>JAQOSZ010000292.1:0-480158 GCA_030347455.1 Kentomonas sorsogonicus | reverse complement strand
CCCCATGACCGACTTCACGTGCAGCGGCGCGGACGGGACGGTGCTGTCGTGCCACTCGCACAGCGCGGCGTCGCTGGAGGAGCTGCACTGCGCGGCGGCGGGCGGCGGCGGCGGCGGCGGCGACGACCACGGGCACTCGCACGGCGGCGGCGGCGAGGCGGGCGGGCACGGGCACAGCCACTCCTTCTGCGGGGCGCTGGAGGGCGCGTACACGCTGGGGATCCACGTGGCGGCGGTGTTCATCGTGCTGGCGGCGTCGGCGGCGGGCGCGGCGCTGCCGCTGGTGGGCCGGCGGTGCCGCGCGCTGCGCGTGCCGCCGTACGCGTACGCGCTGGGCAAGGCGTGCGCGGTGGGCGTGATGATCGCTGTGGCGCTGATCCACATGGTGTTCGAGTCGTCGGAGGCGCTGGCGGCGGAGTGCATCCCGGCGTCGTTCGCTGAGCGGTACGAGGCGTGGACGCTGCTGCTGGCGCTGCTGGCGGCGGTGCTGATGCACTTTGTCGACACGGTCGTGCTGTTCGTGGTGGAGACGCTGGTGGCGCGGTCGGCGGCGGCGGCGGGAGCGACGGAGGAGTGCGGCGGGTGCGCGGAGGCGGCGGAGGCGCGGCAGCGGGCGGCGGCCAAGGACCCGGCGGCGGCTGCGGCGGTGGCGGAGCACGGGTGCCTGGCGGGCGCGGAGCCGTGCTTCGAGTGCGAGGAGGAGGAGCGCGCGCGGCGCGGCGGCGGCAGCGGCAGCGAGGCCGAGGGGTGCGGCGCGGCGGCCGGGGCGCGGCAGCAGCACGAGCACCCCCACGGCCACGACCACGAGCACGAGGCGCACGGGCACTCGCACGGCGTGCTGGTGGCGCCCGGCGCGGGGCAGTCGCGGGTGCAGTACGTGGTGGCGGCGCTGTGCATGGAGTTCGGCGTGACGCTGCACTCGGTGTTCGTGGGGCTGGCGATCGGCATCGCGGGGACGCGGAGCTGACGCCGCTGCTGGTGGCGCTGGTGTTCCACCAGCTGTTCGAGGGCCTGGCGATGGGCGCGCGGCTGGCGGAGGCGGAGTTCATGCTGTGGCTGGAGGTGCTGCTGGCTGTGGTGTTCTCGCTGGCGGCGCCGGTGGGCGTGGCGGCGGGCACGGGGTCTGTGTGGCGCAACCGCGAGGCGTTCGCGGGCGCTGGGTACGCGCTGACGACGGGGGTGCTGGACGCGGTGTGCGGCGGCATCCTGCTGTACCTCGGCTTCAGCCTCATGTTCGTCGACTTCCCGGCGGACGTGCGGCGCTACTGCGGGCCCGGGCAGCGGCTGCGCGTGCTGAAGCTTGCGGGGCTCTTCGCCGCGCTGTGGGTCGGCGCCGCCGTCATGGCGATCATCGGCAAGTGGGTGTGAGCGCGCGGCCCGCGGGAGGGGTGGGTGGGTGGGTGGGCTGGGGTGTGCGTGTGTGGGTGTCTACCCACCCGTGGACTACCGCCGCCCTCTCTTGACCCCCTCCTCCCATATCCCTGTATTGTAACTAATCCTAAACTAACGCTCCTCTAATTATCAACCCGAGTTGTTTAGCTATTTGTTGTTTTCTTTCTCTTAACTGTTCCTTTTTCGTATTCTTTATTTTCTCTGCGTTCTTTTTCTGATTCTTCTCCCCTCCCCCTTTTACTACCCGTTTACGTGTTGTTTGGTTCTTTCCACTGCGCTTAGAACACGCGCCACTGTTTGCGGAGTTTTCCCTCTTGCTGTTTACTCCCCCCTCCCCTCTAATAATGTCTTCGAGTGTGTGTTTGCGACCGCCCTCTCTCCTCCTCCTCCCTTCCCCCTCTCTGACGCCTCTGTGTCTCTCTCTCTCGTTTGACTCTTCCTCGCGTGTGCTCCGAAGGCAGAGAGAGAGTGAGAGAGAGAGAGCGAGAGTGCGTCAAGTAGAGTTGGTGCGGGGGCGAGTGCGAGGGGCGGTCCTGCGCGCTAACTGATTCCCTCTTCTACGTGCTGCGCCTGCGGCCGCCGTCGGTGCCGCACTGCTTTTCCCCTCCGTCCCCGTCCTTGCTTCCTTGCTGATCGCGTGTGAAGCGTGGGACGCGGAGGGTGTGGTGTAGCTTTTTGTTGGCTGTGCGCTGGCGTGCGCGTGTGCGGAGACGGTGCGTGTGTGTTTTCCAGTCCCGTCCCACGCGCACGCCCCAGGCGGTGCAGCCCCCCGACGCGCGGCGCCTGCCAGGCGAGTGTCCGGCGGTAGCGGCGGTAGTGGTGTGGTAGCAGTAGTAGTGATGCTCTGTGCACTCCCCTCGTGGAGTCCCGCATTCTCTCTGCGTCTATGCCACTTCGCTGCCCCTCCGTCCGGTGTGTGTTCCGTCACACTTTTCTTTGTTTCTTTCTTGTAATTGTTGAGATCTAATTCTACCTCCCTCTTTTATCATCCACTTTGAGTTGTGAGTAACCTATTTTTATAATTGTTTTGAGTTTTACATTCCCCGTCCCCATTCGTGAGTGCTTGACTATTCCTACCGAGTGTACGAGACGCGCGCGATGATAGAGTTTGCTGTACCTGCCCGTGATTTATCCCCCATTCCTTCGCTTCTACGTTTGCGTTTCCCATTTTTCTTTTCATGGGCATACTTTTTATTTTTCTCGTCGAGTGCCGAGGCGCGCGCGACCAGCTGTGCGCGGCCGTGAGCCCGCGGCCCGCCGGTGCTGGCGCTGCGCGTGCTGCGTGCGCGCGTGTGGCTGAGTGAGAGAGAGAAAGCGTCGTCCCCGCAGTGTGTCTCTCTCTGTATGTCTATATCTCTGTCTGCCTGTATGTGTGTATGTGTGGTGAGGCGGTGGCCGTCGTGTCGCCAGATGACAGTAGCGCCGCCGCCCACCGCACATGAGAGATAGAGAGAGAGACACACGCACACACACATACACAGTGTGCGTGCTGTGTGACGACGCCTCTGCGGCCACGCGTGCTGCACGGCAGCGCCGCCCTGCGGCCCTCGCTGTTGCTCACGACTCTCCGTTTCCGTTTCCGTTTTTCTTTTCTTGTATTCAAGTCTTCCCCCCCCCTCAGTTTTCGTCCAATTCGCTTTAACTTCTGTGTGCTGTTTCTTGGTCTGTGACCCCTCCCCCCTCCCCTTTTCGAGTTTTCCATTAATTTCTAATCTACGAGTATGATACGTTCACGAGTGTTTAATTCTTCCCACGTCTTTCTTTGTTCTGTCATTTAAACGGTAAAAAGCAATAACAGCAACAACAGTACTCTATCCCGTTGTTCATGGTGTGACTCTGCTGCTGTGCGGTTGCGTGTGCGTGCCTTCCCGCGGCGGCGCTGGTTTCTGCCCTGCGTGTAGGCTCTGACTCCGTAAGAGCAGCCTGCTCTCCTTCTGTGTCCCTCTGTAGCGCGTCGCTGCGTGCGTGTGTGTGTGTTCCCCCTTCCATCCCCCAAACGTGCCGCTGTGCCGTTGCGTGTGTGCCTGCGCCTCCTCTACTTCTTTCACACACCCCCGCTCACACTGCCTTCCCTCCCTCCTTCCCACTCCTTCCCCACAGTTTGACGCAGACAGCCGCAGCAGCACGTGTGACTACCGCGCACATCCGAAGCTCTCCCCCCTTTCTCTCTTTCTCACTTTCGTTCCCTTCTCTTTCACAAATTATCAAGTTATACAGTAGCCACCCCACCAGTTCGGCAAGAATAGCACCCCTACTTCCCCCCCTACTTCACCTCCCCCATGACCGACTTCACGTGCAGCGGCGCGGACGGGACGGTGCTGTCGTGCCACTCGCACAGCGCGGCGTCGCTGGAGGAGCTGCACTGCGCGGCGGCGGCGGGCGGCGGCGGCGGCGGCGACAGCGACCACGGGCACTCGCACGGCGGCGGCGGCGAGGCGGGCGGGCACGGGCACAGCCACTCCTTCTGCGGGGCGCTGGAGGGCGCGTACACGCTGGGGATCCACGTGGCGGCGGTGTTCATCGTGCTGGCGGCGTCGGCGGCGGGCGCGGCGCTGCCGCTGGTGGGCCGGCGGTGCCGCGCGCTGCGCGTGCCGCCGTACGCGTACGCGCTGGGCAAGGCGTGCGCGGTGGGCGTGATGATCGCTGTGGCGCTGATCCACATGGTGTTCGAGTCGTCGGAGGCGCTGGCGGCGGAGTGCATCCCGGCGTCGTTCGCTGAGCGGTACGAGGCGTGGACGCTGCTGCTGGCGCTGCTGGCGGCGGTGCTGATGCACTTTGTCGACACGGTCGTGCTGTTCGTGGTGGAGACGCTGGTGGCGCGGTCGGCGGCGGCGGCGGGAGCGACGGAGGAGTGCGGCGGGTGCGCGGAGGCGGCGGAGGCGCGGCAGCGGGCGGCGGCCAAGGACCCGGCGGCGGCTGCGGCGGTGGCGGAGCACGGGTGCCTGGCGGGCGCGGAGCCGTGCTTCGAGTGCGAGGAGGAGGAGCGCGCGCGGCGCGGCGGCGGCAGCGGCAGCGAGGCCGAGGGGTGCGGCGCGGCGGCCGGGGCGCGGCAGCAGCACGAGCACCCCCACGGCCACGACCACGAGCACGAGGCGCACGGGCACTCGCACGGCGTGCTGGTGGCGCCGGCGCGGGGCAGTCGCGGGTGCAGTACGTGGTGGCGGCGCTGTGCATGGAGTTCGGCGTGACGCTGCACTCGGTGTTCGTGGGGCTGGCGATCGGCATCGCGGGGGACGCGGAGCTGACGCCGCTGCTGGTGGCGCTGGTGTTCCACCAGCTGTTCGAGGGCCTGGCGATGGGCGCGCGGCTGGCGGAGGCGGAGTTCATGCTGTGGCTGGAGGTGCTGCTGGCTGTGGTGTTCTCGCTGGCGGCGCCGGTGGGCGTGGCGGCGGGCACGGGGTCTGTGTGGCGCAACCGCGAGGCGTTCGCGGGCGCTGGGTACGCGCTGACGACGGGGGTGCTGGACGCGGTGTGCGGCGGCATCCTGCTGTACCTCGGCTTCAGCCTCATGTTCGTCGACTTCCCGGCGGACGTGCGGCGCTACTGCGGGCCCGGGCAGCGGCTGCGCGTGCTGAAGCTTGCGGGGCTCTTCGCCGCGCTGTGGGTCGGCGCCGCCGTCATGGCGATCATCGGCAAGTGGGTGTGAGCGCGCGGCCCGCGGGAGGGGTGGGTGGGTGGGTGGGCTGGGGTGTGCGTGTGTGGGTGTCTTCTCATCCGTGGACTGCCGACGCCCTCTCTTGACCCCTCCCCCCATATCCCTGTATTGTAACTAATCCTAAACTAACGCTTCTTTAATAATCAGCCCAAGTTGTTTAACCCTCTGTTGTTTTCTTTCTCTTAACTGTTCCCCTTTTTCCTATTCTTCATTTTCTGCGTGTTCTTTTTCTGATTCTTCTCCCCTCCCCCTTTTACTACCCGTTTACGTGTTGTTTGGTTCTTTCCACTGCGCTTAGAACACGCGCCACTGTTTGCGGAGTTTTCCCTCTTGCTGTTTACTCCCCCCTCCCCTCTAATAATGTCTTCGAGTGTGTGTTTGCGACCGCCCTCTCTCACCCTCCTCCCCTCCCCCTCTCTGACGCCTCTGTGTCTCTCTCTCTCGTTGTACTCTTCCTCGCGGGTGCTCCGCGTACTGCCCCCTCTCCCGGGGTGGTGAGGAGTAAGAGAGAGAGAGACAGTAAGTGTGTGCGCCAAGTAGAGTTGGTGCGGGGGCGAGTGCGAGGGGCGGTCCTGCGCGCTAACTGATTCCCTCTTCTACGTGCTGCGCCTGCGGCCGCCGTCGGTGCCGCACTGCTTTTCCCCTCCGTCCCCGTCCTTGCTTCCTTGCTGATCGCGTGTGAAGCGTGGGACGCGGAGGGTGTGTGCTGCGGCTTTTTGTTGACTGTGCGCTGGCGTGCGCGTGTGCGGAGACGGCGCGTGTGTGTTTTCCAGTCCCGTCCCACACGCACGCCCCAGGCGGTGCAGCCCCCCGACGCGCGGCGCCTGCCAGGCGAGTGTCCGGCGGTAGCGGCGGTAGTGGTGTGGTAGCAGTAGTAGTGATGCTCTGTGCACTCCCCTCGTGGAGTCCCGCATTCTCTCTGCGTCTATGCCACCTCGCTGCCCCTCCGTCCGGTGTGTGTTCCGTCACACTTTTCTTTGTTTCTTTCTTGTAATTGTTGAGATCTAATTCTACCTCCCTCTTGTATCATCCACTTTGAGTTGTGAGTAACCTATTTTTATAATTGTTTTGAGTTTTACATTCCCCGTCCCCATTCGTGAGTGCTGGACTATTCCTACCGAGTGTACGAGACGCGCGCGATGATAGAGTTTGCTGTACCTGCCCGTGATTTATTCCCCATTCCTTCGCTTCTACGTTTGCGTTTTCCATTTTTCTTTTCATGGGCATACTTTTTATTTTTCTCGTCGAGTGCCGAGGCGCGCGCGACCAGCTGTGCGCGGCCGTGAGCCCGCGGCCCGCCGGTGCTGGCGCTGCGCGTGCTGCGTGCGCGCGTGTGGCTGAGTGAGAGAGAGAAAGCGTCGTCCCCGCAGTGTGTCTCTCTCTGTATGTCTATATCTCTGTTGCCTGTATGTGTGTATGTGTGGTGAGGCGGTGGCCGTCGTGTCGCCAGATGACAGTAGCGCCGCCGCCCACCGCACATGAGAGATAGATAGAGAGACACACGCACACACACACATACACAGTGTGCGTGCTGTGTGACGACGCCTCTGCGGCCACGCGTGCTGCACGGCAGCGCCGCCCTGCGGCTCTCGCTGTTGCTCACGGCGCTTCGTTTCCGTTTCCGTTTTTCTTTGCTTGTATTTGAGTTTTTCCCCCTCCCCCCCACACTTTTCATCCAATTCGCTTTAACTTCTGTGTGCTGTTTGTTGGTCTGTGACCCCTCCCCCCCTCCCCTTTTCGAGTTTCCCATTAATTTCTAATCTACGAGTATGATTCGTTCACGAGTGTTTAATTCTTCCCACATCTTTCATTATTCCGCCATTTAAATACTAAACGACACCAACTGAATACTCTCTTCCGTGGTTCATTGTGTGGCTCTGCAGCTGTGCGGTTGCGTGTGCGTCCTTTCCCGCGGCGGCGCTGGTCTCTGCCCTGCGTGTAGGCTCCGACTCCGTAAGCGCAACCCGCTCTCCTTCTGTGTCCCTCTGTAGCGTGTCGCTGCGTGCGTGTGTGTGTGCTCGTGTTTCCCCCCTCCCATCCCCCAAAAGTACCGCTGTGCCGTTGCGTGTGTGCCTGCGCCTCCACTGCTTCTCTCTCACACCCCCGCTCACACTGCCTTCTCTCCCTCCTTCCCACTCCTTCCCCGCAGTTTGACGCAGACAGCCGCAGCAGCACGTGTGACTACCGCGCACATCCGAAGCTCTCTCCCCTCTCTCTCTTTCTCACTTTCGTTCCCTTCTCTTTCACAAGTTATCAAGTTATCCACTAGCCACCCCACCAGTTCGGCAAGAATAGCACCCCTACTTCTCCCCCCTACTTCACCTCCCCCATGACCGACTTCACGTGCAGCAGCGCGGACGGGACGGTGCTGTCGTGCCACTCGCACAGCGCGGCGTCGCTGGAGGAGCTGCACTGCGCGGCGGCGGCGGGCGGCGGCGGCGGCGACAGCGACCACGGGCACTCGCACGGCGGCGGCGGCGAGGCGGGCGGGCACGGGCACAGCCACTCCTTCTGCGGGGCGCTGGAGGGCGCGTACACGCTGGGGATCCACGTGGCGGCGGTGTTCATCGTGCTGGCGGCGTCGGCGGCGGGCGCGGCGCTGCCGCTGGTGGGCCGGCGGTGCCGCGCGCTGCGCGTGCCGCCGTACGCGTACGCGCTGGGCAAGGCGTGCGCGGTGGGCGTGATGATCGCTGTGGCGCTGATCCACATGGTGTTCGAGTCGTCGGAGGCGCTGGCGGCGGAGTGCATCCCGGCGTCGTTCGCTGAGCGGTACGAGGCGTGGACGCTGCTGCTGGCGCTGCTGGCGGCGGTGCTGATGCACTTTGTCGACACGGTCGTGCTGTTCGTGGTGGAGACGCTGGTGGCGCGGTCGGCGGCGGCGGCGGGAGCGACGGAGGAGTGCGGCGGGTGCGCGGAGGCGGCGGAGGCGCGGCAGCGGGCGGCGGCCAAGGACCCGGCGGCGGCTGCGGCGGTGGCGGAGCACGGGTGCCTGGCGGGCGCGGAGCCGTGCTTCGAGTGCGAGGAGGAGGAGCGCGCGCGGCGCGGCGGCGGCAGCGGCAGCGAGGCCGAGGGGTGCGGCGCGGCGGCCGGGGCGCGGCAGCAGCACGACCACCACCACCACGGCCACGAGCACGAGCACGAGGCGCACGGGCACTCGCACGGCGTGCTGGTGGCGCCCGGCGCGGGGCAGTCGCGGGTGCAGTACGTGGTGGCGGCGCTGTGCATGGAGTTCGGCGTGACGCTGCACTCGGTGTTCGTGGGGCTGGCGATCGGCATCGCGGGGGACGCGGAGCTGACGCCGCTGCTGGTGGCGCTGGTGTTCCACCAGCTGTTCGAGGGCCTGGCGATGGGCGCGCGGCTGGCGGAGGCGGAGTTCATGCTGTGGCTGGAGGTGCTGCTGGCTGTGGTGTTCTCGCTGGCGGCGCCGGTGGGCGTGGCGGCGGGCACGGGGTCTGTGTGGCGCAACCGCGAGGCGTTCGCGGGCGCTGGGTACGCGCTGACGACGGGGGTGCTGGACGCGGTGTGCGGCGGCATCCTGCTGTACCTCGGCTTCAGCCTCATGTTCGTCGACTTCCCGGCGGACGTGCGGCGCTACTGCGGGCCCGGGCAGCGGCTGCGCGTGCTGAAGCTTGCGGGGCTCTTCGCCGCGCTGTGGGTCGGCGCCGCCGTCATGGCGATCATCGGCAAGTGGGTGTGAGCGCGTGGGCTGGTGTGTGCGTGCGTGTGTGTCTTCTCATCCGTGGACTGCCGACTCCCTCTCTTGACCCCCTCCCCCCATATCCCTGTATTGTAACTAATCCTAAACTAACGCTTCTTTAATAATCAGCCCAAGTTGTTTAGCTATCTGTTGTTTTCTTTCTCTTTACTGTTCCTTTTTCGTATTCTTCATTTTATGCGTGTTCTTTTTCTGATTCTTCTCCCCTCCCCCTCTACTACCCGTTTACGTGTTGTTTGGTTCTTTCCACTGCGCTTAGAACACGCGCCACTGTTTGCGGAGTTTTCCCTCTTGCTGTTTACTCCCCCCTAATAATGTCTTCGAGTGTGTGTTTGCGACCGCCCTCTCTCACCGTCCTCCCCTCCCCCTCTCTGACGCCTTCCTGTCTCTCTCTCTCTCTCTCTTTCGTTTGACTCTTCCTCGCTTGTGCTCCGCGTACTGCCCCCTCTCCCGGGGTGGTGAGGAGTAAGGGAGAGAGAGACAGTAAGTGTGTGCGCCAAGTAGAGTTGGTGCGGGGGCGAGTGCGAGGGGCGGTCCTGCGCGCTAACTGATTCCCTCTTCTACGTGCTGCGCCTGCGGCCGCCGTCGGTGCCGCACTGCTTTTCCCCTCCGTCCCCGTCCTTGCTTCCTTTCTGATCGCGTGTGAAGCGTGGGACGCGGAGGGTGTGTGCTGTGGCTTTTTGTTGGCTGTGCGCTGGCGTGCGCGTGTGCGGAGACGGCGCGTGTGTGTTTCCCAGTCCCGTCCCACACGCACACCCCAGGCGGTGCAGCCCCCCCGACGCGCGGCGCCTGCCAGGCGAGTGTCCGGCGGTAGCGGCGGTAGTGGTGTGGTAGCAGTAGTAGTGATGCTCTGTGCACTCCCCTCGTGGAGTCCCGCATTCTCTCTGCGTCTATGCCACTTTGCTGCCCCTCCGTCCGGCGTGTGTTCCGTCACACTTTTCTTTGCTTCTTTCTTGTAATTGTTGAGATCTAATTCTACCTCCCTCTTGTATCATCCACTTTGAGTTGTGAGTAACCTATTTTTATTAATGTTTTGAGTTTTACATTCCCCGTCCCCATTCGTGAGTGCTGGACTATTCCTACCGAGTGTACGAGACGCGCGCGATGATAGAGTTTGCTGTGCCTGCCCGTGATTTATTCCCCATTCGTTCGCTTCTACGTTTGCGTTTTCCATTTTTCTTTTCATGGGCATACTTTTTTATTTTTCTCGTCGAGTGCCGAGGCGCGCGCGACCAGCTGTGCGCGGCCGTGAGCCCGCGGCCCGCCGGTGCTGGCGCTGCGCGTGCTGCGTGCGCGCGCGTGGCTGAGTGAGAGAGAGAAAGCGTCGTCCCTGCAGTGTCTCTCTCTCTCTATTTATGTGTGTATGTATGTGTGGTGAGGCGGTGGCCGTCGTGTCGCCAGATGACAGTAGCGCCGCCGCCCACCGCACATGAGAGATAGAGAGAGACACGCACACGTACGTATGCACACATACACATACACAGTGTGCGTGCTGTGTGACGACGCCTCTGCGGCCACGCGTGCTGCACGGCAGCGCCGCCCTGCGGCTCTCGCCATTCTCTCTTTTTTTGTTTCGTTTTGACGCTCCCTTCTGTTTATCACCTCATAATCTTCCGATTTATTAAATTTCAGAGTTCACATTTAAGAGTAATTGTCATTTTCTACTTTGCTATTTCTTCTTTAACCACATTATATAATTCATTCTATCTTTAATTGTACTACACTGTGTCCTCAGTTCTTTATTTGAGCAAAAAAAAAATCTACAAAGGTGCTGTCGTATGTTAGTGATTTCTTTTAATAAAGGAAGCCGATGTGGGTGAAGTGGTATGTGTCCTTTTCAGTTTCCTCTGGAGTTTGCTCTCAGCGCTGTCGCGTTCTCGGAGCCATTTTCCTCCTCCTCTCGTCATGCTTGTAAGTGATGATTCTTGGTCTTTCTTTTTCTTTTTTTTTTTTCACTTCTCTCTCTCTTTCTCTCCTATCTCACCTTTGTTCTCTTCTCTCTGAAGGCGAACAACACCACTAACAACAATCTTTGATTCCTATTCACACCTCTCGAACAGAGTCGCCCCACTGTTGATTTTCCCATTACATAGCTCGTATATTCTCAAGTATTGTCTCCACAACTTCTTTATCGTTTTTTCTTCTCTTTCATTTCTTTTCTTCTAATCGGCGCCACGATCGACGATAAAAGCCCACCCATCCCCATTGAAAACGAAAATGTGTCTCCGCTTTGCTGGTTTTACTCGCCTTGGCAGTAGCATTGCACCTCTCTGCTTCACTCGCACTGCCGCCGCTGCCTCTTTTACTTTGACACCCCTCCGGAATCACAGCCGTGAGAGCTCCTCCTCCTCCTCCTCTGGTCAGAGTGAACCCGGCATCACTAGTACTGCTGCTCACAAAGTAAGCAATGCCAAGAGCGCTGTAGGTGAAAGCAACAACAGCGGTGGCAGTGGCAGCAGTGGCGGCGGCAGCAACAACTCCCTCTTTGGAGGCGCGGCGTTAGGCACGGACAACACCAAGGAGTTTTGGGAAGGCGCGTGGGCGACACGCACGTTGCCGTGGGCGGCCGCCGAGAAGCACCAACCCTTTACTCGACACCTCGCCTTGTACTACACGCTGCGGGCACAGGAGGAAGAGGCGGCGGCGGCGGCGGTCGCGGCCGCGGGTACGGAGCCTTCAGCAGAACACGAGAAGTGTATGACGGAAAGCACCGCGACTCCAGGCGATAACCACTGCAGCAACAACAACAATCTCGCTACAAATAATCGCGACGTCATCACCGCCACGCACACTCCACCCGCTAGCGACTGCTGCGCCATGGGTGACTTGCCACCGTCGCTCTCCTCTCTCTCCTTCCCCGTGCGCGTCACGCGTGAGCTCATCCACGCTCACAAGCGCACCGGCGGCTACCTGACAGGGCCCGCGGAGGAGGCGCTAGTGCGCGCGCAGCTGGCGGGCCGCACGGTGCTGGTGCCGCTCTGCGGGGACACGCGCGCGGTGCCATACATGGTGCGCGCGGGGGCGGCGACGGTCATCGGCGGCGACCTGAGCCCGGAGGCCCTGCGGCTGCAGCGCGAGAACAACTTCCCCGGCGTCACCTTCACGTGCACCGAGGAACAGGTCGCGGGCGCGACGGTGCGTGTGCACGAGGCCACCGTCGGCGGCAGGACGCGCGTGCTGCTCTTCGAGGGGGACTTTCTGGCGCTGCGCGAGTCGCCCGCCTTCGCCGCCGCCGCCGTCGGCCGCGTCGACCTTGTCTACGACCGCGCCTCCTTCATGGCCATCAACCCCGGCGCTGCGCGAGCGCTACGTCGCGGTTGTCGCCGCGACCCTCCGCCGCGACACCGATAACACGGGAATGGTCGTGGAGGGCCCCGTGCGGGACGCGGGGGACACCAGCGGGCCGCCGTATGCCTTCGAGGCGGACGAGCTGCTGTCGCTGGTGGTCGCCACGGCCCCGGGGGCGCTCGCCCCGGGAGGTGTGAAGCATGTGAATGGTGGTGATGATGGTTTGTGATAAGAATAGTGACGGCAGTGGGGAAACGACACAGAGTTGCGAGCGGAACTTTGAGATGCGGCTGCTGAGTCACGACACGTGGGTGGGGATGGCGGAGGGGGAGAATCTGCCGCGTTCCTACAAATGGCACGCGGTGTACCCACGCGGACTCTACAAGCGCTGATCGTTGAAGTGATAGGGGGGGGGCGGTAGAAAGATAGATTGAGGGAGAGAGAGAGAGAGGAGGGAAGTTTTGTTTTCCCCTTCTCTTCTCACTTTTGCTCAGTCTTACGCTTTTCATCTTCCTCTATCATTGAACTCTTCTTCTCCTTTTTTTCTGTGCTGCGATCCTTTGCGATTTCCCTCCTTTTTTTTTTGTCGTAGTCTTTCGGTATTATGCAAGCGTCATTTTTATTTACTTCTTTTTGTTTTTTTCCCTCTCTTTTCCCTCTCTTTTCCTTTATTATTATTATGATTATTAAGTATCGTCTCCAATGTGTGAAAAGGAACAAACAAACGAGTCATGCTTTTTTTTGAGAAGACAACAGCAACAATGACAACATCGAGAAAAAAAATCTTCTTCTTTGGGAAAAAGCGAATGAAAAAGGTGTAAACACAATCGGAAGAAGACGAAGAAGCCGGAACTGAGGGTAAAGAGGTGGTAGCTTGGTTTTCTTTACCCCATATGTTTCGCTGTATTCCCCCTCCGATGCCTCTATATATTCAAACCCACACCCTACAACAACAACAACAACGTAAAGAATTCAATCACACTCACCCTCCTCCCAACAAAGGTGCACAGCAACACCAACACACACACACACACACACACACCAGCACACACACACACACAACACTTCCCCCCCTCCCATCCCCCCACACATGTCGCGCGTCCCAATCAGCGAGGAGCAGGCGCAGCAGATGATGGCGCGGCAGCAGCAGCAGGACGAGCGCCGCGAGGCCTTTGAGGAACAAAAGGAGAACATGCTGCGCGCGTTTGTGAGCGCCGAGGGCCGCGAGCGACTGAAGCGCATCGCGCAAGTGAAGCCGGAGCGCGCCGAGACGGTGGAGGTGCACATTATACAGGCCGTGCAGCAGGGGAAGCTGCAGCCGCCCGTCACCGACGATACGGTGCGCGAGCTGCTGGCCAGCGCGGCCGCCGGGGGCCACGGCGGCGCCGGCGGCGAGGGCGGCGCGGGGCGGCCCGCCATCAATGTCGTCCGCAAGCGCATGGATGATGACTGGTAGCGCGGAAATGAATAACAACGGCAACTAGACAAATAAAGAGCAGCTGGATGTATTCGTTATCTTTGTGCGTTTCTTTTTAATTGAATAATAGAGATGCGTGGAAAAAAACACACCATTGATTAATACTAATTATATTCCCCGCTTTACTTTGGTCCTATATACGCCAGCGCAATTCAGCACTGATATTTCCTCCCTTCTTGTGATAATTATGTTAATTGTTAGAGTTATGTTCATTAAAAAAAAAGAATCGGAATGTTGATAGAAGTTAGAAGTACCTGCTTTGCTGTAGGTACTTGAACGAATGTAAGACTCAAAAATAGAAGAAGGAGGGTGGGGGGGGGGGAGTAAGAAGGGATATTTCACAGGATTCATAGATGACCAACGGAAGACAACAATGACGCACCCTGGGTGCTTCCTTTGCTTTCTCTCCCCTCTCCTTCTTCTCTCTCTTTCTCTCTCTCTCTATCTCTCTCTCTCTTACACACTGGATCGTTGTTGTATCTTCTCTAAAAGCTCATTACCTGTGGGAAAATACTGCTTTGTGTTCTATGTTGTTCCCACCGCGTTTGCGTTTTCAGAGTATCGTTGCATGCTTAAAAAAAAGATGGATGAAGCGCTTTCGTTACCTTTGAAGATCACCACATCTCCTCTCACACTTCCTTTGCATGGCTTCTTCTCTTCTTCTTCACTAGGAAGGAAAAAAATATATATATCTAGACGTATAACCGTGCCCATAGAAGAAAAAAAATCAAAGTGTCAGACTCACTACAACTATTCTATAAAACTTCATTCTTTTTTCTTTCTTTATAATTCAAGGATTGAGAATTATGTAAAAAGAGTAAAACATCACCTCGTAGCCGCAGACGCACACACACACATATGCCCAAGCGCCACCGTCAGCCCGATATTGACGAGGCCTACGCCGCGTTTCTGGGCGAGACGGGAAATAACAATTCCAGCAAGAATAAAAAGGACACGAAACCGTCGTCTGCCTCGCTCAACGCTTGCCGCGGCGGCGACGTCCAGAAGCGTCAGCAGCAGCAGCAGCAGCAACGACCCAAGTCTTCTCATTCCCGGCCGCCTCTGCCATCTTCCTCTTCCTCCTCGCCTTCGTCGCCTGCCTCCTCCCAGAACAGCTACAGCGGCAGTAACGACGACGCTGACACCGGCAGCAGCGCCAGCGGCAGCAGCAGCGGTGACGGTTTCCACTCTGGCCTGCCCAAGATCGGAGGCGGAGGCGGAGGCGGCGGCCGCGGCCGCAATCATCACCACCACAGTAAAAGCGACGGCGGCCAGGATGACTCGTTTGACTGGGGTGACGACGGCAATCAGTACGACGACGCCCTCGACACGGTCGGCGAGGACAGCGCCGGCGGCGACTCCTCCGACTTGGAGGAGCGAGATGAGCTGCTGCAGATGCGGGCGGCCGTGCGCGCGGACCGGCGCCAGGCGGCCAGCAACAAGAATAACAGTACGGACAACAACAGTGTGAATAATACTGGTATTGGCGGGGGCTATGGGAGCGGCAGCAGCTCCGTCGCCGGCAGCACGCGGAGGGGCGCCACCAATAGCAGTAACAGCAGCAATAATCGTAATAATGATAAAAACGGCTCTAAAGTGGCTCTTGCGTTTGGTAAGCGCGGTCTGCAGCTTCATGGGAGCGACAGCAGTAGCACGAGCAGTAGCAGCAGCGGCAGTAACGGTGGCGGCGGCGGCGGTGGCGTTAACAACACTGACGACAATGAATCAAACAGCGATGATTCTTCCGCCGTGGATTCTTTTACGGAGAGCGAACAAAACGCCACCTTTGAGAGCAACAAACGCTCCCGCAACCGTCCAAACAACAACAACAAAAGCAGCAGCAGCAACGAACAAGAGGGAGAAGAAGATGAGGAAGACGAGAGGAGCGATGATGACGATGACGATGACGACGACTCTAGTTTTTATGGCGAGGAGGCGGACGACAGCGACGACTCCGGCGACGACGTCGGGAGTGACAATCTCAACTTCAACGATACCGATAACAGCGACAATGATGACAATGGCAATGGCAATGATAATAGTGGCGACTCGGAAGGGATGGAGGACGACGAGGTCGAAGACTCGGAGGTGACGGTAGAGTTTGGCGTCTTCGACATGCGCCCCAAACACGTCGAGCCGTGCATGCATCTTATCGATCGTTTCTGTCCCGACACGATGAACGAGGTCGACCGCGACGCGTTTGGCGCGATGCTGCTGGAGAGTCCCCACACGTGCGTCGTGATGGTGGACGGCGACGGCGACGGCGACGACGACGACGACAAGAGTAATAATAACCATAGTAACAACAACAAGAAGAGTAAAAGTGCCCCCGCGGCGCTGCCGGAGGAGATCGAGGTGTACGGCGCGGCGACGCTTCTTAACCTGTGCCGCGGGCTGCAGACCCACGCGGCCGCCTGCGAGCCGCTGAGGGACTTGCTCTGTAACAAGGCGTGGCGCAGCGCCGCCAACGGCATCTCCCCAACGGATTTGCTGTTCGCCACCACCGCGACACCGCTGAATGCACAAGGAAATACCGCCAGCGACAACGAAGAGAATGAAAACGACAAGAGTAAGACTACTAGTACTACTAGTAGTAGTAATAACACAAAGAATAAGAAAAAGAGCAGCGCAAGTGGGGTCTCGGCGGCCGCCGCCTGCCTCCCGCGCGCCCGCTGCGCGCTGCTGTTCGCGGAGTACATCAGCAGCGTCCCTCCCCTCATCTCACTGCGCGTGCTGGAGGACCTGCTCGAACGTCTGGAGGCAGACGGGGCTGAAGAGGATGAGGAGGGGGAGGAGGAAGACATCAACATCAGCAGTAATGTGGACAAGGACGACGCTAGTAGCGAGTCGACAAATACAAAAGGATCTGTGGGTGCAAAGAAGAGCGCAAAGAAAACGGAAAAGAAGGACCCCGCGGCGGCCGTCTCTTCTCATTTTGCGTCCCCTTGTATGCTCGCCGTGCTCGCGAAAATTCAACGCGCCGCCACATCGCAGGAGGCGGACGACGACGACGAAACCGATAAAAACAACAACAGCGACAAGAAGAAGAAGAAGAAGAAGCAAAAGAGCGACAACGACGCGGATGTCGATACGCCGAATCAAAAGGGAAAGAAACGCCTGCGAGGAAACAACAACGACGACGACGACGACTCTAACAATAATGTCAACAGGAAGAAGACCAAAACAGAACGCGACGGTGGCGGCGACGGCGGCGACAAAGGGCTCTTTGACTTGTCCGACTTTGTCTTTTGGAGCGCCGAGGCGGAGACGCTGTATCAGTTCCGCGACCGGCGCGTCGCCGCGCTGGTGTACCGCTGCCGCCCGCAGTACGAAGGGCAGCCCGAGACGGAGGTGCCGCTGTCGCTGCTCTTCGTCGCTCAGCCAAACGCCGTCCGCCAGGCGGTCGCAGAGATGCAGCGGAAAGTCGCTGAGATGGCGCTGCGCGTCGTGCATTCGGCCTGATATTAGTGATACTAATAATAGTGATAGTTATATTATTAATAATACTAACCGTAATCGTAGTGTTGGATGATGATTGTAGTAATAATACTCATAATAATAATAATTGTACTCGTTAGAATAGTACTTGACTATAGTAATGTAAAGGAGATTGCCATGGCTGCTAACACTGCCATTACTTATTACTGTTATTGTTACTATGATTACTATTTTTACAGTTTCAATTCTGCCTTCTTTCTTCAATAAATTTGATCCCTCTTTTTTTCTTGTTGTGTGCTGTAAAAAACCTTTACGTTACTCCGTCTTTTGTTTGCCATATTAAATAATTGACAGTCAAACGCCATTAAGATAAAATATAACAGATTCTAACGCGCGCGCGCTGTCATCCAAGATACTCGATTCCTTCTCCATCTCTCAATATATAAATAAAAAAGGAGAACAACAAATCATAGTTTTTTTTTATGCGTGCATTTGCTTTTTCTATTAAACAGTATCAACTGTCATTCGATTAATTCCGTGTGCTCAGTCACATCATACATAACACTTGTGTAATCTCAACTAAATTTGCCCAACATTGCTATAAATCTCACATGTCCAGCCTCGACACAGACACATGCGCTTGCGCGTTTCATCTTTTTCTCCCACTTTAGTGTCTTCTTTTTATGGATTGGAGGTGAAGCTGCGTTTTTTTTTTTGTTACGGTTGTATTAATGTCTACGCTTTACTGTCACAACGATTGATTGCGAGAAGAACGAGATGATAATTCGTAGTACGTTCCACCGGAAGGCGTTTTTTTCGTGATCATTCTTTATAATTGCTATCGTATATATATATATATATGCGCCTCTCTCTACTGAAATTCCTTTTCTTCTTCTTCTGTTCCACTCAATTATTCCACACACACTAATTGCCGTAAATGCACTCATTTTGGAAGCCCACGGATTTTTTTTTTCACTTTCTTTGAGGAGGTGACGCACAACCACTATTCATAGATACGCGCAATACAAAGGTAAGCAAACAACAAACAACAACAAAATCACCAATAGCAATACGCAAGTAAACACCTCAAGACTTTATACATACTCTCCCCTCCCCCGACATTATATTCAATCAGCCATGTCCACCCACGCCCCCATCGTCGGCCACGGCTATAGTGTGGTGTGCCCTGTGTGCATGAGCGATGTCACCTTCACCTGCACGAGCGACAGGGTGTACGGCGCGCCGTGCGCCGCGTGCGGCTCGGTGGTCGACCTGCGCTGCCCGTCTAGCACCCTCCCTGACGGTGACCTGGGACGGCTGCCGGACAGCAACTCTAACGATATGCACGGCAACGGCGGTAACGAGTGTGTGCGTTACGCGCCGGAGGTGGAGGCGACGGCCGGCGGCTCTGTTAGTGCTCAGATCGACATGGTGGTGACGGAGGTGGAGCGGGAGAAGGCCAGGACGATGCCCACCAAGATGACCAACGAGACCAAGCAGGCCTTCTCCGCGCAGCGCAGCCAGGCCATGGCGGAGCGCTTCTCCTTTTTTTTTCCCGTCACCTACGCGATTGAGTACTTGATTTTCGGCAACAAGCCCGACGCGGTGCTGGGGAAAGTGCGCATTTTTCGCAAAAAGGTCCCCTTTTATGGCTACGTCAATTTTCCGGTGCCCAAGACGTCCACGTCGTACGCGGCGCCGTCCACCTTCACCCTCGCGTCCATCATCGGCTTCCACTGGTTCGTGTGGTCCGTGATGGATCTCCCGTGGCTCTACCCGTACCTGCGCATCGAGCAAATCCTCGTCTTCTTCTTCTACTTTCTGCTGTTTCAGATCATCTATGCGGACCCGGGCTACATCCGGCCGGCTACGTCACCTCTGCCGCTTCCGCCGCCACCGCCACTGCGGCCGACTCCTCCTCTGCTGCCGCTGCCGCCGCTGCCAACAATAACAATGACAGTACGGCTAATCATACCAGCAACAACAACGGTAGTAGAGGCCCTCTCCAGCGCAGCGCCAACGGGGAGCTCACGCTCAAGGACATGGCGGCCAACGAGCGGGAAAGTCTGTGGGAAAACGTCAACGGCGTTCCGATGGAGCGCAAGTGGTGCTCGACTTGCGAGATGCACCGCCCCCCGCGCGCCGCGCACTGCTACCTGTGCGGGCTCTGCTGCTACGACCACGACCACCACTGCACCGTCGTCGGCGCGTGCGTCGGGCGGCGCAAGGTGGAGCTCTTCACATGCTTCGTCACCGTCGCGGCGACTGCGTGCGTGATGCCCGCGATTTGCTTCTACATTTGCATGTACCAGCACCACTCGCGGCTCACCACCTTCGACCTGGTGTGCAGCACGATTCTTTTCATCCCGTGCACCTTCTTTGCCGTGATGCTGTCCATGACGGCATGCTCGATGTGGATGAGTCTCATGGGCGAGGCGACGACGCGCGAGCGCATACAGAACGTCTACGCCGCCAAGCGCAACCCGTACACCCGCGGCTACCTCCGGAACTTGGTGTACCATCTGTTCCAGCGCAAGGTCGAGCCCTCGCTCTTCACCGATGAGTTTGTTAGAGACGTACGGCACCGCTTCGCGCAGCATGAGCAGAAAGGCTCCGGCGCTACCGTCACCTGCGCTTGAGAGAGGAGAGAGGTGAGGTGAGGGGGGGGGGGGGTGAGGTGCCGTGCGGGGGATTATAGTAATGGTAATAATAATAGTAATAATAATCATAATAATAATAGCCAAAAATAATCATAATAAGAATAGAGAATATTAGGAAGGGGATCGTGGGGACGGTGGTGGTGGGGATTCGGCGAGCAAGTTCAAGGGAAGGTGTGTGTGCGTGTGCGCTGCAGTGATGACACTGATGATAATGAGAGCAGAAATTATCATCATAGTGAGAATAATAACAGCAACGAAAGGAAGAAAGCGCAAAATAAAAAAAAAAAACAAAACGTAATAACGACCTTCACGTTTTGTATTACGGGGCTGCTTGTGTCGGTAAGTTTTTTGTTTTCTGACTTTTTGCTCATTTGGCTTCATCAGTGCACAATACACATTCTCTATCATTATGCCTCTCCCGTTACTTTCTTTTTTTGGGTTCTCCTTGAAATATTTCTCCCACTTTTCTCTCTCCCCATTTCTGTAATTTATTTTAAAAATAAATGCATATAAATTAATGAAGAAATATGTATAACAGTACACCCCCTCTTCCCACCTCTCTTCTTTCTTTTGCTCTATTGCTATCCACGTGTACGCGCGCACTCCTATTTTTTTTCTTGTTTTTGTGCTGTTCAATAAATGATTAAAAAACAACGAGTGAAGCCGTTGTCTCCATTATTATAAATTACAACAATTCTGTATGCATTTGACGGAGTTGGCTGTTTTTCCTCCCTCTCATTTTGCATCTATTCAATACACTCTAGACATCTATAATGATAATCACAAACACGTATGACTACGTAAATAAAAACACACACATGCACGCACGCATAAAAACAAACAAACAAACAAACAAGTAAATAAACAAACAAGCAAACACAATCAAGCGGAATAATGTATAAAATGGGAGCGCTATTGTTGAGAGACGCAGTGACTCTCCTTCTCTTGTACTATGCTATTGGGTGCTTTTTGTTCGTGCTCTTCCCCATAGCGCTTTCGAGGGAGGGGGAAAAAAACAACAACAACAACAACAACTACAACAAAAGAGAATATCATTTTTACACACATTGTTGGATCGATGATGCGCCAATACGAAGCGCACTCCTTTTCACTTTCTTCTCTTTCCCCTGATAAACCTCTCTCTCCACTATCACACTACGTACGTTGACACTCAAGGAAGGATTAGATCAGAAAGGAGTGAGAGGAAAAGAAGGAAAAAGTAGTGGATCATCGGCACTTGCTCACAAGTGCATTTCGGTGTTCTTGTATTCTTTTCTTTCTTTCTTTCTCAGCTCGTCAAATAGCTTTTTCTTCAATTTTTTATTTTCATTCTTATTTTCTTGAGCATTAACGATAAGAACAAATTGCACTTGAAAAAAAAAAGAACCTCCACACACGGTATCTTCAGTAATTAACCCTTACGCTTAAAAAAAAAAAAAAGAATATAATTAATTTAAACCTCTAATCCCCTCACACATCACCTCACATCCCACACCCACCACCCCCTTTCAAAAAAAAAAAAGAAAATGGACGGCGACGGCGAGCAGCGCAACAAGTCCCACAAGGGAAAGACAACGGGCAACAAGGCGGCAAAAAAGGAGGCGTTCCGCAAGAAAAAGGCGGGCATCGACCTCGAGCCCAACCGAGGCAGCAACATCAAAGCCTTCGGGGGCCCGTCGGCGGGCAGCCGCAAGGTGAAGCAGTTCAACCGCTCCGTCGAGAAGCGCGAGACGGCACTGCACGTCCCGACGGCCGATAAGACGTTACGCGACATTGTCGCGGAGCCGCCGCTGCTGGTGGCGGTGGTGGGGCCCCCGGGGGTCGGCAAGTCCACGCTGATACGCTCTCTGGTGAAGTTTTACAGCGACCGCAACATCCGGCAGGTGCGGGGCCCGATCACCGTGGTGGCCGGCAAGAGCCGCCGCGTGACGTTCTTCGAGTGCCCCAATCAGCTCGCTGCCATGTGCGATATTGCCAAGGTGGCTGACTTGATTCTGCTCATGGTCGACGGCGCCTTTGGCTTCGAGATGGAGACCTTTGAGTTCCTCAACATCGCCCAGACGCACGGCTTTCCCAAAATGTTCGGTGTCGTGTCGCACCTCGACCAACTTAAAACAGGCAAGGCGCTCAAAAAGCGTAAAAAGTTCCTGCGCCACCGCTTCTGGCACGAGGTGGCCGCCGGCGCCAAGGTCCTCTGCCTCTCGCCGATGGTGCGCGGGCTGTACCGCCCCACAGACGTGCTCAACCTGCACCGCCTGCTCATCTGCGTCGAGCCCAAGATACAGTCGTGGCGCAACACCCACAGCTGCGTGCTGATGGATCGCTTCGAGGACATCACGGACCCTGAGGCGGTCGCCGCGGACCCCAACGTGAGCCGCGACATCGCCTTCTACGGCTACGCGCGCGGCAAGCCGTTGAAGCCCGGGCAGCTCGTGCACATCCCCGGGCTCGGCGACTTCCCCCTCGCGCACCTCTCGCTGCAGGACGACCCGTGTGCCCTGGAGACGCACGGCCAGGGCAGCAGCCAGGGACACCGCATGCGGCACCTCAGCGCCAAGCACAAGAAGCTCTACGCGCCCTACTGCGACGTGGGGGGCTCACGTACGACGAGGACGCCGTCTACGTGCACCGCGACGCCGAGCTCGACGCGATCGAGCGCACCGGCGCCGGCGTGCAGATGCTGCGCGAGCTGCAGACCGCGCAGCCGCTGGACGCCGCCCGCGAGACCCATCTCTCCCTTGTCGGCGGCGGTGGTGGCGAGGGAGAAGAGAAGCGCGTGCGCCGCGCGGTGGTGTTCCGTGATGAGGACACCATGGAGCTGGACGTGGGCCGCCCGCAGAGACCCGACGATAGCGATGATGACAGTGACGACGCGGAGAAGGAAGACGACGCGCTGTACTCCGACGACGGCGGCGACGCGGACCCCACCGCCGCGCCCTCTCTCGCGGAGTTTGGCCTCCCCGACGGCAGCAGCGATGGCGGCGATAGTCAGGAGGATGGGGAGGAGGGGGAGGAGGACGACGAAGGCGAAGGAGAGGAGGAGGAGGCGGGCGGCGCGGACATGCGGCCCCGCCTCGTCAACGATCCCGACGCGGTCCGCATATTGGAGGTGCGGCGCGACTGGACGGACGCCGCCCTGCTGCGCTCCCTTAAGGATCTGTGCGTCACGGGCAACTGGGCGGCCGGCGAGGAGGGGGAGGAGAACGACGGAGAAGAGGAAGGGAGGAGGGAGACGACAATGATAATCACCGCAACACGGATAAAGGCTACGACAGCGACGACGAGGACTTTGAGGCGCAGGCGCGCGGGGAGAAGCCCTTTGACGCGGCGGGCGGTGCCAATGCTAGTAAGAAGCGCGGCAAGGGCTCCGGCGGCGCTGGCCCGTCCTCTTCCTCCTCCTCCTCCTCGGGGTCTGACAATACTCATTCCGACAAGGATGAAGACGACGTATCAGAAAACGACGACGTCGCCCTCTTCGGCATCAACAACAAAAAGGGCCCGGCGGACGCGCTGGCGGGCGTGGGGTACGCGGGCGGCAAGAAGCCCGCCGCCTCCGCCTTTGGCGACGTGGACGAGGACTTTTGGAAAGTTCCCGGACTCGGCAGCAGCAACGCGGGCAAAAACTCGCGAGGAAAGCGCGGCGGGAAGAAGAACGGCGGCGGTGGCGGCGGCTCCGACAGCGACGGCGACAGCTACGACATGCTTGCCGACGAGAGCAGCGGCGACGACGACGACTCGGAAGGGGCAGCCGGCGGCGAGGGAAAGGACCGCTACAGCAACAACAACGGCAGTAACACTGGCGACAACGAGCTCGATCATCTGGTCAACAGCTTCCTGGTGCGTGACGCGGGCGG
This sequence comes from Kentomonas sorsogonicus, assembly GCA_030347455.1. Taxonomy (NCBI): domain Eukaryota; phylum Euglenozoa; class Kinetoplastea; order Trypanosomatida; family Trypanosomatidae; genus Kentomonas; species Kentomonas sorsogonicus. The sequence goes on along the minus strand of JAQOSZ010000292.1, from coordinate 456,679 downwards.
CCACCGCAGAGGCGGAGGAGGAGGAGTCGGCTCCCCCGATGACAACGCTGACGCCTTCGCGGCCTCCGCGCTCGGCGCCAGCAACGGCCACGGCGACGATGACGACGACGCCATTCAGTTCTACGACGCCGCCGCCGCCGCGGCGCGCAAAGGGCGTCTCGCGAACGTGGAGCGCGCGCGGCAGCGGGACGAGGCGGAGGAGGCGGCGGAGAGCGCGGCCGTGATGCACGGCGTGCCGCTCTCGGCGGAGCAGGAGCGGCGGATGCAGAAGAAGATGGACAAGAAGCGTGCCTTTGACGAGGCCTACGACCTGGGCGAGGTGGCGGCGCTGGACGGCAGCAAGAACGCGACGTACAGCCACTACCACCAGCTGACGCGCGCGGTGGAGGAGAAGAAGTCGAAGCTGCAGGCGGCGCTGGGGGAGATGGGCGACGACGTCGACAAGAAGGTGCAGCTCGTCGGCTACTTTAGCGGCCTGTACGTGCGCTTTGTCATTCGTGCGGTGCCGGTCGAGTTCACGCGGCTCTTTGACGCGTCGCTGCCGCTCATCGCCGGCGGCGTCAACCCCGGCGAGGACGAGTACCGCATCGTCCACGCACGTCTGAAGCGGCACCGGTGGTACCCGAAGATCCTCAAGGCACAGGACCCGCTGCTGCTGTCCATGGGATGGCGCCGCTTCCAGACGCAGCCCATCTTCGCCACCGAGGACCCCAACGGGCGCTGCCGCTACCTAAAGTACACGCCGGAGCACATGCACTGCATCGCGGCATTCTACGCCCCCGTCGCGCCGACCAACACGGGCTTCATCGCGATTCCCGTGCAGGACATCAAGACCCCCGGTTTCCGCATCCCGTGCACCGGCTACACCGTCGGCAACGACGTGGCCACGAGCATCGTCAAGAAGCTGAAGCTGACCGGCACCCCTAGCAAGATCGACAAGACCAACGTGTTCATCAAAGGGATGTTCACCAGCGATATGGAGGCCGCCAAGTTTGTGGGTGTGAAGCTCAAGTCGGTCTCTGGCATCCGCGGCATTATCAAGGCGGCGCCGAAAGGCAAGCAGGGCCTCGTGCGGGCCACCTTCGAGGACAAGCTCTTCCCCTCCGACATTGTTTTTATCCGTTCGTGGAAGCACGTCGACCCCCCGCAGTACTGCTCGCTGCAGCGCAACCTCCTCGACAGGGAGTGGCGCGGCATGCGACCGATGCGGGAGCTGCGCTGGGAGAGCCGCCGGCCGCTCGCCGACAGCATGAACCCCGACTCCGAGTACAAGGAAATCAAGCGCCGCCACCGCGTCGTGGACGAGGCCGAGGACGTCGCCGCGACCGGCCAGAAGGTGCTCCTCTCCCGCAGCACCCGCCTGCAGCTGCCGTTTGAGATGAAGGAGGAGTTTATCCCGCTCGCGCGCGCCTCGCAGCTGCGGCAGCGCACCGAGGCCGCCCTCACCGTCGCCCCCGAGGCACGCGATCAGCGCCGCCGCGCGCTGCTCGACACGTTTCGCGACAAGGCCGACGCGATGCATGTGAAGAAAGACGCCGCGAAGAAGCGCGCGCGGGAGCGGTCGGCGGCGGCGGCGGCGCGCGAGGAGGAGAAGTATCTGCAGGGCCTCAAGAAAGCCAAGAAGGAGACGGCGCGCCGTAACGAATTCCGCAGTCAGCACAAGACGCGCAAGTAGAGTTGTATCAACACATGTATACATACGTATAATTATTTGTATATTTGTATGACATTTGTGTAGTGCGCTTTCGTACGTGTGTTTGTGTATGCTTTTAGGATTGTTTTTTTTTCCCCTTCTTCTTATTGTATGGAGGGAGAAAAAAAAAGGAGATATTTATGAAGCTTCCCTTTTCTCCGTATCTTTCCTTTCCTTCTTCTTGTTGTTGACTTTTTGCACCGTCTTCATCAAACAGAGTTTTCTCTTCTTCTGTCAACCTTTTTTTCTGACTCTTTGTTCAATTTAAAATATAAATTTCATTAAAACCAGTGCATTCGTCTTTATTTATTGATTTTCTTCTATATTCTTTCCGCATTCTAAAAAACCTCGATTAAGCTGAATTGCTTTCTTTCTTTCTTTCTTTTCTCTTTTTTCACTGACACAAAAAAAAGTAATACACTGTGAAGCAGAGAAGAACAAGCAAACACGCATTCCTATAAATGAACTCACTCTCCTATTTACAAATAATCGATTAATAAACAGTTATTATAACAACCATTTTAATATTTAGTACTTAACATTATAACATTAACTCCGAAAAGTTTTATCAAACGAGTAAAATTAGGAAAATAAAGAAACGACACATGTTTGTGTATGTGTCACTTTGTATGTAACCGTGTGCGTGCGTGTGTGTGCTAGCAAGCACGTTACGGAATTGACGGGGAAGTATATTTCTGGTTTTTTTTTCTTTCGTTACGATGTCCGCGTTTACCCACATGCCACAGTCCGACCCCCTCTCTCCTCTCTGTGTGTATGCGTGTGTGCCTATTTACTCCACTCACCGCGCGGAGGAGTTTATATATGTATACATATATATTCTTGAATCCTTTCTGTTATTAATATCTGTCGGTACTCTTCTTCTCTTGTCAATTTCCCCTTATTTCTCACACTCTCTCCTACTCTCCTACTTTTTCTTTCCCCTCCTCTCTGTTACAGGAATTAGGTTTATATTAGTATTTTATTTTTTTTTACTATCTACTTGAACGCGTGTGTTTGTGTTCTTTCTTTTACGTTCACACACACATACGTACATGTAGGTATTTTTTTAACCTTATTTCTCCTCTTGTCTTCACTATTTTTTTTTATATAGATTTCTTTTTTTTGTGTATCAACACTATAGTAACCACACACATTTTATCTTTGAATTCATTTCATCTCCTTCATCCATTGAATCTATAATCTTACTTTCTCTCTCGTAAGCTGCTATTATTATTATTATTATTATTTTTTACCTCCGGAGACCTTTGGAGGCTGCTGAGTAAAACAAACACAGCAAACAAAATAAAGAAGTAAAATAAGAGGAGAAGTCAAACCAGTTTTTATTTTAGCAAAGCTCTCTTTTTTTTTTTCTTTCAACAGAAAGCGGGTGATACGGAGTCCTCATCTTTTCTTTATTTTTTTTTCAAGCGTCCTATTATTCTCTTTCTTGTGTGCATTTGATTCATATTTTTTTCTTCTTCTAAATTTACTCATTCTTTCTCGCTGCCTCCTTTTTGTGTTGAATATTTCCTGTCGCTATATATATTGCATCTGTTCAAACTTCTTACCATTTCCCCATCAGTTTAAACTCTCGATCTCCTCCTCTCTTCTAGAAAAGAAAAGCAAAAAAAAAAAGCTGGCCCTGTTCTTTGTGTGCAAAACTTCAAGAAGCAACACTGAAACGGAAATTTATCAGCACTCACAACAGACATCAAAAAAAAAAAAAACTAATAGTGAAAAAAATATATAACAATACCACCAACAACATACGACATTGAAAAAGACAAAAATATATTTCACCTCTGCAACCAGCAGGATCTCATTCGTTGTTCCTTTCACGTTGTACCTCTTAACTTCTTTCTTTCTTTCTTTCTCCATCTTTCCTTTTAAATCTCCGTAAATTTCCCTTTCCCCTCCACGTTTCTACATACACCTTTTCTTCTATTATATAACCTTTCCATTCTATTTTGTACTCTCTCTATCTCTCTGCCGCTAACCTACATTTCTTCATTTCCTAATTTTAATCACATCCTATCTCTCTTTCTCTCTTTCTCATCTACTTTCACTTTTCTTTTTGTTCTTTTTCCTCTTCCCCTGCTGCTATTATTGGTATTACTAATCCCCCCCATCCTCCCCCTGCCCGGATGCATTCCTCCGACTACCGCCCCTTGGCGGGCTTCACGCCCTCTGAGCGGCCAACGTACGCGGGGGGCCTCGTGCGGAACATCCAGATCCCGACGGCGCTGCTGCTGTACCTGCAGTCGGCGCCGCACAACAAAATACTCGCCGCCCTCGAGGGCGACTGCCAGGCGCGCGACATGGAGTGGTTCACCCCCAAGGCGCAGGAGCTGGCCGCGGAGGTGTTTCTGCATCACCCGGCGGCCGCCAAGCACCCGCCGCGCTCCACGACGCTGCGGAGCGTGCTGAAGCAGTACATCACGCGAATTGAGCAGCCACACATCACGGGGAGGATTCTGGAGCAGATTATGGACTCGAAAGACGAGGCGGAGGCGGGCTCGCTCGACCCTATCCGGCTCGAACTGATGGAGACCTACATTGGCCTGCGCGGCACCGACCACGCCACCATGACCTACAAGACCTACTACAACATCTATGTGGAGCTCGAGAAGGGTCTGCTGGCGGCCGCGGCGGCGCTGCAGCAGCAGCAGCAGAGACTAGCGCAGCAGATGCACCTCAACAGCCACCCGCGTCACGGGCGGGTCCTCTCCGGGGATATCGGCACGGAGGACGGCTCCGGCTCCGTCTCCCCCGCGAGCTACAGCGTGCAGCCGCTGTCGCCGCTGCTGTCGGCGGACGAGGCGAGCGCCTTTACTTTTGGCGGCCGCCCGCGGCCCCCCGGCCACCACTTCAACACGGGTATTAATAGTAATAACAACAACAATAGTAGTAATAATAATAACCCCAACCAGCTGAATTTCGCCGCCGCCGCCACCGGCAGTCTGGAGAGCCCGCCCGCTTTCCTGGCCGCCCCGCTGGACCTGCAGAGCTCGCTGCTGGTACCGACGCCGCCCGACACGCTGCAAGGGGGCGGCGGCGGCAGCCGCAGCGGCAGCGTCTCTGCGATCCGCCGCAACCGCTCGCCGCGCCGCGTGGTGGTCACCGACGTGGGCGAGGCGCCGCCCGAGTACCGCTGCCTCTACACCGTCGACAGCAAGGAGCTGTACGTGCCGGTGCGGGTGACGGCGGGGCAGTTCACCAACGTGGGCCTCGCCCTGTGGCCCGCGGCAGCGGTGATGGTGCAGCTGCTGGCACAGGAGCTGATGCACTCGGCGCCGCAGCGGCTGCTGCTGCCCCTGTGCTTCCCCGACGGCGTGCCGGCCGCCGCGCCGCAGGACGAGACGGAGAAGCTGCACGTGGTCGAGCTCGGCGCCGGGGCGGGCCTGACGCCGCTGCTGCTGCACCGCCTGCGCTGCTACCGCGAGCTCGTTTCTTTCGCGGTGCTCACCGACTACCAGCAGGAGATCCTCGACAATTTGGCTGAGAACTTGCGCGCCAACGACGTGAGCACCGTGTCCGACTTCAAGGCGGCCGCGATGGGCCTGGAGGGGGAGGACAAGCTGTGCAAAACGATGCACACGACGGCGCTGCTCGACTGGCGCGAGCGGGAGGTGGCGGAGGGGCTTCTCTCGAGCTGGGGCGCCGACCTCATCCTCGCGGCCGACTGCATCTACGACGTGGACTGCATTCCTGATTTGGTCGAGACGATCCGCCTCGGCCTCAGCGTCGACGACCGCGTCGACAACTTTGTCGCCTTCTCCAAGACAAAAGTGCGTCGCCGCCGCTCCTTTGCTGATGGGCCGCTCTCTCCTCCGTCGGGCGCCGGCAGCGCGGAGCGGCGCGAGGGGATTGACGGCCTCCGCTCGCCGCCGCCGCCCGCGCGCGCGGGGTCGCCGCTGGCCGCCGGCCGCCTCCGCGCCGCCACCGTCCCGGCCGGGGCACTGCCGCCGCCGCCGCCGCCGCCGCCGCTGGACATTAACCCCTCCGGCGGTGGCGGCCCGGGGCACTCGCCGCGCCCGATGCCGGCGCTGGCGTGTCTCGACGGCAGTTTGCCCGAGTCGCTGCAGAACGACGGCGGGAACTCTCCCAGCTGCCGCGGCGGCCATCATAACACCAACGCTAAATACTAATAATAATACTAATAATAACAATAGCAACAGTATGAGCGGGAGCCGCACGACCAACCCCGGCGCCGCCCCCCGCCGCCCGCGCACGTGTCTCGTGGTGCAGACGCACCGTCAGAACAGCACAATGAAAAAGTTCTTCGACGCCGTTCGTCGCTTCGCGCGGGTGACGAGCTACAGCGTCGTCAAGGCGCCGTTTGAGGAGCTGCAGCCGTTTACCGACAGCACCCGCACGGTGACGGGGGCGCCGCTGGTGACACCGCTCGGGGAGTGGGAGGGGCCGCTGCTGCGCACGCCGGCGGCAGGGCAGGACCCGCGGCGCACCGTCTGCGGACTCTGCGAGGACACGGTGCTTCCCGATGGCGCTCTGCTCTCGTCCCTCGTAATGAACAGTAACAGTAGCAATTACGGTAGTGGCGGCGGCGGCGGCGGGGAGGCGTCCTTGTCGTTTGGTAAGGCGGAGGGAAACCCTCTGCAGAAGTACAGTCACGGCGGCGTCGGCGGCAGTGCGGACCAGCTGGCGGGGACATGGGGCCCGGAGCACAGCGCCGGCGGCGGCGGCGGCGTCGGCAACAGCAGTAATAACACGTTCGGGGGTAAAGGCTTGAGTGTAGAACTCAACAGCGGCCGCGCGAGGCGGGACAGTGCCATGTCCGCTGGCGAGTTTCCCCGCCCCGTCACCCCCGCGCCACGGCGGGGGAAATAATCATAACATATCAACAATAGCAATGCGCCACTCTCCGGCAGCGCTGTGGTGTATCCACGGTTTGGGTCGCCGTCACCCTCTCAGGCCACCTCGCCCCGCTACAACAACAACAACAATAATAATAGTTCTGCGCCCGTGCTGCCTCCGATTCTCTCTGCGTCGTTTAGTAGTATGGGTGCGCACGGCCTGCGCGGAGCCGCGGCGGTGGGGTGCCCTCCCCCCGTGCTGGTATTTTTGGCAGCAGCAGCAACAACAACCCGCTCTTTCCCGCCGCCGCCTCCGGAAGTAATCAGAACAACAGTATTACTGGTAGTGCCGGCGAGGGTAATAATAATACGTTTGCTTTTCAGAGCAGCGAGAGCGGCGACAGCGGCCATCATGGTTTTCCCACCTTCTCGGCCACCGATGACAACAACAATAATACTACTACTAATAATACCACCATGGGTGGCGCCGGATTACTTTCCCTGAGAGACTTGCACGCTTTACTGCGCAAATACAGCAGTGCGGACGCGTTGGCAAATGACAAGGGCAGTGCTAATAATAATAATACTAATAACAGTAATAACAACAACAGCATAAGCAACACTGCGAGCGCCAACTTTCTGAATAGCCTGATGGGTGCTGCTGGCGGAGGCAGAGCCGGCGGCAGCGCGACCGCCAGCCTTGACGGCAGCTATCTCGGCTTCAGCGGTAACGGCAGCATCCTAAGCGGCGGCGGCCTCGGCAGCACCGCGAGTGCATCTGGAGTGAACACGTCTCTGAGCGGCACCGAGTCCACACTGCACGACGATGTGTTTGGGCCCTTTTTCGGAGTCCTCAGCGGCGGCGGCGTCGTTGGCGTGCACATCATTCAACTGGCGCCGCCCCCGCCTCCCAACGCTAGTAGTGGCGGTGGTGGTAATAACAAGGTGCCTGGAGCTGTTTCTACCACAACCACCGGTGCTGCCGCTGCTGCTGCTGCTGTTACTCTTGGTAATAGTGGAAGCGGCGGTGCAGATGCTCCCGCCGGCGCTGCGGTGCCTCTGCTGCCACTTCTGCTAGGTAGGGCAGGGAGAAGAAGAAGGAGAGAAAGGAACCCAAGACTTAGTGATGATGAGTATTGCTCCTTCTTCACTGTTTGCTATGCAGAAAAGGGAAAAACTTTCTTTCTCTTTTCTTTTCCTTTTCTGTCTTTTTTTTCTTCGTGTACAATATAACAATTGTTTCCGTGTAAGCTTGAGAATCTTACTGTAATTTCTCTTTTTTTCCTTGTCAGCCTTCTTGTTCTTGTTTTCGTTCTTGTACCTCTTTTTTCCCCATAAACACTGCATCAATCCAATCGAAAGTAAGAATAACTATGATTTAAAAAGAAACCCTCCCCTATATGTATCTGCGCCGCAACTTCGTTGATATAAAACAACCGTCTTTTTTATTAAAATGAAGGTTGATTTGTGAATGAAACAGGGAGAAAGGAAGCAATGTCGAGTTATTCTCCCCCCCCCCCAATTGACTGCGAGCAGCTGTGACTGTTTTACCTTTGATTGTTTTCTTCCGCAGATCTGTACGTCTCCAGATGAGAACAATGAAAAAAAAAAGATGAGAACCAATTTATTTTTCCCCCTCCCTCTTGACAAGAGGTTTCGCTGACGCATCTCCTCCTCACATATACCTTTTCTCACTCTCTCTCATTCTGTACTTCCGAAGGTCTGTAATTAGCAACAACAACCACAACAACAAAAAAAAGGGAAAGACTTCTGACTTACAGCAATCCATATTATAGCAGATACAAACGGCTATTGTTGCGGGATCGTCCTTGTTGTTGTCGTCGTCGTCGTCTTCGTTTTTTTTTTTTTTGAATTTGTTGGTGTTACTCAAATTACACAGTAGTTAGTATCCGTTTTCGAGGCAGAACTTTTTCTCTTTTCCTTTTTGTTTTTGACGTACGATCACTCCCATATATATATTAGCGGAGGCAGCTCCCCGTTTATCCCTAAAAAAATGGTCTTCTCGATCCCCTCGTACCTCGGCGTGGGCGACCGGCCGCAGAAGCCGTACGACCCGCGCGCCCACGGCGGCACCTTCCTCGTGTCGCGCCCCAAAACGGGCAAAGGCCCCGACGCCTTCATCGACCACGAGTTCAAGTATCTGTGGAACGGCGAGCGCGGCGGCGACCCGGAGACGATCCGCCGCAAAGAGGCCGTCGAGTCCGCCAAGAAGAACCTCACGCCAAATGGCTTTGTGTACACGAGCCGCACGGCCAAGTCGACGGGGATGGGCAGCTACTACGGCTGCATCGACTCCACACCGTACCCGCACGCGCCGGACCATCCCGAGCGGCATCAGGACCGCGTCGCCAAGCGGGAGCTCGGGCCCCGCGGCATCTACACCAGCCCGGCGAAAAAAGGCACCGGCTACGGCTACGCCCACCTCGGACTCTCGGACGTGGGGTGCGACTACATCGCGTGCATCTACGACCAGCCCGCGATTAACGCGCGCAAGGAGCGCGAGGCGTGGCGGGCGAAGATGCCGGAGGCGCCGTTCGTCCCCGCGATGCGGCGCGGCTACACGTTTGACGAGAAGCTCGGCACCGGCGTCTCCGGGTGCTACGCCATGGACGTGCCGTTCCAGGAGAAGAAGGCGCCGCGCGAGATCTCACACTTTGTGGTGGAGGCGCCGTGGCGGCCGGCCGGCGCGATCGACGACGGCCCCCAGCACATGGAGTATTGGGAAGACCCGTACCGTGGCTACGACCCCCGTCTGGAGCCCAAGGACTATGTCAAGAAGCCGTCGGAGGAGGTCTTCTACCCCAGCAAGTGCTGCGACAACTTTTGGTACACACAGAGTGTTGTCTTTAAGAGGTTGTAGGTAAATGAAGTTGAAGGGAAACAAAACAAAGAGACAAAGAAGCGGAATGGAAAACGGAAGCGAAAAGTGGGAAGCTTCTTCTTTTCCCGTGAAGGAAGCAGAAAGCGCACAGTTGTTGCTCTGGTGGTGGTGGTGGTGGTGGCGGTCCGTGTTGTAGTAGGGGGGGGGGGCATAAATGAAGGCGGTTACATTATGGCTGAGTTTCCTTCCGTGTACGAATGCGTCATTAAACTTAGAGAGTGAATGCTGGTAGCGATGACAGGTGATCTCTGGATTATTAAAAAAAAATAATAATAATGAAGTTGCGCCAAACCTCTGTTTGCTTTTTAAAAATAGTTCGTTGCTCTCCCTGCGCTTCTCCTTTCTTTTCACCGCCTATTTCTCTCCCCTTTTTGATCATCCCCCACCCCTTGAACTCAATTCAATGCATTAAACACTTTCCTCCTTCACCACAACATTTGTTCCCTTGTTTTCAATTTCGCTTTCCGTTCTTCTTCTTCTTCTACTTCTTCTTCTTTTTTCTTTCTTTTTAGCTTGCTTTTTTTTTCCCACTTCGTTCTGGGCTCTTTCTCCACTTTCATTTCCGATGTAATTTAGTGTACTGGTATTATTATTATGCTATATTTTCATTTGTTTAAGAATATCATGCATTGTATTTTTTGTCTTGTATTTCAACTGTCCGCGTTTTACTGTATGCTGCCATCCGCTCTACTTTTATCATTTATGAATGCTTACAAAAAGGTACTCGATGAGAATGAAAGTGAAACACTTACGACACTTGTTCTCCGACTTGTGGGAAAGCGTTTATACACTTGTATGTTTTTTTTTCTTCAAAGAACGAAAACTTGTCTGACGTATCATCCATCATACTTGGTGGTGTCACCGTATTCTTCTTGACATACGCTGCGATTAAGTGTAAAACTAGGTGAGTGAGAATCGCTTCAGCCACCTATTTGATTGCATTTATCAATGACTGTTCTGTGTTGATCACATATCTTTTACACACACTCCCTCCCTCTTCACAACTTCTCTCTTCCGTACTCTCTTGCTTCACAGAGTTTATTTATTTTTATTTTTATTTTTTGTGTCTTCCTTTTCTCTCTTTCTCCACTTGATTGTAGATACCGTTAAATATAATTAGATTCCTGTATTCCCTCCCCCGTTTGTTTTTCTAGAACTTGAATTATAATCGTCACATAATATCGTGAAAAAGAAAAAAGCACACACAGTATAATTCCGACCAGTGAGCATAGGATTCTCAGCGAATCCAACAGTCTTTTCTTCTTCTTTTTTTGACTTCACTCCGCTTTTTTTCCTGTTACTCTGAGCCGGAAACCACATCTTCAAACAACAAGTCTATAGATTCCATGCGACCGGCCACCAACAGCCGTAAGCGTCTGCGGGAGGAGGAAGGTGAGGAAACCACTGCTAAAACTGATTATTCCTCTCAGCCCTCCCGCCCCGGCGTCACCGCACCCCTCGCGTCCAGGGGAGTCAACGCACGCATCGCTGGGGGCAAGCGCCTTGCCACCACCGCCACTACCGCCACTCGGCATGGCTCCTCCGCAGTGTCCTCTGCCCGCAGCAGCGCCAACAGCGGTGCAGTCCCCCCCTCCGCCTCCACCTCCTCTTCCTTGCACACTCGCGCGAGGAATAACGTACACAGCGCACCAGGCCGCCGCCCCGGGCAGCAAGCTGCGGGGGGAAGCGGCGGCGGCGGCACCGCGCATAATCAGCGTTTTCACACTAACAGCAGCAGCAACAGCAGCAACAACAACAACAGCAACGGCAGTCGCTATGACTCAAAGAATAACACCACCACTACTACTACTACTGCCACCACTGCCACTACTAACCACCAGAATGAGCGTTGCCAAGAGCAGCCAAGTGCCCCCGCGACTCCCCTCGAGCGCACGTGGGCGTACCACGCCGCCGCGCTCCGCGAGGACATTACTCGCACGGAGGAGCGTCTGGCCGCCACCCGCGCCGCCGCCGCCGCCGCCGAGGACGCCGCGGACGGCATGCTGGCGGCCCACGAGGCGCGCGCGGCGGCGGTGCGGGCGGCGAGCGGGAGGGAGGCGGCGGCGCACGCACAGGTGCTGGCGGCGCTGGAGGCGCGCGAGGACGCCTGCAGGGCCCGCGAGAGCCGCGCCAAGGACGCCGTCGCTGCGGCCGACGCCAAGACGGAACAGCTGCGGCGGCAGCAGCAGGAAACGGCGCAGGCGACGGCGGCCGCCCACGCGGAGGCGGCGGAGGCGGAGCGGCGGCGGGCGGCGGCGGCGGCGGCGCTGGCGGCGGCGCGGGAGCAGCGGGCGGCGCACGCGGCGGCGGAGGCGCGCATGCAGGACGCCTCCTACGGCCTCTCGGGGGAGGTACGCGAGATGGTGCTGGACACCGCGCGGCAGGAGGAGCGGCGGCGCGCGGCGGCGGTCGCGGCGATGGAGGCCGAGGTCACCCGGCGGGAACTCTTCTCCCGCTGCGAGGAGCTGAAGGGGTCTATTCGCGTGTATTGTCGCGTGAAGGGGACACGCGCCGCGGTGGAGCGCCGGCAGCGGCGGGAGCGCGCGGAGGCGGCAGAGGTAGCGGCGGCGGAGGAGGCGGGCGGACGCAGTCGCCAACAGCGGTGACAGCGGCAGTGAGGAAGAGGACCTCGCGAGCGCTGTCGATAGCGGTGACGTCGCTGAAGAGGAAAACGATGTTGTTGTGCTTCCCCCGAATGAATCGGGGGAGAACGAGACGGAGGAGACAGAGAATGAGGATAAGCCTCACAATGATGACGACGAGGAGGAGGAAGAAGAGGAAGAGAGCGCCACTGACAAGATGAAAAATGAAGACGGCAGCAAGAATCATAGCAGCAGCGGCAATAACAATAACAATAATAATAGCAACAATAGCAGTCCAAAGGTGTCTTCTCTTGTCAGCTCCGCTCGCCAGTCTACCACCGCCGCCACCGCCATCGGCGTGGAGAATGCACAGAGTGGGGGGCGACGCGTCGGAGCTAATCAGGAGGGAAAACACCGTCACCTGAAGCCGAGCCCTCTGAACAGTGCGTCAAACACGCCAACGATGGCGGCCTCCGGGAGCGGCTGGGCTAAGAGTGGAAAACATCAAAAGAAGAGCCATACCAGCGGCGACGGCAAGTTGAGGAAGAAGAAGAAGGGAGGCGCCAAAGGTATCAGCCAGTGCCGCGGAGACGCCGACTCCGCCTCTGAGACCGCCTCTGTAGCGACCACGACCGCTGCCGGCGACGATAATCATAATAATAATCATAATAATACAATAACAAGAATAATAGTGACGACGACGAGGAGGTGGAAGACGCCAATGGTACTCCTCTCTACACTTTTCCTCTACCCCAGTACAGCTCTTCTGCCGACGGATCGGCAGCGGCAGAGCCGACCCTTTCCAAGTCTTCCGCCCCCTCCTCCGTCGCCGCCGTCTCCACCACAGGTCCGACGGCGGCGGAGGAGGCGTCGCTGCACGTGCCGCGGTGCATCACGATTCACCAGAGCCGCGCCAACGCGACCTCGACCGGCACCAGCCGCAGCGCCGACACCTTCACCTTCGACCGCGTCTTTGACTCCGCGGCGACGCAGGCGGAGGTGTACGCGGAGGTGGAGCCGCTGGTGCTCAGCGCCGTCGACGGGTACCGGGTGTGTCTGTTTGCCTACGGGCAGACGGGCAGCGGGAAGACGTACACGATGGAGGGTGCGGGTGACGTGCGGCGGGACGCGGAGGGCCGCGGCATCACCCCGCGCGCGCTCGCAACCGTATTTGAGCGGCAGGCGGCGCTCGCCAAGGAGGGCTGGGCGTACGAGCTCTCGTGCTACTTTGTCGAAATCTACAACGACGTGATTCGCGATCTTTTCCAGAACCCCGCGCTGTACGACACGCCCGCGGTCGCGGTGGACCGGCTGCACTACCACTCGGTGAAGCACGACGCCGAGACCGGCGCCACCTCCATCACCAACGTGGCCGAGAAACCGGTGCGGAATTTGGACGAGTTCCTGAAACTGTACGCCGCCGCCGCGCGCCGCCGCCGCACCGCACGGACGCAACTGAACGAGCGCTCCTCGCGCTCCCACTGCGTCTTTGCGCTGCGCATCCGCGGGGTCAACGCGACGATTCGCCAGCGCAGTGACGGTGTTCTCTGTGTCGTCGACCTCGCCGGGAGCGAGCGCGTGGCGGACTCGGGGGTGCAGGGCGCGCAGCTGCGCGAGGCGATCAACATCAACAGCAGCCTGCTGAACCTCGGCAAGTGCATCTACGCGCTGCGCGGCGGGGCGGTGGTGCCGTGGCGCAACTGCCGCCTCACGCACCTCCTGCAGCACTACCTCGGCGCCAAGGGAGGCAAGATGCTGATGATCGTCAACGTGTCCGACCGGCGCGCCAACGCGGCTGAGAGCGCCAACGCCCTCCGCTTCGCACAGCGCGTGAGCGAGACGGTCGTGGGCGCCTCTGTTAAGCGCGTCACGTCGTTTTGACAATGTACTTTCAGTATATTTTGGGGGTTCTTCCCCCCCCCCCCCCGTGTATTGTGTAGCTTTTATTCTACACAAGTGTGCCATCGCTGCCACTCCTTTCATTTATTTTTCGGTTGACCGTACGCGTATGCAAAAAAAAAAAAAAAAAAATTAACAAAAAACAACATGAACGTGAGATAAATTCATAGCGTGTAATAGATTCATTCATTCATTTTTTTTTAGACCCCATTCGACATCTTCCTCTTCCCTCTCCCAGTTTCTTTGTTTACTTGTTTCCTTTTCTCTTGCTCTTTAAAACTCTACCACAGCACACCGTCGCTTTTTTTTATCAAGTAGAAAAGAAAATGTATTCTCCTCTGCCCTCTCATATCTACATGGCTATTCCCTGCCATATGCTCAGACTGACAACTTTTAGATTCTCTCAGATTTGCTATTACTATTATTATTATTATTTTTTTGACTTTACAAACAATTTCTACCAGCTATGCATATAATAAATGTGTGTGAGCTGCGGACGTACATGTTTTTTTCTTCTGTGCGTCGGAGGAGACACTCAAAGACTGTGACTTTCTATAGAGAGGGGCTCTGTCTGTGCTGCACCGTACGCTGTCTTTACTGTTGCGATGCTGGTATCCTCAACTGGAGCTTTCTTGAGGCTAAACGGAAATGCCTACACACACGTACATGTTTTTTGGTTTTTGTTTTGCAACATCACTTTTATTTTTCACTCGATATAACGTACCACGAGGTGTACTGACTTTCGTTTCTTTTTCTTTTTTTTTTTGTTGTTCTCATCTGACTTTTTTCCCCCCTCCTCTTTCCTCTGTTCCAATAGTATTTCTGGAAGGAACATCATATTAAAACGAAAAGAACAAACAGAAGAACACACTCCCACACCCACCCACACCCACACACACCCACACCCACAAACACACACATACATACCGCGTAGCCATGTCCGCCGTCGTGCCCGAGTCTCACCCCGAGCACCCGTACAACCTCATCCCGGAGCTGTGCCGGCAGTTCTACGCGCTGGGCTGGGCGACCGGCACCGGCGGCGGCATCTCCATCAAGATGGGAGGCAAATATTACGTCGCGCCCAGCGGTGTTCAGAAGGAGCGCATCCGACCCGACGAAATCTTCGTGCTGGACGAGGCGCAGGCGGTGGTGGCGGAGCCCAAGTGCCACCCGCAGCGCACACTCAAGATGAGCGAGTGCACGCCGCTCTTCTTCAACGCGTTCACGATGCGCGGCGCGGGGGCGTGCCTGCACACGCACAGCGCCAACGTCGTGCTGGTGTCGCTGCTGTGCGAAAAAGAGTTCCGCATCTCGAACATTGAGATGATCAAGGGCATCCGCCACGGCCGCAGCGGCGCCGCGCTGGGCTATCGCGACACCGTCGTCGTGCCCATTATTGAGAATACCAATTTCGAGAAGGACCTCACGGCGTCGATGGCGGCCTGCATGCGCGCGTACCCGGACGCGTGTGCTGTGCTTGTGCGCCGGCACGGCATGTACGTGTGGGGGGACACCTGGCAGCGCGCCAAGGGTGCCGTGGAGTGCCTCGACTATCTGATGGGTCTGGCGATCCAGATGCACCGGCTGGGGCTGCCGTGGGAGCCCAAGGACGACCGCTACACCCCTGCTCCCAAGCTGTGAGGAGGAAGGAAAAAAAGTATTTTCGAAAAGAAAAGAAAAAAGAAAGAAAGTAAGAGCGGATGAAGGAAAGGAAAAGCAAAAAGAGGTCAAAAATGAATCGTCGTAGACTCTCTTTGTTATCTCTCTTCTCTCTTCTTCTTCTGCTTCTTCTTTCAATCAACTTACCTTCTTATTTCACTATTTACACATTTGTGAAATGTTACATCTTTATCCATTCTTCATCATTCTCACAGCGCTCGACTTCCTCTCCCCTAATTTCAAGTTTTCTCTGTTTTTTTATTTTTATGTTTTTCATTTCACACTCTTTCAGTGCGTAAGTAGCTGAAAGAGGTATTAAATCATTTATCTCTTAACGTCTCTCTTTAAAAAGAACAACAAAAAAAAGAAAACAATAAAATGAGTGTATCATCCGCAGGGGAGAAAAAGAACGCAATGCAACAGTGGTAGTCTGGAGGGCTACTGGGAACTAAGATAAAATGGAGCTGTACCACTCGCACCCTCCTGAATTCGTACATGATGTTCCGTGCGCCGTTCTCTCTCTCTCTCTCTCTCTCTCTCTCTCACTCTTTCCTTCTCGACCCATTACGACAAGTATGAATCATACCTGAGAGAGAAGGAGAGAGAGAAGGGGAGAGAGAGAAGGGGGGAGAGAGAGAGAGAGAGACGCTGCAGGCACACCATTGCTATACTCTCATTAATGTGTGATGTGCAATGACACAACGACTACGCGATTTCCTCCAGTATGCCAAGTGAATGTTTTTGCCTAAAAGTGAATTGCTTTTAAACAAGGAAAAAAAAGAAGATGGAAATAAGTAATGAGGTTACCGTTGGATGCCACTCTATTTAATTCACACGCTACCATTTTCTTTTTGTGTCCCATTAATAGCTTTTTAGGCCAGATACTTTCTTTTTCAAGAAGATTAAATTGACCCCCTTTTAATTTATCATCTTCTGCCATAAAGTTTTCAATTTCATTTTCAGTATTTAGATCTCAAAAGAACATCTGTTCCCTAACTTACTAATAGACTAACATACATTTTTTTTCAATAAGTTACCTCATTTTACTTTCTATTTTCACTCTTTCTCAGAAAAAAACTGTTTGAGTTTTTAATATTTGCTTCTTCTCTGTTTCTGCTTTGTATTAGAGTCTTGACATTTTGAATATCTCCTAATAGGTTTAAAACGCTAACAAAAGGAGGAGAGAACAAACAACCTTTTCCTACACATCCACACACAATGGATGACGTGGATGCCTTTCTAGCGAGTCTGGAGGAGTTCACCTCCCCCGCCCTGCATCTGTTCCCACAGAGCGGCAGCGGCGGCGGCACCACCACTACCGCAGCCACCAGTAGTGGGAACACGAGCGCCCGCACCAGCGGAGGCGGCGACGGCGGGGCGGCGGGCAGTCAGGGGGGCGCGTCTCAACAACAACAGCAACAACAACAACAACAGCATCAACAACAGAGTACAGGCGCGACTGCCGCTAGAAGCCATGGAAGCAACAGCGGGACAACACAGAGAAGAAAGCGGCAGCGACCGTCATCAGAAGGACTTGAGTGCATCTGGCACTATCAATTAACAAAAATAATCGTAATAACAACGCTGCAAATCAGAGCGGCCCCCGCGGACGGCGGCCCCGAACGCAGGGCTCCTCACATGTTTCTGCCTCTTCAACCTCTGCTGCCGCTGCTGCCGCCCAGCGGCCCGGAACTCCCCCTCCCGCGCCGATGCTGCTCGACAGCGATGGGGATGATAGTAATGGTGGCGACAATAATAACGATGGAGTTAGCACCACCATCCATCATAGCAACGGGCACCATCACACCGGCCACGCAAGCGGGAGCGCCGGGAGGAGTGCCGGAGGAGGAAATACGGCTGTCTCTCACGCAAGTGGTGAGTGGGCGTGCCCTCGGTGCACTCTTATCAACGTAGCCAACGCTACTGTGTGCGACGCGTGCGAGGGTCCGCGTCCTGCAGCGGCGCCACCCGCAGGCAGGAACTTCTCCCCCTCTTCCCCCTCCTCCTCTGCCGCTGCCGCCGCCGCCGTTGTTGGTGCTGTTGGCGTCTCTGCTGCAGCCGCCCACACCAGTGCTGCTGCTACTAGTACACATGGCCGCACACACACGGTGAGTGGTGGTAATAATCATAATCATAATGATCATATCGGTAATAACACTCACAGCAGTGGTAGCAGCCAGGGCGGTGCCTCCGCACCCACACGCCACGGCCGCTCTGCAGACCCTGTGAGTGTCTACACCCACGCCGGGCTGCAGTGTCCCGCGTGCTCGTTTGTCCACACGGCGCTGCCCCCGCCGACACACTGCGACTACTGCCGCCGCCCGCTGCCGGCACTGCCCACCACCGCCCCAGCCCCCGCCGTCGGCGCTAACCATCACCCTTCGCAACACACGAGGAGACGTGGTAGATGCGCTGCCCAGCACCCGTCTGCCCTCCCTCGGCGGTGGCACGGCCTCCAACAACACTAGTAGTGGCGTGCATGCCGCTGCCAACAACTAGAAGTGGAGGAAATGCCAGTGAAGCTGTGACACCACCACCTCCACCACCACCACAGCAGCCGCCGTTTCCTCTTGCCTCTGACAGCCAAGGAAACCGTAACGGAACGAACACGAATGACACAGAGCGGGAAAGTTCGGAGAATGCCGATAGTGACAGTGTTAACGACAGCGATAGTTACGATGACGGACGACACGGATGAGAGTGACGGCGGCAGCGATGTCAGCGGCGCCTCTGACCCTCCGCAACAACAAGAGCAGCAGCAGACAACAAACAACAGAGCAGGCGCTGGATAACAAGGAGCTGGTGCGTTTCTCTCGCCTCACTCGAGTCGGTGCCGTGCGAGAACCTCCCGTGCGCGCCGCAGCCGCCCACCATGGCCGCGCACGGCTCCCTCCGTCCGTTTCAGCTGCAGGCGGTCAGCTGGATGCTACAGCAGGAAAATGGCACCTCCGCGTCGGGCGCGCCGGGGGGCGGAGGAGGAGGCGGCAGCGGGAGCGGCAACGGCCATTCCTACCACTGCGACAGCGGCGGCTTCCTCCTCCTTTTCCCACTCTCCGTCGCTCGCGCTCCTTCCCGATGCCGTCAGCGGCGACTATCGTCAGCACCACGGCAGTATGTACGGCAGCAGCGGCAGCGGCACTCCCGCCGACCTTGGCCACGACTTCGATAAGCGCGACGCGGGAATGGTTCGCGGGGGCATTCTGGCCGACTACATGGGCCTCGGCAAGACGCGCACGGTCATTGCTGTGTGCGAGTCGACTCGATGCCCGGCCGGGCGCCGCCTGGACAGGGTGACGGGCAGTCTGGTGGTGTCGGCCGCGACACTCATTGTGTGCCCGACGTCTCTGCTGTCGCAGTGGGCGGCTGAAATACGGCGCTGCGTCTCTCTCCCTGCCGCCGATGACAACACCACACATACTAGTAGTAATCGCCATCAGCACTCCTGCTCTGGAAAGAAAGGATACCCGAGCGGCGGCGGCGGCAATGCCAATAATAGCAACAGTAACAAGGAGCGTCCCCCGCGGGTGCTGCTGTATCACGGCGCCCGCCGTCACCGCCTCTCCCTCTTCCAGGTGGCCCAGGACTATGACTACGTGCTGACCACTTACGCCTGCGTCGCGCACGAGAAACTGGAGAGGGATAGCGGCAACATTCCCGCCGCCCTCGCCGCCGGGCCCCGCGCTCGGGGATTCAATGGTAATGGTGGTGGCGGTGGTTTTCACGCAAGTGGAGGTCAAAACTACAGCAACAACAACACTAGCACGCGTCGCGGGAACACTGCCACTGCCCCCGGGGCGCTTCACATGATTCAGTGGCACCGCATTGTGTTGGACGAGGCGCACTACATCCGCAACGGGACGCACCCGCCAGAGCCGCATGTGCCTCCGCCTGACGGGCGCGCGGCGGTGGGCGGTGACGGCGACCCCCGTGCAAAACAGCCTCAGCGACATCTTCCCTATCCTCAAGTTTCTCCGCGTCCCGCACTTTGGCGTCGCCGAGTGGTGGAATCGCATGATCGTCGGCCACCTGAATCAGGACCCGCACCACCCGCGCGCGGTGACGGCGCTGCGGCTGCTCTTTGGCCACCTGCTGCTGCGCCGCACGCCGTCCACCCTCGTCCACGGCGCCCCGATTCTGCAGCTGCCACCGAAGGAGGTGCGCGCACAGTACGTTGCGCTGTCGCCGCCGGAGCAGCGCTTCTACGAGGACGTGCACCGGCGCGCGACGGAGAAGCTGGACGTGGCGGTGGCGCGCGGCAGCCAGCTGTCCACTTTTAGCACCGCCTTTGAGATGCTCATTCGGTGCCGCCAGGCGTGTCTGCATCCGTATATTGTTGTGGCTGCTCTGCGCCGCTGCTACGAGCTGCGCGATGAGGCGCCTGGCGGCGGCGGCGGGGGAGGAAGGAAGGAGGGGGGCGGGGAGACGACACGGGAGGGTGCGCTGGCGAGCGGCGGCGGCGGCGGCGGCAACACTAGCACCAGCCATGCGAATAGTAGCGATAGTGCAGCAGTGGCGGCGGCAGCAAAGGAAGCAGAGGAGGAGGCGCGGAAGAGGCGGGAGGCAGAGGCGGCGGCGGCGGCGGAGCGGGAAAAGGAACATGCTTTCATTACCGCTGCTAACAAGTACGTGGATAATGTACTGCGAAAGCGCCTGCGGGCGGCCGGCAGCGCCAGGGGCGCGGCATCCACCGCCTCGGCCTCCTCCTCCTCTTTTGTGCAGGAGCTGATAGAGGAGCTGCGGACGCACAAGCTAGAGGAGCGCGAGTGCATCATTTGCCTGGACAGCCTTAACCCGCCCGCCATCTTGCCCTGCGCCCACACCTTCTGCGTTGGCTGCATCGCCCACGCGCTGGAGGTGAAATCGTGTGTGCCCGCTCTGTAAGGTGCGCACGCGGCCTGCCGACGTGCTGGAGGTCCCTAGTGCGCTTCTCAGCAACAACGGCGGCGCGGGGTCTGACGGCACGGGAGGGGCGGCAGGAAGTAATACTGGTAATAGTAGCAGTAATCATCGCCGTCAAGGCCGTGAAGAGGCGCCCAGCGACCCGGCGGCGGTGGAAAACACGGTCCTGGTCGAGGCGCAGCGTGTGGACGTGTCGGTGCTGGCCAACTGGCCGCTCGCGCTGAGCAGCAAAACGCAGCATCTCCTCAGCGCTCTCACCGACCCGCGTGCCATTCCGCCGGGCGACAAGGTAGTGGTGTTCAGCTCCTTCACCACCTATCTGCAGTACACGCGGCACGTGCTGGAGAAGGCGGGCATTCCGTGCGCCCTCTTTACGGGCAAGCTGACTATTCGGCAGAAGGAGCGGATGCTCGCGGAGTTCGCCAGAGAGGACACGGGGGAGGGGAGGAGCAGGGGGAGGCGGGGGAGGCCACGGCTGCTGCGCTTACTGCTGCTGGTGCTGGTAGCGGGAGTACCAGCAACTCTACTACTACTAATAGTAATAACGCATCGTCACTGTTACCCTCTTCCGGCGCCCCGCTTGCGTTTGGGGCTTCCGCTGGTTTTCCCGGCTTTCCCACATTTGGTGCTCTTAACAATAATGCCAATTCGAGTAGTAATCGCAATACCAATAACAGCAGCAATAATAGTAATAATAATAACAACAGTAATAAGAGCACCAAGAACACTGCCGTATCCGCCACCGCCGCTGCCATTGGAGATGCCGACAGCCGCAGCCGCGGCGGCCGCCCCCCGCGCGTGCTGCTGGCCACCATCGCCACGTGCGGCGTCGGTCTCAACCTCACCTGCGCGAACCACTGCTTCCTGATGGAGCCCTTCTGGAACCCGGGGATGGAGGAGCAGGCGCTGAACCGCGTCCACCGCATCGGGCAGACGAAGCCGGTCACCGTCACCCGCCTCATCGCCGCCGGGACGGTCGAGGAGAAGATCGAGCAGCTGTGCGTGCGCAAACGCGCCCTCTCTGAGTACTGCTTCTTTGGGGGTAGTGATAACAATGGAGGGGGTTTGGGTGGTGGCGGTGGCGCGAGTAATCGACTGCGTGCGGATGAACTGTTGGAGCTGTTTGGTGATAATAGTAAGAGCAGCAGCGATGGAAATGATAATGAAAACAGCAGCAGCAGTAGTAGTAGTAGCAGTAGCGATGACGGCGACGCCGCCTCTACCTTCTCTAGTCTCTCGGATACTTCCGTTTGAGAAGCTGCTGATTCTCTCTCACTCTATCTGTGTTTCTTCGTCTCTTTCTCTGTTTCATTTTCTTTTTTTTTTGTTGTGCTCCTTTGCTGTCTTTATTGTTTGACTCGAAATGACCTCCTTGTTACCTCTTATTTTTCCCTCATCATTGATTTAGATTTTTTTTTTTTGTGAGCCCTCTTTCTCTCTCTTTTGAGAAGCCATTCTCTTTCGAAGATTACAATATATATGCGATAGTTCCGTATGCGATTGTTTTCCTCTCACATTGTTTTATGAGTGCGCGTTTTGATTGCTTTTTTCTTTTAAAGATCAGTAAAGCTTCCCCCTCGTATCGTTTTGTCAGACTCTTTTTAGCTCCGTCTTTTCGTTTTTGAAGCTTCATCACTACCAACACGTATACGTATGGTCTTATCCCTCGCCTTTCCCCCCTTTCTCTTTCCTCAACACTCTCAACAACAACAACATTCTTTCGTTCCTCACAGGATTTTATTTTTTTCCGCACAAATCAGCATATCCGCAAGCATCACAAACACGCCAGCCCCTCCCCCTTGCACACAGACGTCTGTCATTCAAATCGTTAAGAAATAGCAACGACAAGGCAAACACCATCATCATAAATAAAAGAGGAGCACCGTACTTTCTTTTTTTTACCCCCCACCCCCCATAGACCGATATGCAGCCCCCGCCCAAGAACCAAGTGCAGCCGATCGACTCGCTGACGCCCTTCATTGGCGGCAAGTGGTGGATCCTCGGGCGCGTCACGGACCGCAGCGACGTGCGAACGTGGAACAAGCCGACGTCGCAGGGAAAGCTGCTCTCCTTCACTCTGATTGACGAGAGCTCCGCCATCCGCGCGACGCTCTTCAACGACGCCGTCGATCTCTTTGAGCCTCGCCTTGTCAACGGCAACATCTACTACTTCAGCGGCGGCCAGGTGAAGAACGCGAACCGCAAGTTTAGTAACGTCAACAACGACTACGAGCTGACCTTCGACCGCTCCGCCGAGATCATCCCGTGCGTCGACCGGCCCCCGACGAACGTGCCGACGCACCGCTACAACTTTGTGCCCATTGAGCTGCTGAAGCAGCGCGAGGTGGGCTCCGTGGTGGACCTGCTGGCGGTCGTGCTGGAGGTGCAGGACGTGAGCAGCATCACGCAAAAGTCGACGGGCGGGAGCTGACGAAGCGCAACGTCAAGATTGCCGACATGAGCGCGGCGGTGGAGCTGACGTGCTGGAATGAGGAGGCGACGCAGTGGCAGTACCCGCCGGGGACCATTCTCGCGCTGAAGCAGCTCAAGGTGGGCAGCTTTGACGGCGTCACCGTCTCGACTTCTTTCCAGACCCGCATGGAGAGTAACGTCTCCGACATTCCCGACGTGCGGAAGCTGTCCGACTGGTACGTGTCGACCAAGGGCGCCAACGTGCCCTCGCTCTCGTCGCTGGGCCTCGGCCCCGGCGGCGGCGCGGCGGGCGGCGGCGGCGGCGGCGAGGGCAACCGCGGCCGCATGTTCCTCGACCAGATCGAGAGCGAGGGCGTCGGCCGCGGCCCTAAACCCGAGTACGTGGACGTGCGCTGCGTGCCGATATACATCAAGCAGGACTCGCAGTGGTACGACGCGTGCCCGACGTGCAACAAGAAGGTGACGCCGGAGGGCGCCAACGGCGACCGCTACCGCTGCGAGAAGTGCGACGCGGCGGTGACGCCGACACAGCGCTATCTCGTGTCCATTCAGGTCACCGACGGCGTCTCGCAGGCGTGGCTGACGCTCTTCAACGAGGCCGGCGTCGAGTTTTTCGGGCTCTCCGCCGCGGAGCTCAAGCAGAGCGCGGAGCAGGACGACACTTTTGTCGCCCGCCTCGCGCAGGCGCGCATCAACCGCCCCGTGCTGATGCGTCTGCGCGTCAAGGAGGAGGCGGGCAGCAACGCCATCACCGGGGAGGCGACGGACCGCCTCCGCATGTCGGTCGTGCGCATCACAGAGTTCATGCCGCTCACCGGCGCCGACGACGAGCGCCGCCGCCGCCTCGCGGAGAATCTCAAGGCGGAGTGCAACGACATGATTCAGAACATTGACGCGTACAACTAACGGCACCGCCGCGTGCGTGCGTGCGTGCATCTGTGCGTCTCTCTCACTTTCTCTCTCCTTTTACTTTCTCTAATGTTTTTCATTTTCAGTTTCTTCGTTCTCTATGACCTACAAGGTGTTTGGAAAAAGAAGAAAGAGGTCTCGAAAAGAAAGAAGAAGGAGAAGCAGAGAGGAAATTGACATTTTTCAGGTGAAAGAGTACACCAATATATTTTGCATTGTGTTCTTGTTTTTTTTTTCTTCTACCTTGCTCTCAGATTTTGGTGTTAGGAAGGGAAGAAAAAAAGGCTTTCCAGGATTGTTCTGTCGTGTATTTTCACATAACAGACACTGACGGGAGCAAATAAAAGTTGCACTCATTTCGAATAAAAAAAAAAACCTACTTTGGTTCAGATTTCAGCATCACCCTTTCTCTCTTTTTTTTCTAACGACGCGCTTCAGTTTATTCTTAAATATATCCCCCCTTTTGCTATAGATCTCAATCTCATATTCTTCTTCTCTCGAGTGGGTGTAGACAGAAAGCCACAGTAAATGATTTTTGTTTCCGGAACTCTCAAAATATCCACGCACGACACTTTTCTCTTTTCTGAATGAATGGTGAGCTACCCCCCCCCCTCCCCTACACCCGCACGCAGTGAAGCGAACCTACTACTCTTTTGGTTTTCTTGCGTCCTGTTTTCATAAAATCAGACTTCTTTATAACACAACACAGATTTCTCTTCTTTTCTCCACCCCTTTCGCACCCCCAACACCCACATCCACATCGCCTATCCATAGAATCGTACTTGCTGTTATGTCACTCTTGCTGTTCGTGCCCATCATCTCTCTCTGCTCCGTTTTCTTTCTTCATGTTCTTTCTTCTTTTTTTTTTTTTTCACTCATCGTTTTATGAGTGTTTCTGCGTGGCTTCAAAAGTGACAACACTCACCATTTCATAACTTCAGGCGAACGATAAAATGATTGATTCAAACTAAAAAGAAAAAATGACGAAAGAAAATGCGAAGTTTACAGAGTGGGAAGATTCTGACCGAATCCCGATGTCTCCCCACAGTACTAATGACAATATCTGGTACTTGAATAAATCTTTACACTTACCTCTCCATATATATTTTCACTCTCACACCCGCCTTCATACTGAGCAATTTCTTCATGTGCCTTGCGTAACTATCTCAGTTTACGTGAGAATCAGTAATAATATATTTTTGTTTGCAGGAGATCTGCTGTGTTGAGTGTCAGAAATACTATTGACAGAAAAGAAATACATATATAGTTTGTTGGTGTGTGCGTAGAAAGAATAGGTTCAAGGCGATGCCAAGTGGGCTTTTAAGTTGCTCTTTTTTTTTTTTAGCCGTGTCTCCTAATTTTCCTCCTCGTTTTATGTAGGCGTCTCATTTCGTCTGTTTTGTTTATCTCGGAGGACTGCCCTTTCTGCGTCTATATGCTCAGCGCAGATATCTACTTCTCTTCTCTACTCTCTTTATCTCTTTTTCTTTCTTTCTCTCTCTTCCTCTCTTTCATTATCTTTTAGCTATGTACGTGTGAGTGGCCGTGTGACACTGACAACGGCATAGCTTGGGAGACTGAAATAGAAAGAGAGAGAGAGAGAGGGAGAGATAGAGTAAGGGAGAGAGAGCGGAACTAGACGAGAATTGTGACTTGGTAATTCTGATTGGCTATCATGTTATTTCTATGCAATACGTACAATCATAATGTGCGCCTTCTTTTCCTCTCTAATGCTGTAACCTCATACACTTTAAATGATAAATACTTGAAAGGAAAAGAAAACTAGTTTAGCTGATTAAAATAAATAATTTTCTCACATCATTGACAAGATTTCACAAGAAGGGATTCGCCAATACAGAGAAGATTCACAAATATACAAAAAAAAACACACACACACACACACACACACACACACACAAAAGAAGTAGCGGCGTAGATAGCAATGAGGCCCTCCACACGCGTGCTGTCCGGTGCGCTTCGTTTCACAGGTGGAGCTTCTGCTTCTGCTGTTGCTTTCACGGGTATAAATGTCACCCCCATCCTCACACGCCCACCGCAGTATACATTCACTGCGCTCCCTCTTCCTCTGCAGACCCCCCGCCGTTTTCTGAGTGGCACCCCACTCCTCCTAAACGACGCCGCCACCCCAACCGCTGCGGCCGGTGGTAATGAGACGAATAACACTAACAATAACAACAACAATAATAATAATGCGACTAGTAATGAGAGCGCCCTGGACGTGGCGATGCGGGTGAACAGAATCAAAAAGGCACACCAGTCCGCCGGCAGCAGCAATAATACTAATAGCGGCGGCGGAAGCCGGGCACAGCTGGAGGCGGAGGCGTGGGAGTCGCTCAACGGACTCTCGGAGGACGCGATAAACAACGCGGATGGAAAGGCCGTGTCGCTGCTGCTCAACTCGTGGGCGTATTTTGCCAAATTTTGGGCCAAGGGAAAGGACGGCCCCTGATGGGGTGTGTGTGTGTGTGTGTGTGCGTGCGCAGGAGTAGGGAATGATACGGAAATTTTGACAGAGGTTAAGAGGAAGTTTGCCTCGTATGCGCAGGGAGGGGGAGAAGCAGCAACAACAAAAAGAAAAAGAGAGAAATTGGAGGATGTTTTTTTTTTTTAGTGCGGGTTGGGGTGGCTTGTACTGAATTACTATAGAAAGGGCTCTCTCCGCCAGTGAGCGTCCTCTTTTTTTTTTCTTTTTTTTTTTTGTTCCCGACTTCCCCCCTCCCCCACAAAATCTTTCTCTCTATCTCTCTCCCTCCTTCCTCACCTTCGCCGTTTTCGTCACTCTTACTCTCATCCTTGTCCTTCCCCGTACCCTCAAAAAGAGCGGAACAACAAAACTCGCCCAAGAAGACGCGAGTTCTCTCATTCATTTTTTTGTTTGTTGCCTTCGTGACTCTTTTCTAATTCATATGCTATATATTTTTCAGATCTCTCTCACAACTCACATTCACAATAATGCATATAAATACATTGTGAAAATGAAGGAAATCCCGAAAGCATCTCTCAATTGTTATTGCTTTAAACAATAACATTTCGAGACTGTTGTGGGTGTAAGATCATATTGTTTTTCTTTATGGAAAGGTAAGGAGGAGGCCTACACTTAACTGAGGAAGCTTCGGACAAACTGTATATCCAATTTTTGCTTCTCCTGTGAAAACGTTTGCGTTATTGTTCCCGTCTATTCAAAATACACTCACCATGATTTGCTTTCGCTACACAAAAATCATCCCCTCCCTCCACCCTACAAAGGAAAAGAGAACCTTTCACGGAAGCCGAATCCTTTCATCTATTCTCTCCGCACTGGCTGACAGAAAAGAAAGCAACAAGGAAGGAAAAGAACAACAACAACAACAATAAGAACAGTACATATATTCATCATACATTCCCCTCCCTTTCCCCATATCTTTTTTTTTTCTTCAAATGCGGCGCTGTGTTGTGCTCGCACGCGCGAACCGCCGCCGCCGTACTGCCGGCCGCGCAGTAACGAATCCCCTCCATACAAGTCATACGGTAATTACTCCAAACGACATCACCAACAACAACAGCAGCGCCCCGCATGAAAGCAGCAGCAACAACAACAACAAGAACCATAACAGTAGTAACGACAAGAGGAGTGCCGCTGTTGCTGCTGCTACTGCTACTACGGGAATTGTGGGAAATGTAGCGATTGCTAAAGACGAGAAGCCACCTTTTTTTGCTAGCAAAGCGAATGATAATACTAGTTTTAATATTAATTATAGTAAAAATACTAAAAGTGGTCTTAGAAGCAGTAGCAACGGCGGCGGCGAGAGGCGGAATCACTCGCGACAACAGCTACAACAACAACAGCAACGGCAGAATAGAAGCCGTGGGGAGGATGACAATAGTAATAATAATGGTCGTAAAAGAACGGAACGGACTAGCTCTAAATACCATAACATTGCTGCACGCGATGCGATCGAACGGGAAATGACGGGTGCTATTTCTACTGGAGAGGACGGCGCTACGGTTCACTTTCCTTCCAAAAACAAGACAGGTGCTGCCGGCAGTGACGGCAGCGGGTTACATCATGGCCATGGGAATCGCACCCGTAGCAGTAACAATCAGAAAAACAATAAGACCGACAGCAATAACAATGCCCAGTATAGTAATAATAATAATAATCATACCAATCAAAGTGATCGTGCTGGTGGGGATCGCGGCCAGCACACTTTCACTCGTCGTCGGCGCTCAGACAATACTACTGACAGTGACAGACCTCCGAAAAATAATTTTCCATATAACCAAAAACAACAACATCAACAGCGCCAACAAAAAGAGCGTCAGCAGACAGGCGGCCACAGTACCCCAACAGTAACCACAACATCGCAACTTCCGCTCACATGATGGATCAGCAGACGGGCAATCGCCATAATAATATTAAAGATAATAATAGTAATAATAACAACTTCGGACGCGGCCGCTTCAGCAGGAGCGGCGCCAACACCCGTCGGGAAGGCGGTTTCGAACGTGGTACCGCTGCTGCTGCTGCCGCTGTTGTTGGCGGCCGGATACCGCCGCGCAGGGGCAGTCCACCAGGCGCAGGAGGGACGACGGCAGTGTCGTCATCCGATGTATCAGCCTCCGCAAAGTTGACAAAGATGATGCCTCCGCTTACCACCCTGCGGGCGCAGGGAAGCAGCCCCAGGAGACTTCGTGAGCTTCTCCTGACGACTCACGTGACGCTGCGGAAGAATTACCTCAATTTAGGTAAAAACGAGCGGGTGTACCATTCCTTCTGTGAGCACTGCGCCGTCGCGTTGTATGAGAGTGGCCTGGTTGAGAAGTTTGCCTCTGCCGCCGCAGCCACCGGAGGAGGCGACCGACACAACGTCACAAATACCAGCGCTCGAGGAAAGATCGGCGGCGGCGCAGCGGAGGGGGAGGAGGAGTCGAAAACAACGGCCCCTGAGATGGTAAAGCTGGTGGTGTTCTTGGGAGAGGAGCCGCCGAAAGATGAGGTGGCCAATGAAGTGGCGGTGTGTGCCGCCGCCTCCACGGACGTTTCCCCTGCCGCTCCCCAACCCGACAGCTCCTCTTCCATACTCGATGAAACCTTACCAACGGACGACGCCACCACCACCAATAACAGCGGCAGCAGTAGTAATTATAACAGCAAGAGCAGTAGCGGCGGCGCGCCAAACCCGCACACCCCGCGCTCCTACTTTACGATCTCCCTCACCCCGGAGGCGTTTGAGTTTCTCTCCACACCCATCACCGCGCCGCGCATTCCGCGGGGAGGCTGCTGTGCCCGCCGTGGATGTGGGAGGAGCCGAACGAGACAGAAGCAACAGCAACGGGAGAGATGGCGAAACACCAGGAGGGACAGAGTGGCGAGGCAACACAATCCTCAGCAGCATCAACAGAAGCAGACATGCCAAGTTCGACAGTGAAACACTCCACGCACTTTGATCGTCTGTACACGGACTCAAAAAGTGCCGCCCTCCCGTCACCTTCGCAGGTGTGGCGGGACGCGTGGAAGGCGGAAGAGGAGGAGGTACCGAGCCTAGACAGCACGGACTGCCCCGCCTCCTCCTACTACTCCCAGCTGGAGGCAGGCATGGCGGCGCTGGAGAAGTGTCTGGGCCTCGCGCCGTCAATAGCGCGAGAAGAGAAGGAGGCAGCACGCGTCGCGAAGCGTAAGCACACAGGCGACAGTACCAGCAACAGCAGTAGTAGCGGCGGCGGTGGAGGCATGTTGGATGTGATGCGTCTTTTGCAGACGCTTTCCTACTTCAAGTGGATTAAAGAGGAGCGGCGAGCTCAGAACAGCCTGCTAGCATTTTATGACAAGTACATGGAGAGCGAGTCAGAGTCGAGTGCTGAGAAGGGGTCGAAGAAGGGTGGCGGAGGAGAAACTCGCGAGGAAGCTGGTGGTTCTTCTTTTACACCGGATACCGCTGTGGAGAGTAAAGATGGACGCACTGTGGATGCCGATGACGACAAAAACAACGACTTGGGTGCGTGTTTACACGAGTTGCGGCGTGGCGTTATAGAACATCTCGCGACCTCCCCCACTGGTCGCCGCCAGAGACACGGGCGCCGACGCTGCGACCAGAGCCAGCGCGGCGGCGGCGGAGGTGAAGCGCCGGTGGCGACTCAAACAGCGCATCAACAGCAGCAAAGAGGCCGTGCTGGCGGCGGCCGTGTCGCGTGTGGATGAGTTTCTGCCCATCTCACCCGCCACCGCCACGGAGACCTCGGCTGTTTCCTCCTCCTCCTGCCCCTCTTCTTCTTCTTACTCGCCATCGCCAACACAGCCGCCCCCCTCCTCCAGTCCAAGCGCCGCCGCCGCCTCCCCTGAATGCTACGCCGTCCACGTCATGGATCTGCTGTACCACCTACTGTTTCGCTACGCGCTGTGGCGCTGGCAGGACATCCCCAACGAGATCGACCGCGCCGCATTTTTCCGCCTCGGGTGTCTCCCTTGGTACTTGTCCAATCACCACGGCGCCTCCTCTCTTCGCTCCTCTTCTTCCTTGGCTCTTCTTCGCTTGCACGCCAACAGCAGCAATCGCTTCCGCAGACGCCTCAGCGGTGGTGGCAACCATTCTTCCTCCTCGTCTTCCACGCAGCATTTAGTCAACACTACCACTACCGCTGCCCCTCTCTCCGTTGCGCTGGCGGAGTGGCAGACGTACTTCTCCCTCTACGACGCCTCACGCGCGTTGCAGGCGGACCAGCAGTCACACGTGCGGTATCTGCGCATGCTGTGCTGGCCGACGCCGCTGGACACCAAATCGCAGCTCGTGCTCAAGACACTCGCCATTCCTTCCACGGCGCCTACGACTACGACTCACCACATCTCCAAGGAGGCGGACAGCAATGAGGATGGCTCCACGACGACCCTCTCCTTTGACCTGCCGCCGCTGGCGCCCGACGCCTTTGGCATCGCGACCCTCAAAGATCTGGTGGCGACGGCCGCCAGCACGGAGAAAACGCAGCGCGCGTCGTACGAACTGCTCTATCTCTTCTTTCATCACCTTGCAGGAGCTTCAACGCAGGGCGACCGCCTTTGCAGACAGTAGAAAGGGTGCAGGCGACGGTAATATGGCTACAGGCAGCAGCAACAGCCGCAGCAAGAGCGAGAACACACTACTCAGGGACGGCAGTCGCGAGGCGGCTGTGGCCGCTGCCGGGTCCTTCTCTGCCGCCGCTAACCCCCGGTTTCTGCACAACACCAAGGCGCTCTCCAACCTGTGCATTCTGACCTTCGACAGTGACGTGTTCATGTCGGAGCGGTTCTTTCGCAGCACCTTCGCGCGCGGCGACTGGGTCCTTTTACCGACGGCAGGCGACGACCTCCCCGCCCTCGCGCGCGACGCGGTGGTGGGGGCGGCGGCGGGGGGAATGATGAAAGGCGTCGGCGGGTCCTCTCTCGGCAGCCATACCAGTGAAGGAAATGCAGATACATCATCATCAACAACAACAGTAAAGACGCCCGCGCTAGTTGCGCTGCCGGCGCTGGAGCGGCTGCGCTCGCACGCCTCGGTGGAGCGACGCGCGCCGTTTGCGGTCACACGGGCGGTGCTGGCGGCGCTGGGCGCGGGTCCACTGTCGCGTGTGTGGTCCGATATGTCTGGCGGGCGCGCCGCCCTCTTGTGGGAGTCCTTGGCGCGCTGCTGGGCGCCACTGCTACGCGACGGCACCGCCCTCTTTGCACTCCCGCCATCCTTGTCATCCTCAACTCCGTCCCGCTCTTCTCGCCGGCGGCGACATTCGCACAAGCGGCAAGACCAGCATCGGACAACAGCAAGACGAGCACGAACGACAGCCGGCCGAGCAACAACAACCACAGCTTGCGGAGGGGTCCATGTCGTCTGGGCCCATGACGGAGGCTGAGCGGGAAACAGAGGCGGTGGTGCGGATACTGAGGGCGCAGCAGGCGTGGGCGCACACAGGGCCCTTGCGTGCGCTGTTTACCGCGGGCGCACCGCCGAGTGATGATAGTGTGGGTACTGGCGCGCCGTCCGCAGCGCCCGCCTCTGTAAAACTTCTCTCACTCGCGTGGCAGCATCTGACGGCGTCTGTGCAGGCGCTGGCTAACAGTCAGCTGCAGCAGTGTCATCACACATATAAGAAGCGCGAGGCGGCGGCGGCGGAGGAAGAGGAGGAGCTGACGCGGCTGCGGGCGGCAGTCTCAGAGCTGCTGGAGTGGGGCTCTCTCGCCGCCGCGCTGCTGGAGGCGGAACATTCTCTCGCGACCACCGCCGCCGCCGCGGCATCAGGGGTTGGCGACCGCAGCGACAACGGCATCAGTGAGGAGACCGCGAAGAGGCTGAAAAGCGTTGATAAAGATGAAGAGTCCTGCCTCAACAGCTCCTCAAACGACGACGATAATGAGGCCAACGATACATATGAGGAGAGAATGGAGGCATTTGCGACGCGGCAGCGGGAGGCACGCGCGCTCTTCTCGGCGGCATTGCAGAGCATTCTGTTAGAGTGGTCGCGCGCTGGTGGGAGGGAACCGTCAAACAACGGGGCGGAGACGGAGGAGGACTTAGCACAACTGCTCACAGGCAGCAGTTACGACACCACCACCACTGACAATAGCAGTGAAGGTGAAGCGTATTTCCCGGATGCGCGCGCAGCTGGCGGCCGCGACCTTCTTGTATCAGCAGTGGCCGTCGCCCCCGGAGGTGGTGTCCGCCCGCAGCCCCAGCGTCGCTCACTTTTTTGCCTCTGCCACCGAAGGGAATGCGACAGCTGCCGAGTCGCGTAGCAGCATCGTCGTTGGCCACGGCGGCCAGACGAACAGCAAGCCGAGCGCGATCGCCACAGGACTGCAGTGCTTCGGTCGCTTGCTCACGAGTGCTGTTTTCCCTGCGGAGGACAGAAAGACGCTCCAGCGCTGGATGAAACGGCAACGCGCCGCCATCGCCGCCTCAGAGCGGCTGCTGCGCCAAACCGCAAGCACCAGCGCTAGCTCTCCAGCGCTCGACACGTCTACATGTATGACAGACGCAGGAAACAAGACCAGTGAAGCAGGAAAAAGAAGCGGTGCGCCGAACGAAAAAGGCGATGAAGGCGCACTCTCGTCGCAGCAGGCGCGCCAGACGCCACCGACGCACCAATGCACGAACCCAACCCTCGCCTCCTGGCATCGTCTGATGCAGCGCGAGGATCTGGGGTGCGGCCCAGTGCATCTCCCCATTCCCGTGCTCTACCAGACCCTTAAAGGACTATTACCAACGCCGCCGTTGCCGAGTGCCACTTCAACGGCTGCCTCCTCCTCGTCGCCGCCACCGCCGCCGCTGCCGCTGCTGTCCGTACAGGACATATCGGTGATACTGCGCGCTCTCAGCGGTTCGCAGATGCGAAGCGGTGTCACGGCCGCCGCTGTCAACGTCTTTTCCAGCAACAGCAACAGCAGCAGCAGCAAACAGAACATTTTTCACACCATATCCATTGTTATGCTCAGCACCACGTCAGAATCGGTGAGTGGGCAGAACACCGGCAGTAACAAAAAGAGCAGCCTACAAGACGGACGGCGACAGCGTAGTAATAGTAGTAATAGTGGCAGTACTCAGCACAGCAACAGCAAGAGCAGCGTGGCGGTGACCGCGGCGGTGGGGGTAGGGAGGCCGAGAACACCCAACACAGTGGCGACAACATATCCGTGGAGGAGACGAACGCTTCAGCGCCCCCACCAAGCATCGCAGACACGGTAGCGGCGATGGAGGACGGCCTGCGCCGGTACGTGCGACAGTACCTGCCGCTACTCCCGCTCTCTGCCGTGCTGGACGCGCTGCTGGTGGGCGCGGTGTCGCTCCCTGAGGTCGCCGCCGGTGCCGCCGCCGCGACAGCACGCGAGGCAGAAGAGAACAATTCTAGTGATGACAACACGGGAAGATGGAGGAGGGTGTTGGTACCGATGAAAACGCGGAAGAGAGGCAAGTGACGGCGGCGGCGGTGAGTTGGCTGACAGAGCTGCGCCAGTTGCTGGTGCCGCCGGTGGCCGCGCGGGCGGCGGCGCTGCGCCGGGAGAGGTCGCGATTGCGCCGTCTTCAGATGCATGGCGACGACGAGGGTGACGGAGCCGACGATACATTTGAAGAGGAGGAGGAAGGAGACGACGACTCTGACGAGGAAGAAGGAGGAATAGGGGAAGAGGAGGAACTGGGCGCGAGCGGCGGAGAGGCTGAAGGGGAGCTTGCCATCGGCGACAGGGGCAAGGAATCGGCGACTGATGGCGCCGCCGTTTTCGAGGCTCCACCCAACTTCCCCTGCCACACGCAGGTCGTTGCGATGATGGTGGTGTACATGTATGGCGAGTTTCTTACTCTGCGTCACCACTCTGCAGAGGGTCTGCCTCCTATTCCGCCATCCTCCTCTCCGCGCAGCAGCCGCGCCAGCAGTGGTGAGAGGCTCGCTTCACCATCATCGCTGGTGACGGCAGCGGAGGCATCTGGGGAGCTCCTGCGGCAGGTGCTGGCGGCCGTAGTCAAGTGCCTGGTGCTGGAGGCGGCAGCCGCAGCCGCAGCGGAAACATCTCGTGACGACGACGACCAAAGCACTCGAACAAAAGCGCCACCACCTCCCACAGAGGAAGAGGTGAAGGAGGGGGAGGTCGGGAAAGCAGCAGAGAGGAATAAAATGGCGCAAGGAAAAGGCAAGACCCCTACCACTTTGCCCTCTGCCTCCTTCTCCACCGCCCCCCGCGTGCGTGACCGCCCTCCGCTGGTGCGGAGCAGCATTAGCATTCTCAAGGCTCACACCATCGCGCAGTACATGGCGCTCTTGTCCCATCACGCGGATTTGTATCCTGCCGGCCAAGAGGAGGCGGAAATGACAACGACGGTGGGAGTTGCGAAAGCCGGTGAATCATTTTTGTCGGGTGAGTCGTTTGATTCGGAAAAAGAAAACATCGGAAAGACAACCGAAGTGGACACCACGAAACGTACTCAAGCCGACCGCAACGCACTCGAGCACACACAGAGAATAGCGGAGCTGGAAAATGAGGAGGAGGGCGAGGAGGTGGAGGAAAACAGTGATGCGTCTCAGTTGTCCAAACAGCAACAGCAACATCAATACGCTCACATTCTGCACCCAACGCAGGATGATGCTTTTCCTGTTCGCGACGTGCTTCTGCTTGGGGGCCTCTTTCTCTTCTATTTCCCGGACGCGGCGCGGGCGGCCGCTGCGCTTGCCGACCGCGGCGCCTCCGCTGATCTTTTCGTGTGGCTGACGGGCGTGTGCGATACTATCGCGCGTGCGTACGTCACGCGGGGCGACACCAGCGATGCGGCTGCCACCATGCTAGACACACGACAAACCTATATGGAGAACGCTGCCCAAAAGAGGGAGGCGAGCGGCGGGGAGAGACCCTTCTCGAGGGTGAACTCTGCTACTGCTGCGGCGGTACTGCCCCCTCCACCGCCCTACGCAGTGCCACGATTGCTGTTCTCGCGAGTTTCCGTCATCGCAGTCTGCCCGGGGCAGGCCCCGCAGTGCCGCAGCCGCCGGGGACGCCGCTGTCGTCGTCGACGGTGCTGTGCAGGGCCCTGCGGCGTGAGGCCGGGCGCCTCTCGTTGCTAGCGCTCGCCGCCTCGGAGGAGGGCGGGGCGGTGGATCTGGCGACGGAGGCGACGGGGGGCCCGCTGGCGGCCCCTAACGTCTGGCGAGCGCACGCCGTGACGAATGAAGAGGAGGACGAGGAGTCCGCGGGCGCTATGGCGGGCGAGGTGGGGGAGCTGGCGCGCGCGGTGGCGTCGCTGCGTGACTGGGCGGCGTGGTGCTACGCGCAGGCGCTGCCGGGCCTCAGCAAGGACGTGCGGCACGCGGTGTCGGGAGGCTTCCCCCGCTGGGAGATCGTCGGCGCCGTCCTCGCCGCCGCGCGGGCGCTGATGGAGGCTCCGTGGCAGCCGCGCGCCGACACCCACGCGTACCGCTCGCTGCTCGCCGCCATGCCGCTCCTCACCGACGCCCTCGCACGCGCCGCAGCCGCGATGAACGACCGTCAAAGATGGCGCGCGGCAGCCGCCGGTTTCTCGCGGCCGCGGCCGCCGGCGCCAGTTCCGCCAGCGTCTCCGCCGCCCTGCCGGTGTCGCGGCGGGTGCGGGAGCGCGGGGCGCGCGTGTCGCCGCGCGAGGCGACCGACTGCGTGGTGGCGATGGCGGCCGTTGTGCGCGCGGCGGCGGCCGAGGAGTGGCGCGACACACCCGCCGGTAAAGTGCTGCCGCCGCGCGTCGCTTCTGTTGCCGCGGGCGGTGGAAGCGCAACACCCGCGGGGACGACGGCCAAGCAGAGAAGATTGGCGCAGCGAGTCGCCCGACATCAGAAGAAATGGTGGCAGGCGTGCCCTTGTACGAGGCCGTCTCGCAGCCGCCCTCCGCGCGCGACGCCCCGCTGTCACTGCGGATGACGTGGAAAGCGATGACAGAGCGGGTGGTGTCGCTGGCGGCTGCGGCGGAGGCGGCGACAGGAAGAGTACCGCATGACACCTCGCTGCCAAGCACATCTGCACAGACAAGTACATCGGCCGAGGACGAGGGACGATACAGGCACAAACACAGCAGCTGCGCAAGCCTCTCCGAATAGCTCCGCCTCTGATTCGGCTGAGCGGGCGGAGCTCGCGGCAGCGCTGGTGGCGGCGTTGGACAGCGGCGCGGTGCTGGGCTGCGCGCACTCGCGTGTGTACGACACATGCCTCGCGGTGCTGCTCTACTGCGGGCACCGCGACAGTGCCACTGCCAACACCGCCGTGCCATTGGCGCCTGATACTTTACTTTCCGACTCCTCCAGCTCGAGCCGCCTGCCACTCTCCTCCCCGTCGTTGTCGCCGCCTTCGCCGCCTCTGGCCGAGACGTTAGATTTGGGCATGTGGGCGGTGCTGCTGCGCGCGCTGGCGGCCCCGGGCAGCGGCGCGGAGGCGCGCACGCGCACAGAGCGCGAGGCGGCGGTGATGCCGTTTGTGGAGGCTCTGCTGACGCGGCTCGAGTCGGGTGGCCGCCACAGCGTGTGTGCGGCTCGTCGTTCCTCCTCTGCACGAGGCGGCGGCAGTGACACCCGCGACTGCAACACCACACACACGAATACCGCCGCGGTTGATTCGATAGCGACCCCCGAAACT
Source organism: Kentomonas sorsogonicus (assembly GCA_030347455.1). Taxonomy (NCBI): domain Eukaryota; phylum Euglenozoa; class Kinetoplastea; order Trypanosomatida; family Trypanosomatidae; genus Kentomonas; species Kentomonas sorsogonicus. The sequence goes on along the minus strand of JAQOSZ010000292.1, from coordinate 419,781 downwards.
CACACGGAGGACCGCTGCCCTGTTGTGTCTGTGCAGTTTTGCGAGTCGCTGTCGGACTTTGTCGAGGCGTTGGGGGACTTTGCGTCCCACCAGCCGGAGGGCTTCTGGCGCCGCCTGCGACGGGTGCTGGACACCCAAGCCCAGCGTCTTGCAGAGGCGGCAGTTAGCGGAGTCTCGCCTTCGTCTTCTTCTTCTTCTTCTTCTGCTTCTTTTCTGCTTTCTTCTCCGACGGCGCACCGACTGTCGGGGAGCGAAGGAGAGGGAGAAACATCTAGAGATACAGCGAATTCCGCGGAGGGCCTAGTGGAGTATTGGCGCGAGCAATGGGGCCGGAGCTTCAACCACGCGGTGCTGACAGCCGGCCACCATCGTCTGGCGTGTCCCGAGTGGCGACGCGCGCCGGGGGCTGAGCAGAGGGGTAAAACACCCTCCGCCAACGCCGGTGCGGACGCTGACGGAAAAAACGCTGACGGCGCTGCTAGTGGTGGTGAAAAGGAAAGCAACCTTTGTGAGGAGTCTGCTACGGAGATACGCTGCGACAAAACCGAAGTGTCTTCCGCTCCCTCCACCTCCCCCTCTTCTTCCTCTTCTTCTCCGTGGTTTGGCGGAGGCGACACGAACGGCAAAAACTCTCATTATGCTGCGTCTGTCTCCTCGGCTGTTTCGGCCAACGACGTGGTGCTGGTGTGCAGTGCGGTCGCGAGAGTGAGGGGGGAGGCGCGTCTGCGGCGCACAACGAGGACCCTAACGCATTCTTCTTCTTCTTCTTCTGCCGCAGTATTCCCGACATCATCATCACCGCCGCCAGGGGGAAAAGCTTCTTCTGATAAACCGTTTGGAGTGCGAACAAAGGATGGCACTATCCGCATCTAGGGTGCCCCTCTTTGAGTGTAAATCATGACTCATTCATTTAATGTTGCTTCCTTCCCAGAATCGTAATAGGGGATACAACACACTTTACTTGTCGCATTCTTTTCACAATCATCACAGAACTAAAGTAACATTGGTCACATCATTAACAGATATTGCTTTTGTTCTTCTTGCCTACGTTAGCTTTGAGGCATCACATAAGAATACTAATAATAAGAATGCAAAAAGGGGTGCACAGATATTTGGGAAAAGCAGCAGCAGACTGGACAATGTGTGCTTGTCGTATTCACTTTTTTGTTGTATATCGTAACAATTTAAAGTCGTGACTGTTGTTGTAGCATTATTTTCCCCTAAGTCATGTCTCTTTTTCCTTTATTATGATGTTCCTCGCAGAATTTCTCTGATTGTACTGAAATGCCACACACTTCCACGCCCTCCACTCCATCAAATAAGCCTTCTATAATCTTCAGGTTGCACACATATATCAACAAGCACACAAGACAGTAAACAAGAAAAAAAATAAGACGTCATTTTTCACTAAATTATTTCACACACACACAAAAAAAAAAGCAACAGTCTTTTTTTTTTCTTTTCTTGCCCTAAAACCTCACATAGACTCACACAACTGTTCTCATTACTATTTGGCCTTTAATTTACTCTTCTCACATCTTCATTTTAAGGGAGGCCAGGTCCACATTATCACAAGAGCACAAAACTACTTTACTTTTTTTCACATACACGCATTTTTGATAGAACTGCATAGAAACATCACAACATATCTATATATACATCTCAAAAGAAAAAAAAGTAGTAATAATCACGCATTCAAGCAAAAAAAAAAGCAAACAGAAAAAAGAAGGATAGACAAAATAAGAGTTAAAAAATGAGCAAGATCATTCTGGAGGTCGCCACGACGGCGCCGCCGCAGGACTGGGAGGAACTCACATATCTTCTGCGTGCCTTTATGCGGGACAACTTCACCCCGTTTCCTTCTTCCTCCTCCTCCTCCTCTTCGTCCGGTGTCTCCGCAACGGACCCCGCACGTCAGCTCGAGCGCATCTATCTGGGCCGCACGGTGCCTCTGCACCGCGCCCCGTCGCCACTGCGGGAGGTGCTAGTGTCCGTACGCGTCTCAGACCTCAGCACAGGCCTGACCGGCGATGCTTCTGCCGCGAGCGGCGCCGGTGCTGCTTTCTCTTCTTCTTCTTCTCCACCCACCTCCGCTGCGTCTGCCAGCGCTGCTACCGCTGCTGCCTCTGCTTCTGCTTCTGCCTCTGTCTCCTCTACGTGTCCCGCGTCACTGCCGCCACAGGTGCCGAGCGCCCTGCACGCGCCGGAGCGCCGCCAGAGTGCCTTCTTCCGCGCTGCCGGATTTCCCCCAGCGGCGCCTTCGCGTGATAGTACCAATGACGCCAACGCATACGTGCACGGCGGTTGCGGCGCCTCCGCCGGCGGCGGGGACCAAAGCGGCGCCCCGCACAACAACAACAACAACCATCATCACCACAATAATAGTATGCATGGTACTCGAGGTAGTGCTAGCTCAGCCGACGTTTCATACACGCCAGTGTTCTTCGCTCTGCACGGCCGCCGCCGCCGCGGAGGAGGCGGTGTCGGCGTGCACAATACCGGCGATTTGAACTTCGATTTGAATGACGACGAGGAGGAGGATGAGGGGAGGGGGAGGGGGAGGCGTGCTACGCCGGCGGTGGCAACTATAATGATGGCGACGACGCCTCTGCGGCACTGCCGTCCAGCACCGTGCTGACGCTCCCGCACGCGTCGCTGGAGGGCCTGTGGGAGTCGCTGTCGTACGGCGAGAGCGAGGCGGAGTCGCTGGCGATGAAGCACGACCTGATGCAGTACATGCACGCCGCGCTGTGCCTCTCGCTGGCGGGCGTCGACCCGAATCAGATCACGTGGAACCGTCTGCTGCTCTTTCACGGGCCCCCCGGCACCGGAAAGACGTCCCTCTGCAAGGCGCTGGCGCAGAAGCTGTCCATCCACATGCGCTACGCCTTCCCGCGGCCCGCGTCGCTTGTCGAAATCAACGCGCACAGTCTCTTCAGCCGCTGGTTTAGCGAGAGCGGGAAGCAGGTGATGCTGCTCTTCACCCACATCCGCCGCCTCGCGGCCGACAGGGGCAGCCTCGTGTGCGTGCTGATCGACGAGGTGGAGAGCCTCGCGGCCGCGCGGCAGTCGGCGATGAAGGGCAACGAGCCCTCGGACTCAATCCGCGTGGTCAACGCCCTTCTCACGCAGATCGACCGCCTGCAGCGCCTGCGGAACGTCGTGGTGCTCGCCACGAGCAACCTCACCGGCGCCATCGACGTCGCCTTCTTGGACCGCGCGGACAAGAAGGTGTACGTGGGACCTCCGGGGCTGGAGGCGCGCCGCGCGATGCTCCACGGCAGTGTGATGGAGCTGTTGCGCTGCGGGCTCCTGGCGGTGGCGCCGGAGGCAAGCCACAGCGGCGGCGGCGGCAGTGGCGGCGGCGGCAGTAGTGCTTTTTGTGCTCCCCCTTCCTCCTCTTTCTCCTCCTCTGTTCCCTCTTCCGCTGCTGTTGGTGGTGTTGCTGCTAATGGTTTTGCCAACGCCAACACCACTGCCACTACTGCCAACGTGAGCAGTAATAGTAACAATAACAACCATAATGATAATAACAGCAATTGCCAAGACAGCGCTGCCGCGGTTTCCTGCGCGCTGACGGCGGCGCTAGCGCACATGGACGTGACGGCGCAGCTGTGCGTCGGCCTCAACGGACGAACCCTCAAGAAGCTGCCGTTTCTTGCCTTCGGCCGCTGCATGGCGGAGACCCGTCCTGGGGCGGCGATGATGGTGGCGGCAGCAGGAGGAGGGGTGAGGGGCGCCTCCTTCGCCTCCTCCTCATCTGTCTCCCCTCCCGTGACCCTTCCGCTGACGCTGTTCTTGCATCACCTGCGGGCGGCGGTGCTGCAGGAGCAGAAGTCTCGAAATGACCTGAGTGAGAGGGAGAGGGAGAGTGACGGCGGGAATAGCGGGCCGGAGGGGGGAGGCGGCCGGCGACACGACTGCGGAGGCGACAGCGACGGGAGGGAAAATGAGGAGTGCCGTTACTAGTTATACCTATAAGAAGATGAAAAAACACTTGTGCATGTATGTGCCTGTGCAGCTGCGCATGCGTATTCGTATCCTCACATCAAGTACTTGTTCCTCTATCAGCGCCGTTCTTCTGCTACTTCACGTGTCGCTTCACCAAAACCCTTCATCACACGACTTGCTGCAATTCATTCATCATTTTATTATTATTATTAAAGATTCAGATCTCGTGGCGCAATGCCATATATCTTCACGTTTTTTTTCACCCTCTGTGTTTCAATTTTTTTCTCTCTATCTTTTCTCGCGTGCGCATTTGTGCTTATTCTCCCTTCTTTTTTTAAAGTATCATCACATACGCGCGCCCGATGATGATGGTATTTCACTAAACGACTGACAACTATCATTTTATTCCTGCTTTACATAAAGACTGCTAATGATTGACACACATGTCAAAAAAACCGGAGACACATAAATCGTGAACATATCAATAACCTGTAGAAAAAGCAATTGCCCTGTCGCTTTCTTCTTGTAAAACCTTTTTTGATGCCTTTCTCATTTTTAAATTGAAGTGCGGAGGCTGTGTCCTTCTTTTTCTTTCTTCATCGTGGCTATGAATTTCAGTACGTGTGATGCGGTACGTGCTCTCGAGTACTTCTCTTCGGCTTGCTCTCTTTCAAATATGTAATGCGCTCCGCATGTAACGCTTACTCTGTACTCCTTCCTCCAATTCTTTTTATCGTGCTCTAGTTGCTCGTGTCTTTTAAGAGATTGAATACATACATTTCCATCTCAAATCAGGTCTAGTAAGGGCAAACACATACACGCGCACGTACTCTCACTTGAACAAAGGAATCAGAATCGGCAGCCAATAGAAGGACTTCATAACACTTCCCTTTTTAAGTGCCAGCCAATAATCATAACGAAAACGTAGTTTTCTCTCATCTACAGCGGTGAGTAAAAAAAAAAGCAACGACAAAAATATTTTGTTTTATTTTATTTTCTCTTGCAAGCCATTTCTCTTTTTTTTTCAAAGCAGCAAATCTGAAGAAGCTGTATCACCCGTATCGCGATCCATTTATCAAACTTGACACAACGAGAGGGAGTGAGAGATTTCAAAAAAGAATTAATATCGACCAGAAACGAGGTATTAATACCGCAGCCTCACCCTATGTCGCTTCCACTCACTCCAATCCTCTTCGCAGCCGTCAAGGCGACGGCGACGGTATGCGGCGCGCTGACTACCTACACCGTGCGTGCGCGGGGCGGTGGAGGACTGGAGAGAGCTGCACCCGAAGCCGCGGCGTCCTCCCGCGCCCTTCGCGTCTTCTGCCGCCGCCGACCATACGGACGCGGATTCTCCTTCTTTTTCAGCCTCTGGCGCGGACACCGCCTCCGCGGAGCCGTCTCTCCCGACTGGCGACCCCGCGGAGACGCCGCAAGCGCGGAAGGAAATACCATCGCCAACGACGACGGCGGCTGGTGACAAGGCGGCTACCGGCCCCGCCTCCGCGCCGCCCCTCTCCTTTCTCGCGCGCTTCGGCCGCCTGCCGTGGGGCCGCTACTATGCGATCTCGTGGGCGGTCGCGCTGCCGCTGGCGGCGGTGCTGGCGCAGTGGGCGCTGCTGGCGGACCCGGCGCGCGCCGCCGCGTGGGTGCCGCCCATTCTCTCCCGCGCCGCGGCGGGCGTGTCCGCATCTGCCCGTGCGGCTGCACCCCAGCAATCTGCGCGAGGCGTTTGAGCTCGGCGCGGTGTGGGAGGCGGCGCGCAGCGGCGGGGAGGCGGGCCTGGCGGCCGCGCTGGCGCGCGCGTCGGAGCTTGCCGGGGGGCGGCCGGTGAGCGCGGCGGAGCTGGCGGCGCTGCCGGAGCTGGTCGAGAGTATGTCCGACAAGCGCAGCGCCATCGACCGGCTGCGCGCGAGCTTCACGCTGGTGAACGTCATGTGGGCGACGGCCATCGTCGGGCTCAGCGTCACCACCGGGCCGGTGCTGTACGCGTGGCTGCGGCCGCTCATCCCCCTGACGGCCATCAGCCGCCTCGCGCTCGGCTTCGGCGCGCGCATGATCACCCCGACGCTCTTCGCCTCGTCCTTTGTGCTTTCTGCGGAAGCACTGCGGTGCGGCGGCGCGGCGGCGGCGGCGCGGCGGCAGTGGCCGAGGCGGCCGGCCTCCCCTCCGCACCCTCCGCCGCGCGCGCCACTCTCGCCACGTCCCTCGCCGCCTTCACCCTGACGGGACCGATGCTTGCGCTGAGCGCCGACGCGGTCTTCTTCGCCGGCCTCGGCCTCTGCGGCCGCGTGTGGGCGCGGTACCTGCCGCCGTGGCTGTGGCCGGCGACGGTCGCCGCCTTCGCGGCTCCGGGCGCGATCCTGCACCAGAGCTCGCTGCTGGGCTACCCCGTCGTCGCGGCCGCGCTCGCCGCCTGCGGCTTCGTGGCCGAGACCAACGGGCTCTTCACGGTGCTCGGTTTCGACAGCCGCGCCGCGCTGCTGCGGGTGGCGGCCGTGTGCGGCACGGGCGTCGCCGCCTTCGCCGGCCTCAGCGCGAGCGGCGCGGTCGATCCTGCCGCGCTGCGCCCCTTCCGCTCCGCCGTCGGTACGCTGGGTGGCTCCGTCTACCTCCTCTCGCTCAACATTCTGTCCCTCATTGAGCCCACCGCGGGGCACCTGCTGTTGCACACGGGCAGCCTCGCGGCGATGGTGGCCGCCGGCGAGCTGCTGCCCTACAAGCCCCTCTCCTACGCGGGACAGGCCTACACGGGATTCTTCCTCTTCACCGCCTACAGTTACTTTGGCTACCAGCGCACGCAACGCAACCACCGCCTGCAGCTCACGTTTTTCTTCACCCTGTTTGCCGGCATGTACGGCGCCGCGCTGGGCCTCAGCCGCCACCCGGAGCTTGTCAGCGCTTTGATCCGCGGCGTCGCCCCACCGGTATAGTTTTTTTTTTTTTTGCGTGTGCCTGAGTGCGGGATGACTCGACGTGTATAGTGAGAATTCCTCTTTCCTTTTGTCTTTTAAACAGCTTACTTTTACCCCTTTTGTCCGATACATCCGCACATATAACTCACACATGCATCTTTTTCTTTCTCTCTTTCTCTCTTTCTCTCTTTTTTTTTTCTGTATCTGCAGACACAGAAAGAGTTTCTCTTCTTACCTATCCCGTGCTTCACACCCAATCTTCTAATTCTTCCTTCTTTTTTTTCTTATCATTTTTCCATATTTGTGTCTTGTAATTTCTTCTTCTTCTTGTTTTTATTGCAGTATTACTTCTTTTTTTTTCCTGTAGGAATACACAGATGAACTGATGATGATATTATCGAATCTATACAAGTGCGATACCCGTAGTGTATCATTTTTTTTTTCTTGTTATGAATGTGCTTCAACAGATCACATAGGATGTTGTCTTTTTTTTTTCTGAAGTGGCTCAGGTCTTTTCAGGTATCATCTTTTTTTTTTTTCTTCAACTAAATAGAAGAAAACAATATATCACTGTGGGACAATGACAACACTGTCGGGGGGGGGGGGGATTTATATATTCAGGCGCGTGAGAGGTACCGCATTAAAAAAACGACAACACCAACAACAACAACAGCAAAACTACACACACCAGAACATCAGGAGTGTGCGGATCTGCAGGCTGGTACGCAGGAAGTGGCGCTGCTGATTGAAAGTACATAGAAAGTTAAGTAATCAGTGGGAAGAGCATTGTTTTGAACCCGCTCCCCTCTCTCTCCCCTTTCCCAATATTTTCGATCTATTCCTTTCTCGACGGCGGGTGCATTTAACCACATTCGGTCTTTTGCCTTGATGGAAAAGTTCATAGCCATCTCTCATAGCTGTTGGAAGGGGCGTATTTTTTTTTTTCGTGGCAGTTTTTATTTCACTCTCCCTTCACTTCGCTAATATATAGTATTGCATGACTTTTTATAGTATTTCTTTATAGGTGAACGTCTCCGTACGCGATCACTCTACCATGTGGGTCATTTCACGCATTTCACTCGTCAAAATATCAAAGACGTCTGCTCAACAAAAGGGAAACAGAGGGATATTTTGTTTTTCAAAGAGACTTAAGCCAGATTTGCTCACTGTTCTTCTCCAGAGGTTAAAGACAACAAAGCTATGAAAGGCGTAAAAAACAACAACAACAACAGTGCACCGAATATAAAAAACAAACCGAATAAAGTGTCATGCGTCTTGTGCGGACTCCACACCGTTTCCAGAGCATGATGAGAACACGTGACCAGCTGACTCAGGACCTCTCCATTCCAGAGATGTGTGCTTTTCGTTTTTGTGGTGGTGCTGATTTTACCGCTTCCTCCCTCTCTTCCTCTTTCTTTGCTTCTTTTCATTCGTCTCAGACCTTTTTTTTTTACTGTTATTGTTTCTCTAGTATACATCTGTATAGTGAACTGTTCATTTGCTTCTGTTTCCATTGTGGTGGATTCAAATCGGTCCGCACGCATATGCCCACACGCCACAAGGCGAGTGATTCGAACAGCGATGAACGCACAGTGGAGTGGTATCGCAGTACCCTCGCCGACGCCGAGGCTAAGATACAGACAAAAAATAAGGCCATTGCGGAGCTCCAGCGCAACACGCACCTCCACGTCGCGCGCATCGCCCAACTGACGGAGGAGAACGAGGAACTCCGCAAAGAGCGGGACAGCTATAAAGAGCAGCTGGAGGAGGCCAAAGAACAACACGCGACAGAGCTCCGGGAGGTGACGGAGGAGATGGCGGCGGCGGCGCGCTTCACAGAGAAAGAATGGCGGGAACACTGCGATCGGGTGGAAGCCCAGTGCGGGCGGCTGCGGAGGGCTGTGGATGCTTGTATGCCCACGGTACTGGAGTACCTCCCCTATGCGGAGGCGGCGGCGCGCCGGCGACTGCACGACGAGGAGAAGGAGCAGCGCCGTAGCTTTCAGGGTCGTAGGTGGAAAGCCTCATTGAAAAAAGTCTACGCGCGCGAGGCCAATCATGCGGAGGCTGTCTTCGCCGCCCGCGGGTTGTCTATGAGTGAGCTGCGCCGCAAGCACCTGGGCAAGGGGCCGACGACTAACGAGGATTCCTACGCTGCCGGGAAGGGTCTGTACAATCTGTTCCTGGCGCTGCGCCCCGGCGGCCCCGTCGACAGATTCGCTATGCGGGAGTTGCTAAAGGGCGAGACCGACGTGACTGTCGTAGCCTATAACACGCCAGAAAAGGAGGATACATATGTGGGCAAGCACTTCGCCATCCCGACTGATGACGCCTGCGAGCTGGCGGCGTGCGTGCTGTGCCACCTGCCGGCGCTGCAAGCGTTGGGTTTCTGCTACCTCTCCCCGCTGTCCACCCGCAGCCTCGAGTGGGTGTCGCACCTCCCGCAGTGTATGAAGTGGCTGTACCTTTGGAACACCGCCTACACCGTCGCCGACCTCCGCGAGCTGCACCGCCGCCGGGGGAGCCGCACGTTCGTTGTTGCCGTTCACAGCGACAAGTGCACCGACTGGGGAGAGTACGCAGGTCTCGATGATGTCAATACCAAGGTGACTCGGGTGGAAAAGGAATTGGACGGAATGATGCTCTGGTGGTGGTCATTACAGTAATGACACCTCTCTGCGTGTGTGCCGTGCTGGGGGCGGTGCATACGCAGCCACATGCACACACGCATGGCGGCTGTTGTTTGTGGATGCGAGATTGCGAGTACACACTTTTATATCTACTAGAGGCTTGCAGATTATCGATTGAGAACGAGAAGCAACGGTGTGAAGTCTCTGTTCTATTCTAAAGATGGCTAATCCTCGTTCGGCCTCCAGTATTTCCCGCCCCACTGCCCCCCCCGGCGTGATGCCATACCGCCCGGACAGGTACATCATGGCGTTTGGGAAGGCGGGGGCCTCGCTTTCTCGTCAGTACCACATTGCCACCATATCTCTTTCAGTTGAATTCTCAAATCGCGAGAGGCAGCCCATTCTGTCACTGTGATGAGCACTGAGGAGCGGAAACGAAGAATTTACATCGCATGGAGCCTTCTGGTGCAGCAACCGCTCTGCACTGCGCGTTTCACTGCTTTCCTTTTTTTTTTTTGCTCCTCGCACTGCCGTGCGAAATCAGTATCGCAAGGATAGACTTACTCTTTTCTCGAGACCCACCCACTCACCGCACTGTTACATAAGGCAGGCAGCTCCCTCGGGAGGCTCGCGCGTACGCGGCGCATCTGGCTGCCTATGTGTGAATACATGCGGGGGCGGTACACTCATGTCTAAATTGTATGTGCAGCGCGAACGCAGGGAGGAAAAAGGTCGACGAGTTGAGAACCCTCGAATTACATGGAGTTAGTCTCGCTCTCTCATCTTTTTCTCCCCTAGCGCTGCGCGCAGTCTCACTCATGCCTCTTTCTCTCTTTCTTTCAAATCATTTTCTCTGTTTTACACCTTTTTCAACGTCAGTTTCTTTATTCTGCTGATCTGTGAAACGCAGTACCAGGCACCGTGCTTGGCTGCTTGCGCGAGTGTGTGTGTGTGTGTGTGTGTGTGTGTAAACAACCGGATTGTGCGTCAACTTGTCACCGGTCCCCTTTGGTGCAATCATGTTGACTGCCGCGTGACAAGCTCAACTGTTGCCTCCCCCCCCATTATCCCATCCTTCTCTCTTCATATTATCCGCGGCAGATCACAGTAGCTAGTAAACGCATTCTCGGCACCCAACTGAGTAAAGTGGCGCAGCCACATAGCTTCTGTACGACAGCATAATCATCCCCACCAGCGCCATGTCTGAGCCACTCACATCCATTATCGCATCGCTCCGGGAAGAGTTGGCTGAAGCCCAGAAAGAGAACGAGGAGTTACGACGTGAAAATGCAAAGCAGAAGGAGACTATTCAGCAAGTCGACTCCCGGGTGGCAGCGCTGACAAAAGAAAAGGAGAAACTCCGTAAAGAACGGGACGACTTTAAGCAACAGCTAGAAGAGGCCAAGGAAGTACACGAGACAGAACTCCGCGAGGTGACGGAGGAGATGGCGGCGGCGGCGCGTTTCACAGAGAAAGAATGGCGGGAACACTGCGATCGGGTGGAAGCCCAGTGCGGGCGGCTGCAGAGGGCTGTGGATGCTTGCATGCCCACGGTGCTGGAGTACCTCCCTCACGCGGAGACGGCGGCGCGCCAGGAACTGTGGGAGGCGGAGGCGCAGGGTCGGCCATCTGCTCCGCCGCTGCTTTTGTACCACAACGCCGTCGCCGCCGCGCGGGCCGTAGCGGCGGGCGGAAGTGCGGAGGTGATAAAGGCGCGTACTGAGAAGCAGCTGGAATGTCTGTGCCGCGCGCTTGGCTACACACGAGAGGAGCTGCACGGCAGATTCCTGGGGATGAATAAGGCAGTAGGGCCGGATGACCATTACGACACAAGTGCGCAGGCGCGTGGCCTGTGGGAGCTGTACCGCACCCTGTCTGAGATTGGCTTCCCTAGCGACGCTGTGGTTGCTGAGCTCCTTGAGGGGGAGGAACAGGTGAGGGTGCTGTATTTCAACGCCGTCGGGCATGAGCCAGACTGCGGAAAGTACAACTACGCCATCCCGCCCGCTGCTGCCTACGACTTCTTCCACCGCCTCCTCCGCCACCTGCCGAGGCTTGAAGGCTTGTACTTGTCCCACCTCCCCCCGCTGTCGTCACCGGGGGCGCTGGAGGGTCTGGCAGCCATGTCGCCGACACTGGGTTATTTCCACCTCTATCACACCGACTACACCGTCTCTGGCCTCCTCGCCCTTCACGAGCGGTGTCCGCGGCTAATGAACATAACTGTCCACGCCTCCCACTGCACCGACTGGGGGGAGTACGCGGCCATTGCCGACATGGAGGAGAGGAAGCAGCGGGTGTATGAGGCGTGCGGGCGCATTATTCTTTGGCGGTGATATACGGGTTGTCTCTCTCTCTCTCTCTCTCTCTCTCTCTCTCTCTCTCTCTCTCTCTTTCTCTCCCCGCCTTTTCCTTCACTCTTCTAGTTACACTGCAGTTCCACAAGTCTTGTGCAATGAGGCGGAGAAGGACAGTACTACGCGGGACACGCCCTCTTCTGTCCTTTGCGAATCGCTTGTGAGGCTTTTGCGGAGTATGCAGGTACAGAGAGGCCTCTCCCTCCCCGCCTTGACAGTACGTTAACCCTCCCCCTCTGTGGTGCGCCTCTACTGCTGTTTTTCTGTTTTCTTTTTTTTTTCTCGATCTACTTTCATAGGTGGAGGTGCTGCATTTTTTTCTTCGACTCACTCCTACTCCCCTCCTTCGTTTCTCACACTTATTTGTGAAGACGAACAGAGTGTTTGGGTGATGAATGGCGTAGCAGCACCACACCCGCCTTTCGGCGTTTTTTTTCATTTCCCTTCGTTGCTCTGCATGTGTATTCGCACGTTGGGTGCTGCGCACGGACGCGTAATCCTCTCTCTCTCTCTCTCTCTGCGTATATCCGCTTGCTAGCAAGGTGACCCGTGCGTGTGAGCTCTGTTCCTGGCGCCTCTTTCCACTGGCCAACGTGCAATAGTACTCCTTTGTTCGTCGCGACCTGACCCTCTTGGCGCTCGTGTACGCTATACGAATTGCGATGCTGCTATCACGCGTGCTGAGCCGCTTTAGATGCGGTTACCTGCGCTCTTTGCGTCAGTACTTTTATCTGCACACTCGGTATCATCTCGCCTGTTCCTCTCCTTCCCTTTCGCTCCAGACCTTTTCTTGATCATTCGTTGACTGCTCCGCAGCCTCTTTGTACGCGAAGGAGGAAGAGGAGAAACACACAAGGTCCGATTCATTACTGGTTTTTTTTTTCATGAAGAAGATGTGAAGGACAAGGTCACCTCTCTACACTTACAATCTCGAGCAAGAAGAAGTCTGGCAGGTCCATCGTTACCTGCGCTGTTGTTGCCGTTACTGCTTCTGTTTGAATTTCAGGCTCCACTTTCGCTCTTTGAAGCAGGATGCTGCGCCGGATTCAGACGCGCGCCGCCGCCGTGAGCCAACTTCAGCGCAACGCAGCGAGGGCGGCAGGCAGCAAGACGAATCCTGTGGCGGGCGGTGCGGTGCGAATGAGCATAGCAGTAACCGCTGCGCCGTACTCACGCCCCGTAGCGTGGGTTTCTTTGTCAGTGCCCAGCGGCGGCAGCGGTAATAACAGCAATGCGACGCGGCAGGCGACGGTGCAAGAGGCGGGCGATGGTGGCGTGCCCAGAAATAAGGTCAAGAAGCGGCGCCGGCGCCACCGCCCCGCACGGAGGGTGCGGACAGAGCTCCGCGAGGTGACGGGGGAGATGGCGGCGGCGGCGCGCTTCTCAGACAGCGAGTGGCGGGAGCACTGCGACCGCCAGGAGGCGATAATCGTTGCGCTGGCCAAAGACGCATTGGAGATGCTTCCAAACGCAGAGGCGGTGGCACGACGGGCCGTGCAACAGATGGAAAAAGAGGCGCGTCGCGCTCTCAGTCGCGCGGAGGAGACTGCCATTGGACTTCTGCCCCCGCGTGGTGCGTACCAGGCCGTGCTAGCCAACGCGCGCGCCAGGGAGAAGAATGCAACCAAAGAGCAAAAGGCGGCGGATGCAGAGCTGCAGGTGCGGTGGCTGCTACGCGCGCTCGGCTGTGCAGGCGAGGGACTGCGCGGCGAGTTCCTACCAGAGGGGGCCGACAGCGCTTCCCGAAGGAAGAAGGGCGGCAACGGTTTCAGCACCAATGAAGAAGGGATATGTGAACTGTACCTCGCCCTGCGTGACATTGGTTTCCCTCTTCACGATGCTAAGATCAAATTGCTGAAAGATGTAGACGTAGTCAGTCTGCACTTCAACGCTGTCGGACACAAGCCACACTACCGTAAGAAGGCGTACGCCCTTCCGCCCACCGTTGCTGTTGACAACTTTATCGACCGCTTCGTCAGCTATCTGCCGAAGCTTACATTTCTACACTTTTCCCACCTCCCCCCGCTGTCGTCCTGGCAGCCTGCGGATGCGCTGCGATTTGCAGAGTGCAAACTATTCGCACTTGAGTTTGCGAACACGGAATACACCGTCCAAGACCTCTTCGACCTCCACAGTAGCTGCCCTTCGCTGGGGAATCTGCGTGTCCACGCCTCCCACTGCACCGACTGGGGGTACTATGCGGACATTGACGATATGGAAAAGAGGAAGAGGCGTGTGAGATATGAGTTCCGGTCGGTTATTTGGTGGCTGAAGGAGGACTAACTCTATCGCGCACGCACACATACACATTTTTTAACACACTCTACCAGTTACTTCAGGTGCGCTCTTATTCCTCCCCGCGAACATAGCTCTCCCGCCCTTCTGCTTCTTCCTTTCGAATGCTTTTATTTTTTTTTTCGTGTGGTATTCATGCGCTGCCGGTGTCGTGGCTGTGCTGCTCGTTTGCCTGGGCTGTCTGCATCAAGCGAAGAGAGAAATTCAAGCAGTTGGGACGAAACGAATATTATTATTCTTGCTGTTTTAATTCTCTGCAATAATCAGAGACGTGCGCAAGGTCTCAACTGTAACCTTTCCAGTGCTTCTGTATTTGTGAGTTGCTGCGTTTCTTCTGTGAGGGGTGTAAAAGCCCGCCTTCTTGCTGTCCTCTGATCTCTCCTCTCTCTCTCCACGTGTTGCTGACCACGCGAGTGCGAAACTGAAAAAGAGCAAAGACAAAGAAGAGAAAGATTCGCAACATACTTACTGTTGAATACCAGTGGTGAAAATTTCAAGCCCAAATTGACATATTTGCTCTCTGCATCGTTGTTTCCTCGTAAGTCTCCATCTTCCCCCCCCCCCTCATATCTGCTGCTCTTTCTCTTGCGGTGAGATAAGCTTCTGCTTGTCTTCGGCCATGTGATGCTTATTTTCCTTGTCGCTGTGGGAATTTTACTCCTCCGGCTCTGCGATTCCGTGTAGTGCTATTTTTGCTCCGATACAGTTCGAGGCCTGCTGATGGAGTGTCTCCTTTTCTCTGTCTTCTTTTTCACTTCGTATCGCCTCCCCCTACTCTATTTATCTCTTCCTGACAAATGAGAGCCAACGCCGACACTCACCACTCGCGAGTCACGCAAAACACAATCAAGTGAGCAGACAATCAAAGAAGATAAAGCAAAGGCGCGCAAGAACGCAAACCCTCCCCCTAACACAGCAATCAGTATCGTAGTGCCTTCGTCCTAGAACCCTCGTCCCACCGCTATGTCCGACACGCACAACAGCAGTGGCAACAATAACATGAGGAATACTGCCACGGTTGAGGAGCTGCAGGCGGCCCTCGCGGAGTCGCACGCTGACAACGAGAAACTGAGGGCCACAGCGCAGCGAATGAACGCTCAGATGGCGGAGCTGACGGAGGACAACGAGGAACTCCGCAAAGAGCGGGACAGCTGTAAACAACAGCTAGAGGCACTGCAGGAACAGCACGCGACAGAGCTCCGCGAGGTGACGGAGGAGATGGCGGCGGCGGCGCGCTTCTCAGATAACGAGTGGCAGGAGCACTGCGATCGGGTGGAGGCGGAAGGGCTGCGCCTGCGGAGTGTCATTGCTGCCGTCACGGCCACGGCTCTGGAGCTGCTCCTAGGTGCGGAGGCGGCGGCACGCCATGAACTAGAGAAGGAGGAGGCGGCGGAGCGCAAGATGCTTCCACTTGCTGCCTACCGCAGTGCCGTTGCCGCCGCGCGAGCCTTTGAGGCGTCTGCGAGTGCGGAGGCCGACGATCCCCCTGCGCCGGCTGACAGTGAGCAGGGCGATGAGTCCTCTGCTAACAAGTCGACCATCGAACAAAGTGCTCTTATTCAGATAAGTTTACTGTGTCACGCGCTCGGCTGCACACGCGAGGAGCTGCACGACAAGTATCTCGGAAAGGTGAGGAAAGAAGGGTCAGACGACTGGTACAACACGAGTGCGCAGGCGCGCGGCCTGTGGGAGCTGTACCGCACCCTCTATGATGTCGGCTTTCCAACCGATGCCGCCATCGCAAAATTACTGGAGACTGAAAAACAGGTAGGCGCGCTGCACTTCAACGCTCTCGGGCACGATCCAGACTGTGGAGAGTTCAACTTCGCCATTCCGCCCACGGCAACCGCCTACGACTTCTTTCACCGCCTCCTCCGCCACCTGCCGGAGCTTTACTATCTTCTGTTCTCTCACCTCCCGCCGCTGTCGTCGCAGGGGGCGCTGGAGGCACTGGCGGGCGCTGCGCGGATACTGGAGGTGTTGACCCTCTGCCACACCGACTACACCGTCGCCGATCTCCTTGCTCTCCACGAGCGCTGCCCCCGGCTGAGTTATCTGTTTATCCACGGCTCCCGCTGCACCGACTGGGGTGAGTACGCAGCCATTGACGACATGGAGGAGAGGAAGAGGCGCGTGGATGTGGCGTGCGGGGGGATTATTCGCTGGGAGGATGAGTAGTCTCATGTAGGTTTAACTCTATTGTTCATCATCTGCTTTCACAACCACTCTCAGTGTTTTCCCCTCTTCATTCTATTCTTATTCTTTTAGAGCCATTAAACACGAGTGGTGCCACAAAATCGCTCCACACAACAGTGAACGTGGTGTATCATACTTCCCGTCTTCACTATTTCGCACTTAAATTGAAGTACTTCTTCTTCCTTTATACGGCAATTCGTTTCTTGTTTGTTGCATGCGCCTCCTTGCAAGAGATCGCAAAGACATAGCGTGTTGTTTTTCGTTTTTGTTTTTTGATTTGTTAATATGAATAATTCCTTTTCCTATAGCAAACTAGATGAGAGGAAGTGAGTGAGAAGGAGAGGTGAGCGTGAATGCATACAACCGGGATTCGCGCGTATATGGATTACTCATGCAGTAATCGAAGGACTCTCATCTTTCTCTGTTCCCTCCTGCTTCCGTTCCAACAAGCGCAATAACATAACTATAGACTTATATGTTTCACATCATTATATTTACCTTACCGGCGGCAACTTGCGAGGTGCAAAGACTCCGTTCATCCCAGAGTCTTCGTCGAGTCCCGAACTGGAGGGTCTCAGACGAAGGGGGACGGCGGGTGGGTCTCCTTTCCTCAAAAAAGAACAAAAATAAGAGAGAAAATAAAAGAAGAAGAAAAAAAAAGGAAAGGAGAAATTAATCACACACACAGAGAGAAATAATAATAATAAATAATAAAATTAGATTGAAATTAACACAGAGAATGATCGCCAAACAAAAGGAGCATCGTAAAAAATAGGATTTTTTTTTTTTTTGAAATAGACTAGACAAGCATGTGCGAATATTGAACCATTCGCCAAATAGTATTTTTTTTTTTTTTTTTTGTGTGTGCATCTGTGTATATAATAAACAATAAGGATCACGTAATAAATATTGGTCACAGGCAGCGTCTGGATTACCCGACGCTGGCTTCTGAATGTGTGACTTTACAGAGAGACGAATAAAATTTATAATGATAGGATAAAGAAAAGAAAAAGAAAATAAATAAAATAAAATTAATTTAAAAAAAAAAATGGACAAAATTAAACAGATAAATAAAATAAAATTAATATATATATATATAATAAAGACAGGTAAGCAATTTTCTTTTTTTTTTTTACGAAAAAACGGAACTAATGGAAGCGTAACTAACCTATAGGAGGGAAAGGACGCGGAGAGGAGAGAATCGTTGGCTCAGCGTCAATCATCATTCACATTCATGGGGGCAAGCCCCCACTCGAATAGTGTGTGTGTGTGTGTGTGTGTGTGTGTGTGTGTGTGTGTGTGTGTGTGTGTGTGTGTGTGTGTGTGTGTGTGTGTGTGTGTGTGTGTGTGTGTGTGTGTGTGTGTGTGTGTGTGTGTGTGTGCCATACTGGGGGCGGCGCATATACAGACAGAGACACACGCACGCGGTAGCTGTTATTTGTGAATGTGAGTATACGAGTATACGCATCTATATCAATTAGTGCATATGAAATTACCCATTGCAAATGAGACTTAGCGTCGCGGGATATCTCCTCTCTTCCAGATTTTTTAAGCGTCACTCAGATTTGTTTTTCCCGCCGTCCTGACCGCCCATACCTAGATCCGCAACCACTCTGTACTGCACGCCTCCTTTATTCCCCTATTTTTCCCCCCTTGCACCGTCGTTCGAGATCGACACCGCAAGGATACATTTACTCTCTCTCTACCTGAGACTCGCCTGCCGCACTGTTGTATAAGGCAGGCAGCTCCCGCGGGAGGCTCGCGCGTACGCGGCGCCGCTGGCTGTCTATGTGTGAATACATGCGTGTGCGGTACGAACCTTTGTGAATTGTACACGTTGTGCCAACGCGGGGAGGTTAAAGGTCGACGAGTAGAGAACCCTCGGATCACATGGAGTTAGTCTCGCTCTCTCACCTGCACCCCCCCCCCCCCCAGCGCCGCGTGTGTGTGTGTGTGTGTGCGTAAACAACCGGATTGTGCGTTAACTCATCGCCGGTCCCATTTGGTGCCACCGTGTGGAATGACGCGTGACAAACACAACTATTGCTTCCCCTCCACTATATCATCCTTCTCTCTTTATATTATCCGTGGCAGATCACAGTTTATAGTGAACGCATTCTCCGCATCTAAATGAGTAAAGTGACGCAACCACATAGCTTTTGCTCAACAGCATAAACAGCCCCGCCAGCAAGCACCATGTCTGAGTCTTACACATCTACTATCACCGCGCTCCGGCAGGAGTTGGCTGGAACCCAGAAAGAGAACGAGGAGTTACGCCGGGAAAATGGAAAGCAGAGGGAGACGATAAACCGAGCGAACGCCCGGATGGCGGCGCTGACGGAGGAGAACGAGGAACTCCGTAAAGAACGGGACAGCCTTCAGCAACAGCTGCAGGAGGCCAAGGAACAGCACGAGACAGAGCTCCGCGAGGTGACGGAGGAGATGGCGGCGGCGGCGCGCTTTTCAGAAACAGAATGGCGGGAGCACTGCGATAGAGAGGAGCAGCGCCTACGGGGTGTTATTGCTGCCGTCACGGCCACGGCTTTGGAGCTGCTGGTTGGTGCGGAGGAGGCGGCGCGTCATGAACTAGAGAAGCACGAAGCGGCAGAGCGCAAGACGTTTCCACTTGCTGCCTACCGCAGTGCCGTCGCCGCCGCGCGAGCCTTTGAGGCGTCTGCGAGTGCGGAGGCCGACGATCCCCCTGCGCCGGCTGACAGTGAGCAGGGCGATGAGTCCTCTGCTAACAAGTCGACCATCGAACAAAGTGCTCTTATTCAGATAAGTTTACTGTGCCGCGCGCTCGGCTGCGCGCGCGAGGAGCTGAACGACAAGTATCTCGGGAAGGCGGTGAAGGAAGGGTCAGACGACTGGTATGACATGAGTGCGCAGGCGCGCGGCCTGTGGGAGCTGTACCTCGCGCTGTGTGACGTCGGCTTTCCAACCGATGCCGCTATTGCAACATTGCTGGAGACTGAGGAACAGGTGGACTTCCTGCACTTCAACGCTGTCGGCCATGCTCCAGACTTCGAAGAGTACAATTACGCCATTCCGCCCACCGCCGCCTACGACTTTTTCCACCGCCTCCTCCGCCACCTGCCGAATCTTAGGCAGCTGTCCTTCTCCCACCTCCCGCCGCTGTCGTCGCCGGGGGCGCTGGAGGCTGTGGCTGGCGCTACGCCGGCACTGCAGTTTTTGCAGCTCTACCACACCGACTACACCGTCGCCGCCGTCCTCACCCTGCACAAGCGCTGCCCTGAGCTAGTGCATCTGTACGTCCACGTCTCTCACTGCACCGACTGGGGGGATTACGCGAGTATTGCGGACATGGATGAGAGGAAGAAACTGGTGGCTGAGGGGAGTGGGGGGATTATTCGCTGGGAGGATGAGTAGTCTCCTCCTGTAGTTTTTACTTTATTGTCCATCATTTGCTTTCACAATCACTCTCAGTGTTCCCGCCCCCTCCCCCCCCCCTTCCGCCCCCCTCCATGCTATTCTTATACTTTTAGAGCCATTAAACACGAGTGGTGCAACAAAATCGCTACACACAGCAGTGAACGTGATGTATGATACTTCCCGTCTCCACTATTTCGCACTTGAATCGAAGTATTTCTTCTTTCTTTCATAAATTCCAACTTCTTTTTCAGCTTATAGTGGAATTCGTTTCTTGTTTGTTGCATGCGCCTGCTTGCGAGAGATCACAAAGATACAGCGTGTGTTGTTGTTGTTGTTTTTTCGTTATTATATATATTATGCATGCGTCGTGTGCGCATTATAATTCGAGAGAGAAAACCATGGTATCTTTTTTTTTTCCGAAACCTGTGTTTGCAAAACTAAAGGAGAGCATGCAATCATCTCCTTGCTTTTTTGTAGTGATTCGCTATTATCTTCCCCTACCTCCCTCCTCATGATCTCTAATCCGAAAATCGCATTAGAGACGCCAAAAAGTTGAGTGCCTTTTTCTTTGTTTCTCTACTCTTGCAATTTTTATTTCAACGTTACAAAATAGAAAAAGGCAGGAAGCCGCACGATTAGTTCCATAATCGCAACCCCCACACTCTTGGTGCCTCTCTCTCTCTCTCTCATGTTGCTGAAGTCTGACTACATTATTGTTATTACTACTATTTTCTTAATTCTCTCGAAAACTATAGTCATCAACATCAAAGACATTCTCTTCGGTCACAACTGAAAGAATGCGCTTTTTCCAATAGTAACCATAATAGTAGTAGTAATGATATCACTAACAGGTGATACTATAAGAAGGAAGCTGAGAGAGGGCACGCGAGTTTCTCCAGTGTAGTCTGTATGATTTACATTGCGTCACTCGTCATACGAATGTGAAAAGGAGAGAGAGAGAGAGAGAGAGAGAGAGAGAGAGAGAGAGAGAGAGAGAGGCTGAGAGTGGCACTGGTGACGGAAGGTGAATATAAATATGACATTCTGACTCGTGTTGTTGTCTAGTGCTCCCGTTCATTTTCTGTTTTCTCTCTCTCTTTCTTTATATTTCCTCTCTTTGATTGTCTTAATCTTCTTCCTATTCTTGTTTGTGTTTGTTTGTTTGCTTGTCCTTTGTTGTTGTTGTTGTTACTATTTATATAATGTCAGTGTCTCTTTCTGTGTATGCTATTTGTGTAGTCACCAATTGTTGAATCTAAATCCTCACTTTATGGCAGGCATCCCACACTGCATTTGCCGCTTGAATGAGAGTGAGAAGAATTCCGTGTGCCTTTGTTTTTTTTTAATTGATTGTCTCTTTTTGCTCTTTTTCTTTTTTTGAGCAAACAATGCGATTAGAATAGAGTTTTCTTTCTTCTTTTTCCCCCTCCATCATCAAAAATGCTCCGCTGGTTGTGCTTGTATGTTTGCGATATCATTTCTGTTTTGAATACTGTTCATGTGCGCATCTGTTCCTCTTTCAACAAACGACAAAACGTGTCACTTTCTCTCTCACTCGCACTCTCTCTCACTCTCTCCTTCTTTTTTTTTTTTTGAAAAACTAAACAAACGCACCGAAACAAAAAGAGAAGGAAACAGGCATTGTCAACACCGCCTCCGACACGCGTCCGCAACTCACCAAAAACTATAAAGAAAGAGAGAAACAAAACCACTGGTCTATTTTTGCAAGCAGTTCAGTACACCTCACACTGCAAAGAAATAAAGTGACAAATCACACTGAACGAGAGATAGTGAGAGGGAACAAACAGCCGACGAGTGGTAAAGCCGTGCTTCAGCGGCAACAGCATCCGACAGGAAAGAAGTAACAGCACACAATACACTCCACCTCCAGCGCCGGCCATGTCCGAGCTCGAGGCGGCGGCGGCGAGTGTGGGATGCGCGGGGTGCGCGGCGCTGCGGGAGGAACTGCGGCGAGCGAACGGCCGGGCGGCGGCGCTGGCGGAGGAGAGCGAGAAGCTGCGCAGTGAGCGGGACGGCCTGCAGCAGCTGCTGGAGGAGGCGCGTGCGGAAGTGCAGGCGGTGACGGAGGAGATGGCGGCGGCGGCGCGCTTCTCAGAAACAGAATGGCGGGCGCACTGCGATCGGGTCGAAGAGGAGGGGCGGTGCCTGCGGAGTGTCATTGCCGCCGTCACGGCCACGGCTCTGGAGCTGCTGGTAGGTGCGGAGGAGGCGGTACGCCAGAAGCTTCAGGAGGAGGAGGTCTGGAGTCGGCGGGGAGCCACTCAGGGCAAGGACGCGGCGCTCGATCTGCTGCCTGCCGCCGATGTTTACCGCTTCTTTGTCTCCTCCGCGCCGTCAGCGTCCATTGCAGATCAAAGGACGGCGGCAAACGCCAGACTGCAGCTTCAGTGGCTGTGCCGCGCGCTTGGCTACACACGTGAGGAGCTGCACAGCAAGTTTCTTGGGAAAGCGAAGAAAAATAACCGAGGGCGTTGGTACGACACGTCTGCCCCCTCGCGCGGCCTGTGGGAGCTGTACCTCACTATGCGTGAGGTCGGCTTTCCAAGTGACGGTGCCATGGCTACATTGCTGGAGACGGAGGAGCAGCTGGATTTTCTCCTCTTCGACGCAGTGGGCCACGCGCCAGAGTACGAGGAGTACAACTACGCCATTCCGCCCACGGCGGACGCCTACGACTTTTTCCACCGCCTCCTCCGCCATCTGCCAAAGCTGAACGACATCCGCTTCGCCCACCTGCCGCCGCTGTCGTCGCCGGGGGTGCTGGACCAGCTGCGGCTGGTGCCGCCGACGCTGCAGTTTATCGGCTTTGACCACGTGGACTACACCGTTGCGGACCTGCGCCGCCTGCGCGCGTGCTGCCCCGCCGGCACCGAGATACACGTGCACAGCGCCAACTGCACCGACTGGGGGGAGTTTGCGGGTGTCGCGGACGCGCGGGAGAGAGAGACGCAGCTCGTGATTGCGTTTGACGGAGCGGTGTTCTGGAATGAGTGAAATCTCTCTCTCCCTCTTTCTCTCTCGGCTTCCGTGTGCGTGTGTGTGTGTGTGTGTGTGTGTGTGTGTGTGACGCCACAGACGGGGCACGCCCCCGTGCCGGGGACGCTCTACTTGCATTCCATTTTCATTCTCTCATCCGTTTTTTTTTTTTTTGCAGTTTCCTCTCTTTTTCTCCGCAAGCCCCTCTCTTTTTCACGTCACGCCTTCTTTGATGTCTCACCGCTCAACTGGTGACCGTCATGATATGTACTAAACCTTTGCTGTGATTAGTTGAGAAGCTAATGAGGTGTCACACCTCGAGAAATTTTTTGAGAGAAGCAAATCAATTATGAATGTTATTATTTTTTCTGTTTTCGTTTTGAGATCGTCCAATCAATGTCATGACATCAAATGTGGTGCTCTGAGTGATTTGTATTTGCAGAAGTGCTTCTCACTTTTTTCAGGTCTTCCGCTTCCATTTCTTACACGAGAGGAAAACAATCAAACAACAGCAACGCCACACCGACAGCAAACACAACCCATATCTTTCGTTCACCAAGGCCGAGCAAAACCTCACAACCACAGCAACATAATAATAAAAAAAAACAGTTATAATATCAGTTCGGTAAAGCACAATCAATCTCACTTTTCTTTTTTAGAGAGAGAGAGATAGTGTTATATTGAGAAAGAGATATAGATAAGAGAAGAATCAAAGTCGAATACTAGTAACGATGGTTCGCACGGTGCTGATGGTGGCGGAAAAGCCCTCGCTGGCGGAGAGCATCGCCCATCACCTGTCCAACGGGCAGGCGGTCAAGCGTCAGCGCGCGCTGCCGGTGTACGACTACAGCGGCTCCTTCATGGGCGCCCCCGCGCACTTCCGCGTGACCAGCACGACCGGCCACGTGCACGCCTGCGACTTCACCCCGCAGTACCAGAACTGGGACAAGACGCAGGAGGAGGAGCTGTTCCGCGCGCCGGTGGTGTGGAAGGACCCGACGGGGAAAGTGACGCACCACCTGCAGAGCGAGTCCGCGCGGCTGCGACGCGCTGGTGCTGTGGCTCGACTGCGATCGCGAGGGGGAGAACATCTGCTTTGAGGTGCAGCAGGTCGTCAGCAGCAACATCTACGGCGCCGCCAACATTTGGCGCGCGCGCTTCTCGGCCATCACCCGGGAGGAGATCACCCACGCCTTCCTCCACCTCGGGAAGCCCAACAAGAACCTCAGTGACGCGGTGACGTGCCGGCAGGAGCTGGACCTCAAGGTCGGCGTCGCCTTCACGCGCTTCCAGACCAAGTACTTCCAGGGGCGCTACGGCGACCTCGACGCGAGCGTCGTCAGCTACGGCCCGTGCCAGACGCCGACGCTCGCCTTCTGCGTGCAGCGCCACGATGAGATCATCAACTTCAAGCCGGAGAACTTTTGGCGCGTCGTCCCCGTCGCGAACCGCGGCGGCCACATGGTGCAGTTCGAGTGGGAGCGCCTGCGCGTCTTCGACGAGACCCTCGCGCGCCTGATGCACGCCAAGGTGACCAAGGGGGCAAGGTGGCGCGCGTGGCGCAGGTGAGCGAGGGCCACGACACGCGCCCGCGGCCCGCCGGGCTCAACACCGTCGAGCTGATGAAGGTCGCGAGCCGCGCGCTGGGGATGGGCCCGCAGCACACGATGCACATCGCGGAGTCGCTCTACATGCGCGGGTACATCTCGTACCCGCGGACCGAGTCGACGGCCTACCCGCCCTCCTTCAACCTCACCGGCGCCCTCGCACCGCACGCGAACCACCCCGTGTGGGGCGCGCACGCGGCGGCGGTGCTGGCCGGCGGGCGGCCCAAGCCCAAGGCGGGCACCGACGCCGGCGACCACCCCCCCATCACGCCGATGCGCAGCGCGACGGCGGGGGAGCTCTCCGGCGACGAGTGGCGCATCTACGAGTACGTGTGCCGCCACTTCATCGCGTCGCTCTCGCGCGACTGCCGCCTGCGCCGCGTGCGCCTCGTGCTCGACATCGGCGGCGAGACCTTCTCGACCACGGCGCGCGCGGTGGAGGACCCGGGCTTCACCGACGTGATGCCGCACCTGCGGCTGGAGGACGACCGGTGGGTCCCCGAGGGCATCCGGCAGGGCGACGACTTCCACCTGAGCGACGTGCGGCTCGTCGCGGGCCAGACGCAGCCGCCCGGGCTGCTCACCGAGTCGGAGCTCATCGGCCTGATGGAGAAGAACGGTATCGGCACCGACGCCTCCATCTCCACGCACGTCAACAACATCGTCGAGCGCGGCTACTGCACGGTGCAGCCCGGGCGCGTGATGAAGCCCTCGAAGCTCGGCATCGTGCTCGTGCACGGCATCCACAAGATCGACCCCGAGCTGGTGCTGCCGCTGGTGCGCGGCCGCGTGGAGGAGTACGTGACGCACATCGCAGAGGGGCGCGCGACGCTGCAGGAGGTGCTGCACTACGCCATCAATCTCTTCTTTGACAAGTTCAAGTTCTTCAAGAAGAACATCGAGGTGTACGACAGCCTGATGGGCGCCTCTTTTTCCTCGCTCAACAACAGCGGCAAGCCGCTCACACGCTGCGGCAACTGCAAGCGCTACCTCAAGTACATCGACACGCGCCCGCAGCGGCTCTACTGCCCCTACTGCGAGGTCACCTTCGCGGTGCCGCAAGGGGGCTCGATCAAGCAGTACAGCCAGGGTCTCGTGTGTCCGCTGGACGACTTTGAGCTCGTCGTGTGCCACATCGCCGGGGGCAAGTCGATGCCGCTGTGCCCCAATTGCTACAACAACCCCCCGCTGGAGGACATGCTCGCCGTCGACGGGCGCCACGCGCACCACATGAGCTGCGACGAGTGCCGGCACCCGACGTGCGAGCACTCCCTCGCGCGCAACTACGTGTGCGACTGCACCGATGAGCACTGCACGCGCGGCTGCATGGCCTTTGTGCCGCGCACCGCTGGCAAGTGGCGCATCTGCTGCAACAAGTGCCCCATGATGATCACCCTCCCGCCGACGGCACAGCGCATGCGGGTGTCGCGGGAGGAGTGCCCCGACTGCGGCGCGATGCGCATGGACATCACCTTCCCCGAGGGCAAGAGCCCGCTCGCGAACCGCAAGGACCACATCGTCGCCTGCGTCTTCTGCGACGCCGCCCTCAGCGCCCACTGCGAGGAGGTGCGCGGCAACGTCGGAAACTTCCGGCGCAAGCCGGCAACGGCAGCTGCCGCCGGGGGGGACGACGCGCGCGGCGGCAGGGGAGGCGGTGGCCGCGGTGGCGGCAGGGGCGGCGGCAGGGGCGGCGGCAGGGGCCGTGGGAGGGGGCGCGGGCGCGGGCGTGGCCGTGGCCGTGGACGCGACGACGACTTTGCCTCTAACCCGTATGTGATTTAAACATAGTTATTTCTTTTTTTTTTTTGAGGAGTGGGGGGTGGGGGAAGAGGGATGCGAATACCAAGCGGGGGAGCAGAGGACGACAGGAGAAAGAGAAGGAAAAGTAAAGAGAATGACAATACATGGCCATCTTCTTTTCTTTTTTGAAACGCATACGCGCCTCACTGTTCGCTTCACCTCGTTCTCTCTCCCCCACCTCTCCCCAAACAATAGGTTGCTTGCTGAACCTTGTTTTCAAAGTGACCACCAACAGCAAAGAAGCCTCACTGACAATATGTTTTGCTAACTCTGATCGTATCTCATTCTTATGCACACTTATCACTTTTATTCTTAACAACAACAACAACGACAACAACAGAACATTAACAACGAAATGCACGCCGTTGTAGGAAGAGGGATCGGAGTTGAAAGCGACGGTGAGAAGAGGCAACACCGGCATGAGCTGAATTCTGTTAAAGAATCACGCTCACCGACTGAAGTGTCGGTGGCCCTGATCAACAGGGTGAAACAGACACTAAATTGCAGTATTATGAAGCAGTGTCGTAAGTGGTTCGTGCCTCTCTTCCTCTTCTCTTCTTTTCCTTTTTTTTTTCTCTTTTTGAGAGCATATATAACGCATTCCGGCGATATTTTTTCATTTTTGGTAGCGTACGCGCGACCGTGATATGAACTGCTGTGAGTACTGCAGAGCGCACGAATTCTCAGCTTGCTCTTCTCCACTCTTCCACTGCTCTCCACACACTTCTGAAAAAGAAATTAAAACAAAAGAAAAACATTCCACTTTCCCTGATTTTTATTCCCTGCTCAGAGAAAGAGGGAACTATAGTAGAACCATTTTTATCAACAACAACAACAGAAAACTCCATAATTAAAGTGTGTCAAGAGATAAACCGCACGTGATAATATACATAATTACTCTTTTTTTTCCCACTCCCCTTCTTCCACTGCTTCTTCTTCTTCCACTTCCTTATTTTTTTTTCAAAAATCTCTCTCTCTTTTTCTTTCTCTCTCTCTCTCTCTCTCTTGAGTCTTTGCACGCTCTCATGTATCACGCCTCTGCCTCCACCCGCAAGACGAACGGTGCCGGCACGGGTGGCGTCCCCGCCGCGCAGCTCGCGCGCTTTTCAGAGATTCTGCGCCGTCCCGAGAATCGCGAGTGCTTCGATTGCGGGGCGCGGGAGCCGCGGTGGGCGAGCACCAACCTCGGCGTGTTCTTCTGCCTGCGCTGCGCGGGGGTGCACCGGTCGATGGGGGTCCACATCTCCAAAGTGAAGAGCACCAACATGGACACGTGGGAGGCGGCCATGATGGCCGTCGCGGAGCACGTTGGCAACGCGCGCGGGCGGCTGCTGTACGAGTACGAGATGCCCCCCAGCGCGCGTCCCACCGCCCACAGCGACGCGCGTGTGCTAGAGAGGCTCCTGCGCGACAAGTACGAGCGGAAAAAGTACTACCACCCGCGCTTCCAGGAGCTGTGGGAGAAGCTCATGCAGACCCCGGTGGCGGCGGCTCCGGCAACAGCGGCGGCGACGGCGAACACTAGTGGTAGCACTAGTAGTCCTTCTCAGAGTGGTCCGGGTGCCAAGTCTGCTGTGAATAATAATGGCAATAATAATAATACGGCGAATCAGGCGACGGCAGTGGAGGATCTGTGGGGTTCGATGCAACCGGCGCCGGCGCCTCTGGCTGCCAACGGTAACACTAGTAGTGGTATTAACAATAATAACACCGCAAGTGCCTACGATGACATCTTTAATCCTCATCCCGCCAATAATAATAATAATAATAATAGTAATAGTAACGGCAACCGGGGCGGCGGCCTAACTACCGATATCTCCGCTCTCTTTGGGTCTGGCGACAATAACACTGCAAAACGCCAGAACTTTAGTAACGGCAGCGGTGGTGCCACTACAAACCATAATGCTAATAGCAACGCGTCTGCCGCGTCCGCCACTGCGGGAGGCGGCGCGGCGGTGTGGCAATCGCAGTACGGCAGTAATGTCGGCATCAACGGAGGTAGTAGTAGTGGCGGTGGCGCATACGGCTATGCTCCCAACTCCGGCGCTAACAGCTCCGCCTCTCCTTTTTCCGGTCCGGCGACCACCCAGTACCCACCGCAACACAACAACAACAACAACAACAACAACAGCAAGGAGGTAGCGGCGCCGCAAAGGATGATATCATGTCGCTGTTTCAACAAAACGAGGTGCAGAGACAGCAGCTGCAGCAACTGTATAATAACTGTGCGTGGCAGCCCAACACACTAACTAATAATAGCAACGGCAGTAACTTTAGTAATAATAATGTTAACAATCGCAGCGGCTGGTAAACAGAGAGGTTATTCACTGCTTCCTGGACGTATTTATGACTCCTACTCGTTGACATCTTTTCTCTTTTCTCTCTTTTCTTTCTCATACTCAAATACACTTAGTTCTTATTGGCGTGTATATACACACTTTCCCAAGAGAGTGAAGTCTTTACCACTGTAGACCAGATTTTTGTACTTTCCTTTTATCTCATGCCCCCCCTTCCATATTTATTTGTTTTTTTGGGTTTCCACTCATTTTTTTCCTCTCTTCATGTACTGTGATATCCTGTTCATTAATAATAATTCCTCTTTTTGATGACAGTGGAGTTACTTGGGTTACGATGTGATTTGGATGCTTTTTATTGCTGCAGATTTCACAAGACCAAGCAATCGCTTGTTACGGCTGCGCTACTTGTATACACGATCACAAGTCTCATTCAAAAGGAAGAGAGGGAGGTCTCTCTTCTTTTTTTTTTTTTGAGAATGTTTTTTCCTCTTCTCATGCTTCTCCATTTTGCTGATTGCTACTGTTTTGGCTTCTCGGCGGCTGTCGTGCATGTACTGCTTGCCTCGAAAACCCCTTACACCACTGCAAATACCAGTGCAATCTTCTCTCTCTCTCTTCGCATTTCCCCACATTTCCCCACATCACTAAAAACTAGGTGCAAAAACGACTTGTGGTAGTCAAGCGATTGCTTATATTCTTTTTTTTTTCGACTGCTGCTTCCTTTTCTCTTAGTTTGATTTTTCATTCTGCTTCCAAGATTTTGATCAGCACAAGACAAACGCAGTCCTCAACACTACTCTGAGAGACGAATAGTGCACGTATAAAAAGGCACACACACACACACATATATATATACGCGTTTTTTTTTCTTCAAAAGTTTTTGCTCTCTCCTCCGTCCCCCTTTTTTTCTTTACTTTCCAGAATGGGCAATCAGCTGGCGGCCTCGACCTCTGTGAAGCCCTCCGACATTACCGGTTTCGCGCGCCTGGAATTGATCGCCCCTCTGGGCGGCGCCGACGGGCGTAGCCTCTTCACGACTCTGCACTGCTGGGACCTCGGCGGGGGCGCGGATAGCACGGGAGCCCGCGCAGGGGATGCTATGGGGTGGTGAGGAGGGGGAAGAGGAAGAGGAAGACGAAAGTGATGGTCATGGTAGTACTAATAGTACTAATACTAGTAGTAGTAGTGGCAGCTGTGATCAAGCAGACGGTGATGGTGATGGCTGTGGTGAGGCCGGTAGTGAGAGTGAGGGCCTCAACGGCACTGCGGGTGATGACGTAAGGAAAGGAAGAAAAGGCAGTGGTGGTGGTGGTGCAACGTCGAAGAGGGAGAAAGCGAAGACTACTTCGAAGAACGGTGCCAGGAACTACTGCCGCGGCGGGAATTCTCTCACGACCACCGCGTCCGCTAACCATTCCACAGGACGTTCCTCCACTTGGCTGCATCACCGGCAGGGCGAGAACCACAAACAGGACGACGCCGGTCGTCATCTGCAGCGACACCATCGCCGCTGCGGCGCTCTCCTCCGCGCCATCACGCGAGTGCAGCCCTTTTCCGAGCAGCGCGCGAGTCACCACTATTGGATGGAGCGGCAACGCATCCGCGCGGAGGCGGCGGCGCGCAGCCGCTTTGAGCCGCTGCCGCACGCCTCACCTTCGGCCGCTGCGGCGAGTAGGGTCTGGGGAGATGGGAGGGCGGCGGCGAGGTGGGGTAACGACGTCTGTGGAGGTGGTGGTGATGGTGGTGGCAACCGTCATGACTTGAGCCACACGGACACATACATACAGTCACCGTACGAACCCTCCTCCGCTGATGCGCCTGCTGCGTCGCTGGTGAGCGCAGCCGCCGCCGCTGCGGGAGGCCGCCCTCCGTACCAGCGCCACTTGTATTGTCGCGACCCGCGCGGCGGCGGCGACAACTATCTTCAACCTCTCTTTGCTGCTCTTCAACCCACTACGCGGGCAGCGAGCGCCGCGGCTTCGCCTCTTTTCACGTTTCACAATGCGACGCAGGGCATGAGCGCGGGAAACAGTACCGTCTCTGAGACGGCGAAGAACGCTACTAATGACGGCAGCGCGCGCCCTCTCCAACGACTCCCCCTCCCACTAATGCCACTACTAATAGCAGCCCCAACGCTGGCGCGGCGGCGGCGGCGCACACGGCGCACAGTGAGGGCGGCTCGCCGCAGTCGCCGCTGTCGACGCGGGCGCTGCTCCCGGGCTCGCTGGGCGGGAGCGCGGAGAGTTTTGCGCAGATCTTTTCTCTGAGCATAGGGCACGCCAAGGCCGGCAGCGACGGCGGCGCCAGTGGGGGCGGCAACACCGGCGGCTCTGGTAGCGCCCAAACGACAGGAGACGCTGCGGGCAGCTACACGGCCCTCTGTCTGCAGGCACTCGAGCGCTCCCGCCGCGCTTTTGAGCTTCCTATGCTCTCCGCGCGCGCCATGCTGTCTCGCATGCTGCCGCCTCCGCCGCCAGCGCCGCAGCCCCAGACGGTCTCCGCTGCGGGGTGGCATCGCACCGCAGCGACCGCTGAGGGAGCCGCCAGCAGCGAGGCGCCGTTTTCTGCCGCGGATGACAAGGACTACTTGTCGTTTTCTACTACGACGTCTTCCTCTTTACTGTCAGCGTTTTACCCCCCTACATCGACACACGTCTGTGGGGAGGGCGGCGCAGGACCCGACGAGTGCTACTTTGCATCACGGCGGTTGTCAACGCCGCTGCCTCGGGACGTGGTGGTCAAGGTGTTCGTTTTTACCAGCCGCCGCTGGTGAGGACCGCCTTAGCACCGCCGCCGCCCATCTCGGCTTCGCCGTTTTCCCCGCTTCAGGCCCCGCCGGCGCGGCCTTGTTTTCCCAGCAGCAACAACAACAGCTTGAAAACGTCACCGCGGCAACAGCAACAACGGATCACCTCGCAGGCACCCGTTCCGTATCACCACCAGCGCTACTTTGTGCACCGAATGCACTCCATCATGTCTGCCAGCAGCGCCACAGTCACAGCGCCGGCGGCGGCACCGCAGGGGTTCTCTTCCTCCGCCTCCTCCCGGGCACCTCGTCGTCGTCGTCGAGGCAACAGTGTGCTGGAGTACGCACGCATGCACATCTCGCGGGACGGCCCGTACGCGGTGCTGGAGCGAGCCTTTGTGGCCTACTCACTGCCGGAGAGACTTGCGGCTCGCCCAGCGATGCTGACAGGGGGCAGCGAGAGACTGTTTCTCGCGTATCAGCTGCTGCGCGCCCTTGCCCAGCTCCACAGCTGCGGCGACGGCAGTAAGCATGGTGGTGGCGACAACAAACACCCGAGCAGCGACTCCGCCACGGTCGGTGGTGAGGGTGAGGGGAACACCACAGGAGAGGAGGAGGAGGACACTACTGTCGAGACGAGAGTTGAGCCAACAAAGGAGGCAGCAGAAGAAGAGGAGCACAATGAAACAGAATGCGGACGTTACGATGGTGGGACAACGGGACCCGCCTCTTCCTCCTCTTCCTTCCACTCTGCGCCGCCGCGCTGCCACGGCGACCTGAAGCCCAACAACGTGCTGGTGCAGAGCACGGGGTGGCTGTACCTTGCCGACCTGGCGCCCTTCAAGCCCGCCGTCGTGCCCTCCGACAACCCCGCGCTCTATCACCTCTACTACGACTCCGACGACACGCGCGGGTGCTACCTGGCGCCCGAGAAGTTTGCCCCCGCCGCGGACATCCAGGCCAGCCGCCACGCCGACCGCGACAACCCCTTCCTCCCGCAGACCGAGCGGCGCGCGGCGGAGGCGGCGGGGGTGCGCCCGAGCGCGCTCACCAAGCCCCCCGCCAGCAGCGGCGGCCGCGGCGGCTACTGCTGTCTCGCTAACGTCAACGCGTACCACCACACGCGCGCGATGGACATCTTCTCGGCCGGCTGCGTCCTCGCCTTCATTCTGTGCGACGAGCCACTGCTGTCCCACTCTGACACGCTCGCGCTGAGCTGCCTGCAGCAGAGGGGCAAAGCGCCTGAGGAGACAGGCAGCGGCGGCGGTGAGGGGCGGGCGACAGAGGCGGAGCTAGAGGCGGAGGCAGAGACACTGGTGCGGCGCGCGCTGCGGAGTAAGGGCCTCGGGGGCGGCGGCGGTGAAGCAGACGCCTCCTCGGCCGCGCAACTGCTGCTAGAAATGCTGCGCCTCACGCCCGCCAAGCGCCCCTCCGCCGCCCAGCTGCTCGACAAGTACACGGGCACGCTCTTCCCTCCCAGCTTCGCCGTGTTGTGCAACGAGGTGCTGCCGGATCTGCTGGCCCACCCTAGCGACGCGCAGGCCGCGCTGCTGGCGGCGCACCTTCCCGGACTGCTCGACCGCTGCGTGGCGCTTGACACTGGAACCGCCGCCGACGTTGGAAATGAAACGGCTAGGCGAACGGCGGAAGAGACCGACGCAGACCTCACGGAAGATCACCGTACTAATGGTGCATCCGCGGGGCAGCCGGAGGGGACGAGGAAAGCCGCCCGGGCAAGACTTGCTGCCGCGGGAGTGTGGCTCGCTGCGCGTGCGAGGAGCGGGTGCTGCGGGTGTGCCTGCCGGTGATTGCTGCACGCCGCGCGCACGTGCCTGAGCGACGATGCCGTGCTGCGCGCGCTGACGACTATACGGCGCCTGCTGCCCCGATGCTCACCGCAGCTGCAGACCGACGTGTTGCTGCCGCAGGCGCTCTACATGGCCGGACAGCGGGTCGAGGCGGCGGCCCCGGCGCGCATCGTGGCGCTGCGACTCGCGTGCGACGCCGCGGAGAACATCACCAGGGCCGCCGTTGTTGCTCATACTGCTGCTGTTGTTTGCGCTGGCGACGGGGACAGCGAGCCACTTGCGGAAACGCCGGCTCGTCCCTTCTGCTCTCAGTCGACGACAGCCAGTGGCGCGCGCACCCCGGCACCGCAGGGCGCTGGCAGTGATGCAGCTGCCGCCGCCGCTGCCGCCACGTTGGGTTCAACAACCCCTCCGCGCGCGGTGGACGGCGACGGCGACCAGCCTTCTTCTCTGCCGCATCAGCAGAGCGCAAGAGTCGTGGACAGAGGGGACGACGGCAGCCTGCACTACAGCTTCTCTGGCATGTACGCGCAGCAGCTGGGGTGTCTGGCCTCGCGCGGCGGCGCCAGCGCGGCAGCGACAGCAAGTGCGAGACCAGTGCACAGCAATCCCCGGAGGCTGAAGGGCGGCCGCTTGTGGCGGGCGGCGCGGCGGCTGCGGCTGCGGCGGTGGGGTCCTACGTACTGGAGGGACTGGTGCTGCCGTGTGTGGCGGAGCTTGTGCACGGCGCCTTTACCGGCGACGACGTGGGCCTCGCGGTGGAGGTGGCGACGCAACTACCGCGCGTGCTGCTGCTCGCCCGCCACGCCGCCCAGCGACGCCTTGCCCGGGGTGGCGGCGGTGGCAGCGGCGGCACTCCGCGCGTCTCCTCGCCGGCGCTGGAGGAGCTTCTGGAGGGCGGGTGGGCGCTGTGCCAGCTGCTTTTTTCGCACCCGGCGGCGGCGGTGGTGGCCGCACTCGCGCGGCAGGTCACGCGCGTGGCCGCCTTTGTCGGCGAGCGGCGCGCCGCGGAGGATCTAATCCCGCTGCTGACGACGCTGGTCGCGCTGCCCGCCCCCGCGCTGCAGCGCACGCTCTACCGCGACGCCATTGCCGCGCACCTCACGCTCCGCGCGCCGCCCCGCAAGACGCTGCTCTTCTTCGCCACGGAGGGCCTGCGCGATATGAGCGACAGCGCGCGCGTTGCGGAGACGCTGGCGGGGGTGCGCGCGGCGCTGCTGGCCCCGGCGCGCGACCACACATCGGCGGATGCCACAAGTTATCGTCGTCAGCGGCGGGGGTGTAGTCTGGCACCGGCGGCCGGCGCCGCTGCTGGGGCCCAAGGAGGGGATGCGTCTGGCGCACGCGGCGCTACCGTTTCTGCTCAGCAGTGACGACGCGGTGCAGCTGGCGGCGTGCCGCGTGGTGGAGGCGGCGGCGGCGGTGTACCGCCCGTGCGATGTGCGCGTGCACCTCTGGAGCGCCGTGCGGCCCCTGCTCGCGCCCGCCGCCGTCGTCTCGGCAACGGACGCCGCCACCGCCCCCTCCGCCGCCGGCGCTCTCCTCGCGCGCCTCTCCCGCCACCGCGATGCCATCCGCCCCGACATGACCGTCGTGGAGCCGCCGGAGAGAGGGGATACTTCGGCCGCCGCCGGGGGGCGCGACTGGGACATGCTGGCGACGCACACGGCCCGCCGCTTTGTAGCGGGCCCCGCGCGGCCCCCGTGCGACGGGCCGTGCCGGACCGCCGGCGGCGGCGGCGACATTGAAGACTCAAGACCCGCGGTGCGCCATGCGGATGCCATTTCCGCAGAGTGCCTGCGGCCGACGGCGACGGCGGCGGCCTCCGCGCACCGCCACCGCGGCGCGGTCCACGCCCTGTGCACGTTCCCCGGCGGCCGCGTGTTGAGCGCCGGCGCGCACGGCGAGGCGCTGGTGTGGGAGCTGCGTCAGCGCGGCGGCGGCCTCGCGTGGGCGGCCGCGCACGGCACCCCCCGCCAGTCCGCGGCGCACGCCAATGGCTTCGTGGAGTGTCTGGAGGCGACCGAGTGGTCGCTGCTCGGGCGTCTCCCGCTGCCGCCGGGCCCGGCCCTCCGCGGCGCCGACGGTGACTGCGTGCTCGCCGCCTGCGCCGCGCGCGTGCACGGGCAGGGCTCGTGGTGGGCGGCGCTGGGCACCGCCGACGGGCGCGTCCTCGTGATGGACGTAGCGAGCCGCGCCGCCCTCGCCACTCTGCACACCGCCGCCGGCGACAGCGGTGGCGGCGGCGGTGTCACCGATGTGTGCATGCTCTCGCCGAGCGTTCTGCTCGCCGCCACCGCGACCGGCGAGGCGCTACTCTACGACCTCCGCTGCGCGCGCGGCGATGGTGGCGAGGACGTTGGAGGCTCCACGGGGCGCGGCTGCCACTCTTCTTCCTACTCTGAAACTCCTTCAGCAACGGCACCGGTGTGGCGCGCGTCGGTGGGCTCGTGGGGCGGCGCGCCGTCGGCGGTGGTGCCACTCGTCAGCGGCGGCCACACGGACGCTGCCGCCGCCGCTGCCGCCGCCGAGGCCTTCGCGCTCACGTGCTTCGGCGGCGCCGTTTCGCTGTTCGACTTGCGCTTCCTGGCGCGCACGCACGAGTACCGGGTGGTGGACGGCGCGCGCGGTTCCGGCGCGCTGCAGCACTGGTGGCGGCCGCGCCGCGCCGTCTGCGGTGGTGACTCCCCCTCCATCGCGGCGGAGATGATGTCAGACAACAACGTTAGTAACGCCGCCGCCTCCGCTGCGACGGCTGTTCTAGCGGCAGCAGTGGAGCCTACACCGCTTAGCGACGCCCCCGCGCTGCTGCTGAGCCACGGCGACGGCGTTGTGGGTCGTCTCTCCCTCGCCAGCGGTGACTGGATGCCGTGCCTGGTGCCGGCCCCGGCCTCGGCCCGGCGGCGGCTCTCTCTGCCGCCTGCCCCACCCGCCGCGCCGCGCGCGCCCTCTGCTGTCTGCGGGGCGACTCCGGCGGGGCTGTGTGGACGGGCGACGAGGAGGGCGTCGTGCGAGAGTGGCGTCTGGGGGCCCCGCGCGGCTCCCACGCCCTCCGCTCCCCACCCTGCCCGCCCCGGCGGTACTTCCCCGTCTCGCTGCAGGGCCAGCGCTGGCGACCGGTGGCGGCGCACACTCACCCTGCTGCCGCTGCCGCTACCTCAGACGCTGTGTGCATTGTGGAGGAGGAAGAAGTAGTAGTAGTAGGAGCGGCGGGACGCGGTCTCACCCGCGCCCCCGCCGCCTCGCCGCCGCCAGCGGCTACTGCGCAGCGCCTTCCCCACCACCGTGATGCCGTCACCGCGCTGTGTTGCGTTCTGGGGACGGCGGGGGAGGCGGCGCTGGTGTCGGCCGCCCGCGATGGCACTCTCACCGCATGGTCCAACGAGCCCTAAGACGGCCAGCGCGCTCTCCATACCTCTCTCTCTCTCTCTATTTGTTTCTTTCCTCGCAATGCGTGCACGCCCCTGCGGCAGCTGCGTTGGGACAGGCCCTTTGTTGTGGAAGCGCTCTCTGCTTGCCGTTCTTTAAGCGTTTCACTCGTGCCACCGCGGCGTTTTTGAGAGTGTTTCCCCTCTTCTTCCCCCGCAAAAACCCCTCATTACAATCTGCTGAGGCCACCTTGATTGCGTTCCTGCTACGTGACTCGCGGCCCAGTATACTCGCACTATGCTTTGAATGGTGCTGCTGAACCTCCTCAGCTACCCTGCTTTTTGTGTTGTTCTTCACATGTCAGGCTGATCCCCTTCTTTTTTTTTCCATCCTGTGGGGCGTCTTCTTTCACCGTGCACCTCGTCATTTGCTTTTCTTTCTTCTTCATTTTTTCACCTACCTCTGCCTGAATGCGGGGTTAGAAGCTGCAGTTCTACAAACAGCAGTATCAACTGCAAATAGCAGGAGAACTTATTCAGTTGGCGGTAGTAATCACGCACAGATTTTGTTCTTCCATTCTCCCCGACTGTCCTTTTATTTGTAACCACATGCCCACGTCTCCCGCCAAGCAGGACGCAGACGCCAGCGCACGCGGGGTGGAGTGGTACCGCAGTGCCCTCGCCGACGCCGAGGCTGAGATACAGACAAAAAATAAGACCGTTGCGGAGCTCCAACGCAACACGCACCTCCACGTCGCACGCATCGCCCAACTGACGGCGGAGAACGAGGACCTCCGTAAAGAGCGGGACAGCTGTAAGCAACAGCTAGAGGCACTGCAGGAGCGGCACGCGGCAGAGCTCCGGGAGGTGACGGAGGAGATGACGGCGGCGGCGCGCTTCTCAGACAGCGAGTGGCGGGAGCACTGCGATCGGGTGGAAGCGGAGGGGCGGCGCCTGCGGGGTGTCATTGCCGCCGTCAGTTCCACGGCTTTGGAGCTGCTGGTAGGTGCGGAGGCGGCGGCACATCATGAACTAGAGAAGGAAGAAGCGGCAGAGCGCAGGACTTTTGCACTCACTGCCTACCGCAGTGCTGTCGCCGCCGCAAGAGCCTTTGAGGCGTCTGCGAGTGCGGGCGCCAACACTCGCCCTGCGCCTGCTGACAGTGAGCACAGCAATGAGTCCTCTGCGAAGGATTCGGCTGTCGAACAGCATGCTCTTACTCAGATAAGTTTACTGTGTCGCGCGCTCGGCAGCACACGCGAGGAGCTGAACGACAAGTATCTTGGGAAGGCGGTGAAGGAAGGGTCAGGCGACTGGTACAACACGAGTGCTCCGGCGCGCGGCCTGTGGGAGCTGTACCTCGCGCTGTGTGACGTCGGCTTTCCAACTGACACCGCCATCGCGAAATTGCTGGAGACTCAGGATCAGGTTGGCGCACTGTACTTCAACGCTGTCGGGCACGAGCCAGACTATGGAGAGTACAACTACGCCATCCCGCCCACGGCAAACGCCTACGACTTCTTTCACCGTCTCATCCGCCACCTGCCGGAGCTTAATGACCTACAGGTCTCCCACCTCCCGCCGGTGTCGTCGCCGGGGGCGCTGCCGGCTCTGGCGGAGACTCCGCGGACACTGCTGGTGTTACGCCTTTACAGCACCGACTACACCGTCGCCGACCTCTTCGCCCTTCGCGAGCGCTGCCCCCAGCTGAGGTATCTGTGTGTCCACACCTCCCACTGCACCGACTGGGGGGAGTACGCAAACATTGCCGACGCGGATGAGAGGATGAAACGCGTGGCTGAGGACAGCGGGAGGGTTATTGCCTGGAGGGGTGAGTAATCTCCACACGCAGTGACCGGCGTAAGACGGCTGACGCTTGAAGTGCGTCCTTACTCTGCGGGCGTATATCTCTACCGCAGTGCTCCTCTCTGTACACTTGAAACACGTACAAGACGCATCTCGGCGGTCCTGACGTGTTGCAATGAGTAAAGCATGTGTGAGCGTCACCGCGTCAAACATCTCTCTCCTCGCTGCTGTGTCCATGTATGCGTGTCTCACCTCTTTCCTTTTTGCTGCGGTCGTTCACCAGCGTGTTCGTGTGTTCCTGAAAGTCTATGACAGGAAAAGAAAACCCTCGAATCTAGCTGTAGCGTCATGATTATTTTGCACAACAAATGATTGCACATGTGAATGGCATATATATGTCTTGTCTTCCCAACACTCATTGTTACTCTCATTCAATAATCCTTCCATAAAGTGTTAATTATCGACTCTTTGTTTATTGTTTTCCCTACCATCCCTCCTCCTTCCATAACCCCTCGAGGCGGGGTGTAAAAGGATTTGCGCAAACCTTGGCATTCTTCCCTTCGTAGGTCTACTGCTAATGTTTCACCCACTCTACAAAATAAAAAAAATAGACATTCTTTTACCCATAAATTTATCATCTATTATTGGCTATTCGATCGATGTATCACTTTATCGCGATACAAGCGTTTTGACAACTATGACTATCTTGGCGCAAAAAAAAAAAAAAAAAAACGTTCCATTTTTTTGTCAGCCTAATTACCTTGTTTGCTCAACACAAAAACTCAGCTTTCTCTTCTCAATTTCTACCTACGCTCCTCTAAATAGATAAGCCTCTAGTGAAAGCGACACCAGGTATTTTCCAGTCAGTCACTGATCGCCCACTGCAGAGATTGAATCTTATCACCGCCGATAGCCACCAGCAGCAAAGGAAGATCGTCATATAAGTTAACTCAGGAAAGAGCACACACAAACACACAAACTCACGTATAGAGCAAAGTTGCTTCGCTACAGATAGAAGTCAACGCTTCAGTCCCCCCCCCTCAGCCGCTCCGCAGCACTCGACATCAGCCGCGATGGCCGACTCCAGCTCCACCGACAGTCTCCGCGCAGCACTCGCTGAGGCGCGGGCGGACAGCGCAAAAGTGAGGGAGGCGATGAATCGTATGAGCGGCCAAGTGGCGGCGCTGGCAGCGGAGAACGAGGAGCTCCGTAAAGAGCGGGATATCTATAAAGAGCAGTTAGAGACACTGCAGGAACAGCATGCGACAGAGCTCCGCGAGGTGACGGAGGAGATGGCGGCGGCGGCGCGCTTTTCAGAAACAGAATGGCGGGAGCACTGCGATAGAGAGGGGCGGCGCCTCCGGGGTGTCATTGCTGCCGTCGCGGCCACGGCGCTGGAGCTACTGCCGAGGGCGGAGGAGGCAGCACGCCAGAAGCT
Source organism: Kentomonas sorsogonicus (assembly GCA_030347455.1). Lineage (NCBI taxonomy): Eukaryota > Euglenozoa > Kinetoplastea > Trypanosomatida > Trypanosomatidae > Kentomonas > Kentomonas sorsogonicus. The sequence goes on along the minus strand of JAQOSZ010000292.1, from coordinate 380,177 downwards.
TGAGGCGGAGGAGGCTGCCGAGCGCAGGACTTCTGCACTCCCCGCCTACCGCAGTGCCGTCGCCGCCGCAAGAGCCTTTGAGGCGTCTGCGAGTGCGGAGGCTGACGCTCCCCCTGCTCCTGCTGACAGTGAGCAGAGCGATGAGTCTTCCTCAAAGACGTCGGCTGTCGAGCAAAACGTCTTTGCTCAGATAAGTTTACTGTGCCGCGCGCTCGGCTGCACACGCGGGGAGCTGAACGACAGGTATCTCGGAAAGATGAGGAGGGAAGGGTCAAGGAGCTGGTACGACACGTCTGCCCCCGCACGCGGCCTGTGGGAGCTGTACCTCAACCTGTGTGACGTCGGCTTTCCAACTGACACCGCCATCGCAAAATTGTTGGAGACTGAGGATCAGGTTGGCGTACTGTGCTTCAACGCCATCGGGCACGATCCAGACTATGAAGAGTTCAACTACGCCATCCCGCCCACCGCCGCCTACGACTTCTTTCACCGCCTCCTCCGCCACCTGCCGGAGCTTAATGGCCTACACGTCTCCCACCTCCCGCCGCTATCGTCACCGGCTGCGCTGGAGGCTCTGGTGGATGATGCGCGGAAACTGAGGTATCTGGGTCTCTACCACACCGAGTACACCGTCGCCGACCTCTTCGCCCTTCGCAAGCGCTGCCCCCAGCTGAGGTATCTGTGTGTCCACACCTCTCACTGCACCGACTGGGGGGAGTATGCGGGTATTGACGACATAGAGGAGAGGACGGAGTGTGTGGATGAGGCGTGCGGGGGGATTGTTTCCTGGAGGGGTGAGTAATCTCCACACGCAGTGACCGGCGTAAGACGGCTGACGCTTGAAGTGCGTCCTTACTCTGCGGGCGTATATCTCTACCGCAGTGCTCCTCTCTGTACACTTGAAACACGTACAAGACGCATCTCGGCGGTCCTGACGTGTTGCAATGAGTAAAGCTTGTAAGAGCGTCACTGCGCCAAACTTCTCTCTCCTCGCTGCTGTCTCCATGTATGCGTGTTTCACCTCTTTCCTTTTCTCTGCGATCGCTGACTAACGCGTGTGCGTGTGTTCCTGAAAGTCTGTGACAGGAAAAGAAAACCCTCGATTCTAGCTGTAGCGTCATGATTATTTTGCACAACAAATGATTGCACATGAGAATGGGATATATGTCTTGTCTTCCCAACACTCATTGTTACTCTCATTCAATAGTCCTTCCGTAAAGTGTTAATTATCGACTCTTTGTTTATTGTTTTCCCTACCATCCCTCCTCCTTCCATAACCCCTCGAGGCGGGGTGCAGAGGGATTTGCGCAATCTCTGGAATCCCCCTTTCGTAGGTCAACTGCTAATTTTACACTCATTCTACAATTAAAAAAAAATAGAAATTGTTTTACACATCAATTTACTATCTGTTATTGGCTATTCGGTCGATGCATCACTTTATCGCGATACAAACGTTTTGACAACTATGAATGTCGTGGCGAAAAAAAAAAACACATTTTATTTTTTGTCAGCCTAATTGCCTTCCTTGCTCAACGCAAAAACTCAACATTCTCTTCTCAATTTCTACCTACGCTCCTCTTAATAGGTAAGCCTCTAGCGAAAGCGGCTCCAGGCATTGTCATCCAATCTCGTTACCCTGTGTGCTATTTCCCTTCAGTCACATTAACACAATCTGGTCCCACGAGACATGGCCAGGTCACTACTTGTTCGTCCACTACTGCTGTTGTTGTTGCTGCTTCTCGCCTCTGCTTTCACCCCACCGACCGTCGATGCAGCCCCCACTGAGACTGAGGCACATGGAACCTTCAGCGGACCCGTTCAAATACCCCTCGACACTCCGGAGAGCATCACGCGCGCTGTCGAGTGCGTGCGCCGCAACCTCCGCCTGGACTCTCGCGGGCTGCCGACGGCGCGGGCGGCAGAGATGCGCGGCGCGTTGCCACTGCTCGTCACGCCCCTCAGCGCCGACGTCGAGGCGCGCTTCTTCACGTCCTTTGCGTGCAGCATCAACGTCCCCATTCGCTACCACTACATTGTGCACAACGGCCGCGGCGGGGCGGAGGTGGCGGCGCTGGTGGCGGCGCTGCGGGAGGCACTGGGCGACAGCCAGCGGCTGATTGTGCGTCGCAACCCGACACCGCTGGGGTGCGCGGAGAGCCTGAATCAGGGCCTGCGGTGGGGAATGGAGCAGCGCGGCATCGCGGAGGTGCCGTACGCAGCGACAGCCAACGTTGACGTGTGGTTCGGTCCCGAGATACTTGGGAAAATGATTCAGATGGCCGACGCGCAGGCGGAGGCGGACGCTCCGCTGCTGGCGGCGCTGCAGGCGGAGGTGGAGCAGGAGCAGCGGTGGGCGGCGGAGGGAAACCTGACGTACTATCATACGTACGCCCCGCCCGGTCGGCCGCTGGTGGTGCTGCGGGAGGGCGCGCCGGGGGTGCCCAGCACGGTGCGCACCTCGCGACTGCTGCCGGACCGGCTGCGGTATATGTACAAGGCTGTCAACTACCCGGACGACACCATCCCTGCGTCGGCGCCGCCGCGGCCCTTCCAAGACCGCCTCGGCATTCTCTATCCCGTACCCGGCGAGAACTCCTTTATTATCTACACACGACTGCTGCTGTCCACCGCCGGCTTTTTGGACGAGAACTTCTTCCCGGCGTATTACGAGGACATCGACATATGGCATCGTGCCGTCGCCCTCGGCTTCAAATCGGCGCACACGATGCCACGCAGCGACAAGCACTACATGCATATTGGGGGTGTCTCCCAGCAGACCCTCACTCCAGCCCACCGCGTGGTAGAGGGCGGGGAGCGGGGAGGCTACAAGCAGTACCTGGAGGTGTCGCGCAGGGTGTCGTACGAGTACTTCAAGTACGGCCGTCGGAACCCCCGCGCCCTCAAATCTCTCTCCACCGCATCCCCGCAGGCCTACACCCACACCTTCTTCGACGTCCCGTTCTTTCCGCCCGACGTGTGGGTCGCGGACGCGAGGGCGCGGGAGTGCTACGAGGAGCGCCGCTACAACGAGAGGGCGCGAAAGTGGTGGGACGATTCTCCCGTCTGCATCTACAACCTCGGCACCATTGTGCGCGCGGGGGTGATGGGAGAGGCACAACTGCAGTCGGCGATGCAGGAGGGCAACAGGCCTCTGAGGCGGGAGTTTTGGCTTTCTGCTTTTCTGTAGCGACGAGAGACGAGAGGTATATGAGTCTGGGCTGCCGTGACGGCGGTGTTGTTTTTCATTCGTGTCTTTTTTTCTGCTATGTAGTGGTTCTTCCTTATTTGCTTTGATTTATTACGGCCACACGAACGCGGCTAATTTCTTGCTTCTGTGTTCCTTTTTTCAGCGCTGTATACCAAGACAGCTGCAACAGCTTTTCTGTTTCCCCCCCCCCCCTTTTGCTATCCCTTCACTTCCCCGTCAATCACCTAACGTTACATTTTCCTCCCAACCCACCGCTTTGCGGGTTAAACATCTGTTGAGAGATGTTGAGAGGAGCCCACTTTCAACGTGAATTCCGCTAGCTACCACATCTGCGCCGTCAGCATCTCATCCATTTTTTGTTTTTCCTCTCTTTCTCATTCATCATGTATGAACGGAGAGTTACAAGCTACGAACTTCCTTTTTCGCATTCTTCTCTTGGACCCACCTCTTCCACTCCTTGTCCACTTTTTTTTTGAGCTCAAAGTAATAATAGTAGCCAAAAGCAAAAAAAGTGAGAGAGAGAGAGAGAGAGAGAACATGCCCTGCAAAAGACCAAGTGCCCCGATCACCAACAACGTTTGCCGCCGCAGAGGAAGGCTGTGTGTTCTCCTGACTGCGTTGTGCGCCGTGCTGCTGGTCGCCGGCATTCTTACTACTTCTGAGTGGCCGCTAAGCGGCCTCTCCGCCTCCGCCGCGTACACGCACGCGTTGACGGCATCAGGGGCACCCGGCAGCCGGCATCATTCCCCACAACGGCTCATGTCATCATCATTATCATCCACGTCGACGGCGCCGTCGCATCCTTCAGCGAAGCCGCGCCGTACAGGGCGGCTCCGCGGGGTGTATGACATGCGGGAGTCGTCGCCCGCGCTGACGGTGCCGCTCTCAAGCGCGGTGTGGCGCAGCACGCAGTGCTACATGTCCGTTATGCTTATCGCGTCGCTGCGACGGCGGCTCGCTCAGAGTAGTAGTAATAGTAATAGTAACAGTAATAGTAATAGTAGTCGTAGTAGAGGGCTCTCGCCGAAGCAGCACCGCGGCGGCGGCGCGGGCGCTGGCAGCCGCACCGCCGCCGCCGCGGCGCCATCGGGGATGGAGCGCTTCCTGCAGTTCCGCCTACTGGAGGCCCTCAAGATGAGGGATGCGCTGGGGATGCACGCGGCGGAGAGCCTTTGTGTGTACGGGTGGGACGGCGCGTTTTTGCCCAGCGCGCCGGAGGACACCCGGACGGTGGCTACCGCGACAACGCCGCGGGCACTTTTGAGTAACGACGATGCGGTATCGGGTGAGGTTTCTCAGGCAAGAGGGATTCACGCCGTCGCGCCGTCGCAGCTCGCGCTCTTCAGCGGCCCGCAGAATCACTCGCAACTCTGCGTGGATGACGACACCATCAGCGGCACGGAGGGATTCACGGGGGTGCCGTCGTCGACGTACGTCGACTTTCTGGTGCGGCCGTGCGCGGCGAGCGCGGAGTCTGTGTGGCGCGTCGGCGGCACTCGCGAGGCGATCACGCGGACGTGGCACGCGGCGACGCTGGGGCGCAACGGGCTCGGCCTCGTCATCGCCGGGGACTCGGTGCTCCGGCAGCTGTTCATGCGCTACGTTGCGGTGGAGCGGGGGCAGGTGGAGGGGACGGAGCACTACACCCACCACGATATGCTGTATATTCTCTACGGCAGAACCGACCGCGTCGTCCCCATGCCGGTCCGCGCCGCCCTGCAGCGCACCGGCAGCGCCTACTTTATCCGCCGCGCGTTGGAGACCTTCTATCCTGCCTACTACGACATGCATGTGCGCCCGCGGGTGGGCGACAGCGCTGCGGGCGGCGGTGAGGCGTATGACACGGAAGGGTTCGAGCCGCGCCACGTCAAGATGACGGTGCTGTTCATCTGGATGACGAACCCTCACGAGTGCTCCCAGAAAGTCATGCCGCTGCTGGCGCACCCGCGTCCCCCGTCGCTGATTACGTACTTTGGCTACCACACGGCGAACGAGAACGCCTCGCAGGCCATGGCGGCGCTCACGTCTGCCGTCGCCGCAGACAACCGCCGCCGCGGGCCGCGCGGTAATCTCAACAGCCATTTTCTGATACTAGCGACGGTGCGCGCCACGGGCTCTCCGGAGCTGCACGAGCGGAACCGCAACACCCGTCTGCTCTTCTCGGACAGCACCGAGTCGCACGCGGGCCTGACGTACCTCCTGGACTTTGACGCCGTCGCCGCCGCCGCGGGGCCGCTGGTGGCTGCCGACGCGCAGTTCATGCACACAGCCTGCACCTTCACCCCGCAGATGCCGCAGACTCCCGCCACGGCGACCGGCACGCGCGACAGCTGCCGCGACGCGATGGGCTTCAACGCGCTTGTGTGGCTCGCGCATCTGATGCGGCTAGTACTGCGCGACATGGAGTGACGGCGGGCACGCACACGCTCTACTGGAATTTTATTTTTCTTTTTCGACTTCTTCTTCTTCTACCCCCCCCCCTCCTCCTGTTCTCACGTCTCCAACAGTTTCCTCTTTTTTATTCTGCACTGCCATTAGGGTAATCCATCTTTTGTGTCACATTGCGTCTGCGCTTTTTCGTCTTTTGCTGTCTTGTGGATGAATGGAAAAAGAGACAGACAGAGAGAGACAAAAGTTCAAAAACAAGTTCCTTCTGTCTTTCCTTGCTGCGCTCCGTTCATTCTCCTCCATCGTAATAACACTGTTATCAACGGAAATCGTCCAACTTCTTCTTCAGCTTTCCGTTCTTTCCTCACTCAAATTATCGTGCTCTTATATATAGGTATATAGGTCACTTTTTGTTCTTCTCGTCACGCCATCACCTACCCTTCTCCTCTCCCACTCGCTAGACGACAGCGTGATAGGTTCAGGGACGCAGCGGGCAACGGTGACGTCCCCCAAAAGAGGAACGAGACGGTGCTGGACGAGAGTAGTAAGGAAAAGAAGAAGAAGCGAAGCACATGCAAGGCCAGCATGAAGCGGTCAAGAAAACCACCAGCAAAACAGGCTGCGAAAAAACGACAGGAAAAAGCAGGTGACAAGAAGCAAATGTCCTCGAAGAGGGCACCTGTGGAGAGGAATGAGAAAAGGGGCAAGATGAGAAAGAAAGAAGACGACGAAAAAGAGAGTCGATGGACGAGGCCCCCTCTACAAGCCGCGCGACGACCGGCGTTGAAAGAGTACCGCCGCTGCCTTGAGGCAGCGCCAGCGAACCAAAGCTCAGGCGAGGAGGCGATAACGGCAAATACAGAGGAGCAGCTGCGTTTTTTGTGCCGCGCGCTCGACTGCACACGAGAGGAGCTGCGCGCCAAATACCTCGGTCGACAGAGGACACAGAGGTCGGGACGGTGGTCCGACACGAGTGCGCAGGCGCGCGGCCTGTGGGAGCTGTACCTCGCCCTCTGTGAGGTTGGCTTTCCCTCCGGCGCCGCTCTCCGCGAGTTGCTTCTGGAGGAAACGGATTGTACCGTGCTAAACCTCAACGCCGTCGGGCACAAGGCAGATTACGAGGAGTACAACTTCGCCATCCCGCCCGCCGCCGCCTACGACTTTACCAACTCTCTCCTCCGACACCTGCCGGCACTGGAGCAGCTGCGGCTCTCCCACGCGCCGCCGCTGTCATCGGCAGAGGCGCAGGAGGCGCTGGCGGACGCGCCCCTGCCGACGCTCAGTGTGCTGTACCTGCTTGGCACGGCTTTCACCGCCGCGGACGTGTCTGCGTTGCACGAGCGCTGCCGCGCGACACTGGAGGTTGTGGCGCTCGAGAGCTCCCGCTGCACCGACTGGGGGGAGTGGGCTAGCGAAGAGGGTGAGGACAGGCAGTACGCAACAGAGGGCTTGAGCAGGGATTGTCACGATATCCTGCGTTGGGCCGATATGAAGTAGCCCGCGTTCCCTGCTTCGATCATCCTTTTTTCTCCCCGTTTTAGCGGGTGTGTGTCTGTGTTTTTGTGCGGCGCAAGACGACTCATGTTGTGCTGATTTTTTTTTTGTGAATTTCTGTTCAATGCGTGTCTCTTCACTCTGCCCCTCTTTTTTTTTTCGGCAGTGATAGAGATCTCGAGTTATCTTGTATCTCAGTGCACTCTTTCTCCGCTGTCGTTCTTCTTGACTCCATTTGGTTGTGCAATCCGCATTGGGACCTGACAGAAGAAGTATAAGGCGTTGTTGCTTTCATCATGTGCGGAAAGCTTTTATGTCCTTGAAAGTGAATGAGTGCGTTCGGGATTGTGGTAGACCAGAGTGCATCTCCCCCCCCCCCCTCCCCAAACGCACCCATCGCTTCTGGAATGGAGTATCAGCTTTTCCTGAGTACTTTTCGAAGAAGCTTACGAATGAGAAGACACTTTTTGTGGAGCAGTGAATGCTCTTCCCTCTAGGTTCTGTACTTTCATCTGAGTGTGGCGCACTTTCTTTTTTCTTTCCTCTGTTCCCCTCTCTTCTCCCCCCCCCCTTTACTTTCAATCCTTTTTTCTGCTTGGTGAAAAAAAAAGGTCGTGTGAGTCCATTTTGCTTTTGATTTCGACTTTTTATTTTGCTCAATTAATGTCATATTTCTCTTCGGTTTTTATTTGTGCAGGGATGTGGGCAGTGGACCCGACGCATGCAAGTGACTGCAGTGGTGCATGCAAGAGTGGAGCACGAGCGGTTTGCCATGACGGGCGTCGCTTCCTCAAATATTTTCTGTGACCTCTCTTCTCGTAGACCATGTCATGCCACTTTCTCTTTTGTTTCCACTTTCCAACGCCCTCTTATTTTGTTTCCTACTTCTTTCGCTTTTTGAGGGGCACAAGTACTGGAGTGAAGTTCTGAGGCGCCTCTCGCCCTTCCAATCCCTTCACCACTTTTCACATTCATTTCTTCTCCACAATGAAGTTTGAAACGGAGGGTGTCGACAGCTTCTCCGTTTCCAAACGAGCTCCCGCCATCAATGGCGGCATCGTCACAAAAGCGGCGACCGTAATGCGGAAGAACGTGCGGCTCTCAAAATGGTGCAAGTTTCGCCGCCTCGCGTTACTCATGCCCCTTATTCTCATTGTAGTGCTCTTTCAGTGCGCTGTTTATCTGTCCTCGAAATTCGCGCCGCCAGCCTTCTCCACCGCCACCTGCCCGTCCGCGACGGAGGATTCGCTCTTTGGTTTACCTGTTGAGCAGCTGGCGGCGAACATCCGGCGCTCCTACGAGCGCTTCAACTCGGTCGAGGTGGACCAGGCGCTGCGGCGCGAGCGCGGGCCGCCCTTCTACGTGTACGGGGGGCCGTCCGCGGTTCAGCACCCGGAGGACAACATACGCACCGTCAAAGCTAAGTTCCTTGCATACTGCTCGACGTTAACCGACTACACACGCCTCTCCGCGCTAACGGCTGCGCTCGCTGGAATACAGCTCCAGTGCATCGGCCACGGCTGGAGCCGCTTTTCAATGATTAACCGCCTTGCCCCAGTATTGGGTTATCTGATCGCGAGCGAGGAGAGCTCTTACTTTGAGGGCTCGCTCGACCAGCTGAACGACGAGGACGTTCTGATTGTAGCGGACACAGATATTGTGTACTCTGCGGATGCGGATATGTATAATGTTGTCCGCGCCTTTGCGAGCGTGACGGCGCACAGCGCGGCGGAGCACGAGCGCATGACGACGCGCGACCCGCGGGAGGCGGCGGACAGCGCGCGGTGGACGTGGTACACGCGGGACGTGCGCACGGGCTCTGCGCTGGCGCCTTTTATTGTGAATGGTGAAAACTGGTGCTGGCTCAAAGGGCTTCCCCGCGACTGCGACGGGTACTTTCGCGAAATCAATTTTCTGCACAAGGCCTTCGTGCAGCAGCAGAAGTTCTACCGCGAGCGCCGCGGGAGCGGAGGCGCTTCGACGGGGCATGCGGAGGGTGACTACACCGCTGCCTCCGAGGACACATCGGATATGTTCAAGTTGAACTCTGGTTTCTTCTTAGCTCGCGTGTGGGCGCTACGGCGCGTACTACTCGCCGCCCAAAACCTCGTGCACACGCTACCTAACTGCCGCCAGGGGGAGTGCGCGTACCCCATACCGGGGAGTCCGGCTCACAAGACCGGCGCCCACCGCGACGACACCAACGACCAGGCACTTGTTGGTCTGCTGTACCTGCGAAGCCGCCTGCAGGAGTACAAGGAGGGCGGCCCTCTTGCCATCGCGCTCGACGGCGCCGGCGCCGGCGCTGCTGGTACAGCATCTGGGATTCTGACGAAAGAGCAACGTGACCGCCTTCGCTCCATGACGAGGGACTACGACCCGCTGCTGGAATCGTCCTTCATTCCCTCTGGCGCCCCCGACACCGACGGCGCGTCGCTGCGGCTGCCGCAGGCGATGATGATGGTGGACACCCACAACGCCATCACACGCGTCATTCAGTACGATACGGTGTGGCGGAAAATAGAGACGCCGTACGTCTCCAACGCGTCGTGGCCGCCCGCGGCTCGGCACGTCTATCTCTACCTGGGCGCCCTTTACGAACACGACGCGGCCATGGCCGGGCGCTTCGAGGAGCGGCGGCGGCTGACGGTGCAGAGAGCCTCTGGCGCTGTCAGCTCCGCCCCCTCGCAGCTCCCATCCCTCGCCCGCTCTGTCGTTGGCAGTCTGCTGAATGAGCCTGTGGTGATGCTCAGCCCCCATTCGCACACCTTCGCGTGCCGCGCGGACGAGGCGGAGACAAACGGGACGTGCTCCAGCCTCTCGTTTCTCCGCGCTGTGTCGTTGATCACGCCTGAGTCGCCCATCACCTTTCCGCCTCAGAATGCGCTGGTGGGCACACGTCCTATACCGTGGCACTTTCCTGGCGCGGCAAGACGACTTCTCATTCCTCAGTACCTCTATCTTCTTCCTCAGCTGTACCCTCTGCTGCACCCGCTCGTGAACCACACGCGCGCCGCCTGCGAGCTGGCGCGGCTGACGGAGCTGCTGCCGCCGCTGCGCGTGTGGCCGCTGGTGGGCGCGTGCGGCGACGTGGACGCGTACCGCGGCGGGGAGGATACAGAGCGCACTGTGACGGAGGAGCTGATACGGCGGTCGACGCGCGAGCTGGGGTGTCTGCCGGCGGCGGCGCCCGATCTGGTGCCGCTGGGGGATTTTGGGAAGAAGGTGGAGTTACTGTGGGCGGCGGCAGGTCGCAAGTAAGCTGGGCCTTGTGCACAGCGTCTTCCGTTGTGGGGCTCTGCGCTGCCGCCGGCTCGCGGGCTCACCATTCGTGGCGAAAGATCTCTCCGCAGAGTGTCCTCTCCACCGGACGGTACTGACATGCAGTTGGAAAGCGTTCCGCCTCCCTTCCGCTCTTGGGCGGCACGTCATTTGATATCCGTTCTGATCAGCGGATTAATTATGTCTGCGTGTGCGCGAAGTGGTCCTCAAGGGTGTTTATTGGATCTCCAGCGGTATTTTCTTTTTTTTTTTTTTAAGCTTGCGAGGAGAATATGTTGCCTTAGGAATTTATTTATGGAAAATTATATTGAGTTTTTGTGCGTTTATTATTTAAGGCATTTATTGGCTGCGTCGGTGTTTTTTGTTGCTTATATTAGTTGTCTTTTCATATGTATCGAAATGGAATTTAACCTTGTATCCTGTATCTCTCTCTTGATTCACCTTAAGATTTGGTAGCTTTCCGTTAGCGATCTTTGCTGATCGGACGATCCGAAAATTTCCCGCCCACCGTCCCCCTTTCCGACCAAATATGTCGGAGGCACGGATGAGTGAGGCGGACCTACCACATCGTGATTTTTTTCCCCTTACTGATAACCATTTTTGAACTTTTTTTTTTTGGAAATTATATCTTATGATTTGTTGTTTGTACTCGGTGTTATTATTGCTGCCTTATTCCTTTTGTTGTATCTTTCCCTTCTACGAAATAAGTTATTTCCGTATGCGTAAATATCAGTGGTGTTTGTTGACAGTTTGAGTTATGTATTGTTACTTTAAGTTGTGTTTTGTTTAGTCTTTTGTAGCTGAAGTTATTTTGTTTAGTTGTTCACCTACTACTTTCCTCTTTCCCGTGGTTCCCCTTTTTATTGTTTAAAATATCTAATAAATTCGGAGGCTGTATTCTTTTTTAAAGCCGAATCCACCCATCCGCTGTTTTCCGCCATTGCGCCATCGCGACCGGCCGGGGTCCCGTTTCGCAGCGTTGTAGGGATCCGGAGTGCAGGGAACTGAACAACCACAGTTTTAAAAAGAACAGAAACAACACTTTATCCTATTGAGAATATGTACATCAGCACAGTACTTTTGACAAGGTTGTGCATGCCTGTGAGTTCTAGAGAAGTACGTGGACAATGTTGCTGTACGACACGAGGCCCACTTAGAAAGTCCATGTTGCATGCCGCAGGTCTCAAAATTTATCATTCTTTTGGTCTTCCTCGTCTCATCACTTGCACTCCATCTTGTCCTCGGAAGATTTAAGTATCTAGGAAACGTTCTCTTCGCACCCAACTGAGGAAAAACAAAAACACGCAGCTGCGTAACTTTTGCGCAACAACGTAAGCATACCTGCCGACGTCATGTCCAAAATTCGCACATCCGTCGTCGCAGCGCTCCGTGAGGAGCTTGCCAGCGCACAGAGAGAAAACGGGGATCTGCACGCAGAAAATCAGAAGTTGAGAGAGACAGCGCAGCGAATGAATGCTCGGATATCGGCGCTGATGGAGGAGAACGAGGAACTCCGAAAAGAGCGGGATAGCTATAAACAACAGCTGGAGGCAGCCAAGGAACAACACGAGACTGAGCTCCAGGAGGTGACGGAGGAGATGTCGGCGGCGGCGCGCTTTTCAGAAACAGAATGGCGTGCGCACTGCGATCGGGTCGAAGAGGAGGGGCGGCGCCTGCGGGGTGTCATTGCCGACGTCACGGCCACGGCGCTAGAGCTAATGCCGATCGCGGAGGCGGCGGCGCGCCAGCGACTGCAGAACGGGGAGAGAGCGAAGCGCCGTGGCCTGCAGGGTCGGCAGTGGGAAGCCTCATTGGAAGGAGTCCCCGCGCGCGAGGCCGCCCGTATAGAGGCTGTCTTCGCTGCCCGCGGGCTGCCCATGAGTGAGCTGCGCCGCACCCATCTGGGCAAGGCGCCTGCTACTAAGAGGGACACCTACGCTGCCGGGGAGGGTCTGTACAATCTGTTCTTGGCGCTGCGCCCCGGCGGCCCCGTCGACAGGTTCGCCATGCGAGAGTTGCTCAAGGGCGAAACCGACGTAAAACACGTATACTACAACACGCAGGGACAGGGGGATACGTGGAACGGCACGCACTTCACCATACCGGCTGGCGACGCCTACGAGCTTGCGGCGTGCGTGCTGTGCCACCTGCCGGCGCTCGAGGCGTTGGGCTTCAGCTACCTCCCCCGCTGTCGACCCGCAGCCTCGAGTGGGTTTCGCACCTCCCGCAGTGTATGCGGTGGTTGCACTTTTGGTACACCGACTACACCGTCGCCGACCTCGGCGAGATACACCGCCGCCGGGGAGCCACACGCTCCATGCTGCTATTCATCGCTACAACTGCACCGACTGGGGAAAGCTCGCGGCGTACAGTGATGCCACTGTCAGAGAAGGTTGGCTGAATGTGGCATTCGACGCAATGGTGTGGTGGAAGTGGTAGTTATCGTAATGACACCTCTCAGTGCGTGTGTGGTGTGCTGGGGGCGGCGCATACACAGCCACATGCACACACACACTCGCAGCAGTTGTTCTTTGTGGATGTAAGAATACGAGTACGCACATAAATATCTATTAGTGCATATGAAGTTACCCATTGCGAATGAGACATGACGTCACGGAATCTCTCCTCTCTTCTAAAGATGATTAATTGCCGCTTACATTCGTTTTTCCCGCCGTCCTGACCGCCGATACGAATATGTGCAACCACTCCGTACGGCGCGTCTCCCTCCTTCACTTTTTTTTTCCCTCGCACTGCCGTGCGAAATCAGTATCGCAAGGATAGACTTACTCTTTTCTCGAGACCCGCCCACCCACCGCACTGTTGCATGAGGCAGGCAGCTCCCTCGGGAGGCTAGCGCGTACGCGGCGCCGCTGGCTGCCTATGTGTGAATACAAGCGGGGGCGGTACGCTCATGTCTAAATTGTATGTGCCGCACGAACGCAGGGAGGATAAAGGTCGACGAGTAGAGAACCGTTGGATCACATGGAGTTAGTCTCGCTCTCTCACCTGTCCCCCCAGTAGTACTGTGCGCAGTCTCACTCATGCCTCTTTCCCTCTTTCTTTCAAATCAATTTCTCTTTTCTACACCTTTTCCAACATCAGTTTCTTTATTCTGCTGGTTTGTGAAACGCAGTACCAGTCAACGTGCTTGGCTGCTTGCACGAGTGTGTGTGTGTGTGTGTGTGTGTGTGTGTGTGTGTGTTTTCGCCAAAAAAAAAGCTGATAATGCGTTAACGCGTCACCCTCCTCATTTGGTACAACCGTGTTGAATGCCGCGTTACAAACACAACTATTACTTCCCCCCCTCTCCCATTATCCCATCCTTCTCACTTCATATTATCCGCGGCGGATCACAGTAGCTAGTAAACGCATTCTTGGCATCTAACTGAGTAAAGTGACGCAGCCACATAACTTCTGTTAGACAGCATAATCATCCCCACCAGCACCATGTCTGAGCCACACACATCCATTATCGCATCGCTCCAGCAGGAACTGGCTGGAACCAATAAAGTAAACGAGGAGTTACGCCGGGAAAATGCAAAGCAGATGGAAATAATTAACCGAATGAACGCTCAAATGTCGGCGCTGACGGCGGTGAACGAACAGCTTTGCGAAGAGCGGGACAGCTATAAAGAGCAGCTGGAGGAGGCCAATGAACAGCACGCGACAGAGCTCCGCGAGGTGACGGAGGAGATGGCGGCGGCGGCACGCTTTTCAGAAACAGAATGGCGCGAGCACTGCGATCGGGTGGAAGCGGAGGGGCGGCGCCTGCGGGGTGTCATTGCCGCCGTCACGGCCACGGCGCTGGAGCTACTGGTGGGGGCGGAGGAGGCGGCGCGTCATGAACTAGAGAAGCACGAAGCGGCAGAGCGCAAGACGTTTCCACTTGCTGCCTATCGCAGTGCCGTAGCCGCCGCAAGAGCCTTTGAGGCGTCTGCGAGTGCGGAGGCCGACGCTCCCCCTGCGCCTGCTGACAGTGAGCAGAGCGATGATTCCTCTGCGAAGATGTCGGCTGTCGAACAGCATGCTCTTACTCAGATAAGTTTTCTGTGTCATGCGCTCGACTGCACACCCGTGGAGCTGAGCGACAAATACCTCGGAAAGGCGAGGACAGAAAAGTCAGACGACTTGTATGATACGAGTGCGCAGGCGCGCGGCCTGTGGGAGTTGTACCGCACCCTCTGCGACGTCGGCTTTCCAACCGATGCCGCTATTGCTGCGTTGCTTGAGGGTGAGAATCATGTTGATGTGCTGGAGTTCAGCACTCTCGGGCACACGCACGGCGACGGGGAGGACAACTACGCCATTCCGCCCACCGCCGCCTACGACTTCTTCCACCGCCTCCTCCGCCACCTGCCGAGGCTTGGCCAGTTGTGCTTCTCCCACCTCCCGCCGCTGTCGTCGCCGGGGGCGCTGGAGGCTCTGGCGGACACTTCAAGTCCAAGTAACCCGGGTTTTTTGGTGCTCCGCCACACCGAGTACACCGTTGCCGACCTTCTCACTCTCAGCAAGCGCTGCCCCCAGCTGAGGTATCTGTGTGTCCACACCTCTCACTGCACTGACTGGGGGGAGTACGCGAGTATTGCCGACATGGAGGAGAGGACGGAGCGTGTGGATGAGGCGTGCGGGGGAATTGTTTCCTGGATAGGTTAGGAACTTCCTTGTGTGGTGACCGACGCGTTTCACCACTTGCCTGAGGCGCATTAATACTTGACGCGCATGTTTAGCTCTCCCGCAAGGCGCCTCTCTATATACACCACACTAGTGAAACACACGTCACGGCGGCCCTGTTCTGTTGCAATTAATACAGTGCAAGCATCACTCCGACAAACTACTCTCATCGCATCTGTCTCTATGTATGCGTGTTTCACCTTTTTCCAGCTTGTGTTTTTCTTTCAAATTTTCGCTGTTGCGTCTCACCATATCTTTCTAACTCTGAATACGTCTCCGGAGGACGTATGTGCTATTACCACACAGGACTTGATGAAATGGGCAATGCAACACGCCACACACTCACGTAGTGACGCTGTGTGCGAATGTTTTCGGCGGATTGTCTTGGCACGTTTTCCAAATCTTCATTCAGAGGGATTTATTAGAGTGCACAACAACAATGCCTATCTTTTGCTGTAATATTCTAAAGCGTACCTTCTCTGTCTCTCCCCCTTCTCATTCTCTCGCTCTCTTTCACATTACGGTACACACACGCACACATGCACGCCAACAATAAATAAATATCAAACAAATAACAATACTAATTTAGAAAACGACTATCGCTTACGAAACTCCTTTTACTTTTTTTGTGTCACTCCGCCACAGTTGTCGAAGCCCACACGAAAAGTCGGATTGCTATTTTTTTCTACTATCCTATACGAAGAGAGTTCTCATCCAGTAGCTGAAGGAACGAGAGCATTCGACGGTAAAACTGAGACAGGAGCAAAACGGCAGAGCAACTGATACAGAGCGTCAACTGGGAGCACAGGAGGAGCAAGCACACAGCCTAAGCAACCTGGCGCACCACATACACTGTCTAAACCAGGGTCTTAACTCACGAAGGGGTAGAGAGACGGAGCTGGAGACGAGTGGTACAGTAGCGCAGCGGCAGCATCCGACAGGAAAGAAGAAACAGCACAACACAGTCCACCTCCAGCGCCGGCCATGTCCGAGCTCGAGGCGGGTGCGGCGAGTGTGGGGTGCGCGGGGTGCGTAGCGCTGCGGGATGAGCTGCGGCGAGCGAACGCCCGGGCGGCGGCGCTAGCGGAGGAGAGCGAGAAGCTGCGCAGTGAGCGGGACGGCCTGCAGCAGCTGCTGGAGGAGGCGCGGGAGGAATTACAAGAGACGGCGGAGGAGATAGCGGCGGCGGCGCGCTTTTCAGAAACAGAATGGCGGGCGCACTGTGATCGGATCGAGGCCCAGTGCGCGCGGCTGCAGAGGGCTGTGGATGCTTGCATGCCAGCGATACTGGAGTATCTCCCCCACGCGGAGGCGGCGGCGCGTCGGCAGCTCCTCCCAGCACTGCAGGCGGAGGAGGGGGCGGCACGCCGTGCGTTGGAACGGCAGCGGGACGAGTCACTGAAGCAAGTCCCCGCACCCGACGCCGCCTGGGTGGAGACTGTCTTCGCCGCCCGCGGGTTGTCCATGAGTGAGCTGCGCCGCACCCACCTGGACAAGGAACGTACTACTGACGGAAACTCCTACGCTGCCGGGGAGGGTCTGTACAATCTGTTCTTGGCGCTGCGCCCCGGCGGCCCCGTCGACAGGTTCGTCGTGCGGGAGTTACTCAAGGGCGAGACCAACGTGACTGGCGTGTGGTACAACACGCAGGGACGGGGGAATACATGGGGCAGCAAGCACTTCACCATCCCGGCCGCCGACGCCTACGAGCTGGCGGCGTGGGTGCTGTGCCACCTGCCGGCGCTGCAATACTTGGGCTTCGGCTACCTCCCCCCGCTGTCGACCCGCAGCCTCGAGTGGGTGTCGCACCTCCCGCAGTGTATGAACTGGTTGCACTTTTCGGACACTGATTACACCGTCTCCGACCTCCGCGAGATGCACCGCCGCCGGGGCAGCCGCACGTTCCGTGTTGTTGTTGACACCAACCACTGCACCGACTGGGGAGAGTTCGCGGCTGTCGGTGATGTCAGTACCAAGATGGCTCGGGTGAATGAGGAGTTGGGCGGAATGGTGTGGTGGTGCTCATAATTACCGTAATGTCACCTCTCCGCGTGTGTGATGTGGTGGGGGCGGCGCATACATACACACACACTCGCAGCAGCTGTTCTTTGTGGATGTAAGAATACGAGTACGCACATGAATATCTATTAGTGCATATGAAGTTACCCATTGCGAATGAGACATACCGTCACGGAATCTCCCCTCTCTTCTAACGATGATTAATTCTCGCTCATGTGAATACATGCGCGGGCGGTACGCTCACGTCTAAATTGTATGCGCAACGCGAAGGCAGAGAGGATAAAGGTCGACGAGTAGAGAACCCTCGGATTACATGGAGTTAGTCTCGCTCTCTCACCTGCCCCCCCCCCCCCCGCCCCCATAGCGCTGCGCGCACTCTCACTCATGCCTCTTTCCCTCCTTCTTTCACATCATTTTCTCTGTTTTACACCTTTCCAACGTCAGTTTCTTTATTCTGCCGGTCTGTGAAACGCAGTACCAGTCAACGTGCTTGGCTGCTTGCACGAGTGTGTGTGCGTGTGTGTGTGTGTGTGTGTGTGTGTGTGTGTGTGTGTGTGTGTGTGTGTGTGTGTGTGTGCGTAAACAACCGGATTGTGTGTTAACGCGTCACCCGCCTCATTTGGTGCAAAAATGTTGACTGCCGCGTGACAAACGCAACTATTGCCTCCCCTCTACTATCTCACCCGTCTCACTCCATCGTATCCCCGGCAGTTCACAGTAGCTAGTAAACGCATTCTTCCCATCCAACTGAGTAAAGTGACGCAGCCACATAGCTTCTGTACGACAATATAATCATCCCCACCAGCACCATGTCTGAGCCACACACATCCATTATCGCATCGCTCCGGCAGGAACTGGCTGGTACCCAGAAAGACAACGAGGAGTTACGCCGGGAAAATGGAAAGCAGAGGGAGACGATAAACCGAGCGAACGCCCAGATGGCGGCGCTGACGGAGGAGAACGAGGAACTCCGTAAAGAGCGGGACGACTTTAAGCAACAATTGGAGGCACTGCAGGAGCTGCACGAGACAGAGCTCCGCGCGGTGACGGAGGAGATGGCGGCGGCGGCGCGCTTTTCCGATAACGAATGGCGGGAGGAGTGCCGTAAGGCGCGCGAGTTGGCCCACAAGGGCTTCGCCGCCGCCCTTGAGCTGGTGCCGGGGGCGGAGGGGGTGGCGCGCGGGAGGATGCGGGAGGAGGAGGAAGCGAAGCGTTGGCAACTCTGGCAGGAGAAGAAGAGCGCCACAGAGCTTCTGCCGCTGCGCGACGCGTATCGTGTGGTTGTTGCGGCGGCGGTGCCCATCGAGGAAAAGGCAGAGATGACGATATCGGACGGCGTCACTGCTCAACTGGAATGGCTGTGCCGCGCCCTCGCTTGTTCGCGCGGGGAGCTGGACGAGAGGTTTCTTGGCAAAGAGATTGATTACGAGTCAGAAGGCTACCTTAATACGAGTGCGCAGGCGCGCGGCCTGTGGGAGCTGTACCTCGCGCTGTGTGACGTCGGCTTTCCCAGCGACGCCACCCTGCGACAGCTGCTCAGCAAAGAAGAAATTGACTGTTTAAACTTCAACGCTGTCGGGCACGAGCCAGAATATGACAGTCACAACTACGCCATTCCTACTGCTGCCGCCTACGATTTTTATTTAATAGAGGACTGTAAGTTCTCGCCTATGAATGAACGATCGGTTCCTCATCTCCTCTCCTCTCCTCCCAGAAATCCGCCGTTCCGTGTTAGTAAAATATTTTTTTTTTTTTTTAATTTCATCCATTCCATTCTATTCCTTATTTTTTTATTATTATTTATGATTATTTAAATAAAATATAAATTGAGTTATTTTATTTTATTTTCATTTTATTTGAATTATTTTAATTTATTTCCAGAAAAAAAAAAGGAAAGAAAAAGAAATAGAAAAAGAAAAAGAAAATAAAATCGCTCACTTCATAGTCATATTATGTCTTCTTTTGTTTCGGTTTTTCCCCCTCTAATTTTCACTCATTTTTTTTTTTCTTTTGTATCTGCGTTTCGTGAGCGAAGCATCTCAAGTCTTTGAGGAGATGCTCCCGCTGACAAGTTAGAACTTCTGGGCGACCTTGTGTGAGAGGAAAAAAAAAAAAGAAAACAACCTTATTTCTTTCATGTGTTCTCTGGGTGTCTTTTACTCTAAAACGTTTTTTTTTTGTTTTTGTTTTCTACCATTGTCATTTATCTTTCTGTTCAGAAGTTCCTGTCTGCGGGGAAACCCGCCCTCCATAACCCCCTGCGCTGCGCTTCCTGCCGGGGAGGTTCGGTAAAGGGGTTATGGAGTGCATGACGTGCACTTCGTTAGTCAATTTCACTAAAAAATAATAATGTTAAACATAATTAAGTTGGAAGGGGATGATGAAATAACTCTAATTCAGGGAGGATCTATATATACATAAATGAAATGCTTTTATCTGGCCTACTTGGACCGAGATAATCCTTTCCACTCCTCCCTCTCCATCCCTTCCAACCTTACGGAACTAGGATTAGAGAGGTTATTCTATCGCGTGCTCCGCCACCTGCCGAAGCTCAAGTTCCTCGCTCTCTCCCACCTCCCCCCGCTGTCGTCGCCCGGGGCGCTGGAGGCTCTGGCGGGCGCACCGCAGAGGACGCTGTACCTGGGTCTTCACCACACCAACTACACCGTCGCTGACCTCCACACCCTCCGTCAGCGTTGCCTCGGACTACAAGGCGTGGATTTGTACTCGTCTCACTGCACCGACTGGGGGGAGTACGCGAATGTTGCCGACCTGGAACTGAGGAAGGCGAAGGTAGGGGAGGCGTGCGGTGGCATCATCAAGTGGCCGGACTAGCGGCCGCGCGCTGCGCACCTTTCCTGACCTCTAATGGGGTGACCACGGGCTACGGTCTCGCTGCGCTTGAGTGATGTCCAACGGAAACCACCACAGCACTTCCCTCATTCAATGACTATGCGCAACCACAGTAGAAAGAGAGAGAGAGAGAGAGAGAGAGAGAGAAAGAGAGCGAGAGGTGAACGGGGAGTTGTCTTGTACGTCGTACAGGGGGACGATATAACAGCTCCATATATATATATTTTTGCTTTTCACATCAACACTGTCGTTTGCTTGACAGAACGCCACTGTTGAGTATCACATAAGCCGCTGTCATCTCACCTCCGGGGCGCCCAGCTACGAGTGCTAATAAAGCTAACTATCGTGTTTTTTTTTTTTTGCGTGCGGACGAGAGACTTCGACGACTGCAGCTGCTCATTCCCTTGTGTGCCACCGCTCCTTCTTCTTGCCACCATAACTGTATTCTATCTTTGCTGTGGTTTACTCTGTTGTGGCCATGTGCATGTGTGTGTCTTTACTTTCTTCCTCATTTCGCCTCCTCCGCGTCTTTGATAACCTATACTGCCAAACAGCACCTCTCAAGCAGGCTATTTTGCTCTGTGGGCTTTTGCCATTAGCACAGATTTCCCACCTCGTTTCTTCATTTCCACATTATAAGATTGCTTCTGCGGTGTGTGCGTGTGTGTGTGTGTGTGTGTGCACCATAGCGGTTTGGTCACTAAGGCGCCGGTAGCGAGGCACGTATTGATTCTGCCGAGTGGCCTCGCTTGCGCCCTTCCCCCCCCCCCCCCCGACTGGTTACTCGTTACCGATTCACTCTGTACCGACTGATGGAGCTGTGGCGTCGGTGGCCGGCGCAGCACCCCGTCACCACAGCCACCGCCGCGCTGCTGTGGGTGGTGACGCTGGCCGTGTGGGCCTCCGGCGCCGCCGCGCTGTGTCTGGGCGCCTCGGCGACGCCCGCGGCGGCGGCGGCGGCGGTCAGCTACGCGCGCGCGTTCCTCCTCGGCGCGCTGAATCACCTGTCGGCGCTGCACCTGGGACTGAACACGCTCTTCCTCTGCGGCGTCGGCGGGGCCCTGGAGGAGGCGCTGGGGGCCGCGCGCGCCGCGTGCCTCGTGGCGGCTGCGTGGCTGGGGAGTGCGGCGGCGCTGGCGGCGGCGACGGCGGCCGGCGCGGTGCCGCGCTCGCACTGCGTCAACGGCTTCAGCGGCGCCCTCTTCTGCCTCTTCACCGTGCAGTGCTGCTGCCGCTGCGCCACCGCCCGGGGCGCCGACGCGGGCCTGCAGCTGCTGCCCTGCCTTGTGTACCCCTCCGCGCCGGGCGGCGGGTGCGCGGGCCTCGCCGTGCCGTGGTGGGCCGCGCCGCCGGCGGTGGTGCTGCTGACGCAGCTCGCGACCCTCAACACGGCGTCGCTGGCGGGGCACGCGTGCGGGGTGCTGGCGGGCTACGCCGCCTACGCCGCCCTCCGCGCCCCGCTGCGTCTGTGGGAGGCGGGCGGCGCGGAGCAGGAGGAGGAGGGGGAGGGCGGCGGCGCGGGACGCCCGGGGGAGGACGATGCTGTCGCGGTGCGTGTGGGGACAGCTCCCTCCCGCCCATCGAAGACGGCACCGGAGCCCTTCGCTGGCCAGGGACGGCGCCTGGGCGGCGGAGAGTAGACCGCAACGGAACGGAGAAAATCAGAGAGAGAGAGAGAGAGAGAGAGTTGCTGTGCAAGGTGTGTGTGTGTGCGTGTGTGTGTGTGTGTGTGTGTGCGGTTATGAATCGCTCTCTCCCTCTTTAATGCCCGTATTCAGTTGCCCCCATCAGTGCTGTTATTCCCCCTCTCTCTCTCTCTTTCTCTATCTCTCTCCACACTCAGGCGTGTAGAAAATGCTTGCCTCGTTCGTTACCGCGTGTGTGGAGTTTTACTATTGCGAACGGTACTCTCAGTGGCTACGCACTGGAATTCCTCTCCAATTTCCTTGCCCGTATTGTCCTTTTCTTTTTCAAATGTTTTTTGTGCTGTTGGCTTTTTAGATTCCTCTGCATGACGGCTTGATTGTGTTGGAAACAATAACAACAGCATCAACAACAACAAGAAGGCAACAGTTACCCAATGATCACCCACACAGTGCGAATCCCTCTTTTTGTTGCCTGTATTGTGGATCGGGTCTTTCTTCCTCTCCCTCCACCCGAGGATGGCAAGCAGTTTCCCATGACGCTTCCTAACATCTTCTTTTTCTCGAATAGCTGTACTTGTGCCAATCTGCTAGATTATTTTTTTTTTTTTTGCCTTTTTGCTTCAAATTAGGCACAAAGGTGGAACAGAGAGGGCTGAAGAATAATAATTGGAGAGCTATCGCTCCCCTTCATTCTCCTCACCCCTCACTCACCTCTCTCTCTCTCTCTCTCCCTCTGCTACCACAACATACCCCGCGCTACCAATTCAATGGCACACCCGACAGCTGCCGCCGCAGCAGAGCCGCAGCTACGCGAGGCGCTGGAGCGCAGGGAGGCGGAGGTGCAGGTGCTCGCGGGACGCGTCACGGCGCTGACCGAAGAGAACGAACGGATGCGAAAAGAGCGGGACAGTCTGCAACAGCGGTTGGAGGAGCTGCAGGCAGAGCTACAGGAGACGGCGGAGGAGACGCGCGCAGCGGTGCGTTTTGCAGACGCAGAGTGGCGGGAGCACTGCGATCGGGCGGAGGCCCAGTGCGCGCGGCTGCAGTCGATTGCCAGCAGCGCGGTGGATACGGCCCTTGCGTTCCTTCCCTACGCCGAGGCGGCTGCACGACAGCAGCTACAAGGCGAGGAGAACGAGGCGCGACGAGCCTTGGTACTCTTCGGCTACCGCACCGCCGTCGCCACCGCTGCCGCGACCGACGAAGAGACTCGTGGGAATGAAGAGACAGCACGGATCAATTTCATTCCGCAGATACACCTGCTGTGCTGCGCACTGGGCTGCACCCTCTGCGACCTCCAGGACAACTTCCTGGGAAAGGAGAGCCACAAAGGTTCAGAGGAGTACTTCGACACAAGTGCGCCTGCGCGCGGTCTGTGGGAGCTGTACCTCGCCCTATGTGAGGTTGGCTTTCCCACCGACGCGGCAATGAAGGAGCTTCTGTGTGGGGAGGAAAAGATCGGCATGCTGTTCTTCAACGCGGCTGGGCACGCGCCGTGCTTCAGCCACTGCAACTACGCCATCGCCCCCAGCGCCGCCGCCTACGACTTCTTCCATCGTGTCCTCCGTCACCTGCCGAGGCTGCAGGCGCTGCGCTGCTGCCACCTGCCGCCGCTGTCGTCGCCGGAGGGCCGCGCGTGGGTGGCGGGCGCCCCGCGGACGCTGCAGTATTTGCGTCTCCTCCACACCGACTACACCGTCGCCGACCTCCACGCCCTCCGCGCGCGCTGCCCCAGTCTCGGCAGCCTCGGCATCCACGTGAGCCGCTGCACCGATTGGGGGCACTTTGCGGGGATTGCCGACGTGGAGGAAAGGAAGAGGCAACTGAAGCAGGCGTGCGGAAACATCGTCTCGTGGGAGGTGTGAGCCCGCGAGTCATCTGCTTTCTTTGCATCTTTTTTTTTGTTCGCTGCTAGACAAAGCGTAACTATACTAGTTGGAGCGGGTAACTTTCCTGTATACGAAACTGATGAATTTGCAATGAGTGATCTCGAGTTAAAACATGATAAATAACTATGCCCATATGTGACCGTCGAGACATTCAAATTCATCACTCTCCACCACTCGATAGTTTAAGCACTCTCGCGGTTTCGCCCATCGGCTTATCGCGACATGTTTTAAAAAGCCCACCCACCATCCCTACCACAACTACGAGCGGAGCGGAGAGTATGAACACGAATGACTAGACAGGAACACACCATGGTGCCCGCCAGCAAGAACACTTTCACTTTTGCTTTGTTACTTTTCTAATCGCATTCATAAGTTTAGTCTCTATTCTTTTCTTCCTCACCCTCCATTTTTCTTTTTTCTTTTTTCGTTTCATCACGAACCAAACCAATGCTGAACCACACAACACCCTGAGTGAATAAATGCAATCAACTATGTTATTGTTCTACTTTATTCTTTTCTCATCGGTCTGCGTTCCAGGCAGGTTCGATTTCGTGTAATATAATCCGCCTTTGCCCCTCGGGACAAAGTGCACAGCTACAGTTAAGAAGCAACAATGAAAACAACATGAGTTGTGTGAATTGGTGAACATGTGAGTAGAGAGCGGCCGTTGCGAACGAACGCAACGCCGATGAACGGATCACATGGCTCTTTCCCCCCTGCCCATTAAATAGTTCACTTACCACGTGAGGGAAGTGTATCCCTGGCCCCCCCCCCCTTGCTGAGGGTAGCAGTCAGATGTGCCGCATGCCGTTCCTCCTTTCCGTTTTCGTAGCATTTTTTGTTTTATTTTTCTGCTTCTTTTTGTTGTTGTTGCTGCTGCTTTTGTCGCCTGCCGGAATCACTGGCGGCCGTGTTTTTTTTTTTTTTTACAAGTATCGAATGCTGTCGAAGAAAAAGAAGAGGAAGAAGAAAAAAGCACTTTGATAGAATGCGCTGCTCATCAAAACGCCTCATTTGTCATATTCCGCCTCTGACTTTATCATCTCTGCATTTCTGTGTATTGCAAACGCAAGTACTATCATTTTTTTTCTTTGGTACTCGTCCCTCTCTGTTTTGCGTTTCATTCCTTAGCTGGATTCAAAACTGAACGATGCCTCTTGAACGCCTCTCACGTAATGCTCGTCTTTCCACTTTTTGCTTTCAGAAGGTTTATATTTTTTTTTTCTTCTTTTCTCTCTGCTTATTTCGAAAATTGTCCATACTTCCGACATTTCTGGTTGAAACTGAAAAACTCAATCGATCAATCAGTCAGCCAATACACAAGCATCTCACAGAAAATCATAAATCGCACTCTTTGTTAGTAAAGATGGAATCAAGCTCACAGCAGCAGCAGCAGCAACAGGAGCAGCAATCACCGCGGCGGCAGGCGTTGGGCGCCGCGCAGGCCAGTGCGGGCAACGACGTGGCGTCAGCGGAAGCGGCGGCGTCCGCACCGACTTGGCCGCGTCTGGCAGCGACGCGTCAAAGCCCGAGCCGCGTTGCCTCGACTGTGCGCTGCTCCTGTTTCTTTGGCTTTCCTTTCCTCATCGTCCTGGTGTTTCTCCTCGGGGGCCCTTTTGCGATGCTTGTGGCCTGCGCCGTGGTTTTCGTGTGCGTCGGGATCGCCGCCGCGGAGTCGTCGCAGGAGCACCGGCGGCGGCAGGAGCAGGAGCGGGAGGCCGCCGCCCGCATAGCGGCGTGGAGGCGTTGGATGCGTCAGCAGGAGGGAAGCGGGGACGGCGGGTTCGCAGCGGGCGGGGAGAGCCTCCCGCGCGGCCCCGCCGGCGGCGGCAGCGGCGGCGCCCCGCCTCACGTGATCTTCTTCTCGGGCGATCCGCAGTTCCTGCGGGAGAGCAACATCCACTCCAACGCGATTGTCTATGTGGTGAACCCCACGACTGGCGGCGGCGGCAACACCGACGGCGCGTACGGCCAGCATCAGAGTATGCCCGGTGTGCCCCTCGCCAACCAGCTGGGCGGCGGCGCCGCGACGGATTTCGACTTGCTGCCGGCGGCGGCGGCGGCGCTCTTCCCTGCGGCGGCGCCCGCCGCTGCCCCCGCGGGCCCCAACGCGCGCGACGGCCTGAAGGGCAGCGGCGGAAACGGCGGCGGCGGTGACAAGACGGACGCCGCCGCCTCCTCCTGCGGCTCCTCCGACTACGGGTCCGCCGACTACGTTCCCGCGGCGGCGGACGCGGGGAGCGGCGCGAGCGAGGGGGGCAGCAAGGGGCAGGGCGAGGCGGACACGGCGGGAGCGGAGGGAGACGCGCCCAAACCGCTGGAGTAGTGGGCACACGCGTACCTATCTTGTGCGCTGCCAGAGGGGGGAAAAACAAGAATAATAGAAACCGTACGGATAGTGTGAGAGGGGTGAGAGAATGCGGGGAAGGACAGAGCAGATGGAATACACCCACGAAGGGTCGGGATGGTGCTGCCTTGAAAAATGGTGCTCAGTGGTGCGTCTCCTTTTTTTTCCCCCTCGCTGCCGACACACACACACACAACGCACGTTGTTCAGCAAAAGGCACTCGTACGTTATCGTGAAATTTTCCCTTACTCGCTTCTTTCATTTTTTTTGGTATTAAAAAATACGAACAACAACTACAAACAGCAACCTCTTCTCATTGCGCTGCTTCTTTTTGTAATACCTTTGCATTTTTCTGTGTTGATATGCGAAGTGCTTCGGACAGTAGGGATCAAACTAATGGATTTTTTTTTCCGTATTTCACTAGTCATTTATGCGCTGATATATTCATATTGTATTTATTGTATCTATAGTTGGGCTTTTCCGAGGGAGGCCTACTTCTTTTACACATCGTGTTGGCTCAAATCGCCGTCTTTACCCTTTGCTCATCATCATCATTAATATTATCTTTTTTTTTCCTACTTGTGTGACTGTTTTCATGAGATGTTTTTCTTTGGGCTTTCACTGTCCATCTCTCATGGCTGATTTCCTTGCTTCATTCTGTTTAGTTTTGGTCTTTTCCACAATCATTTTTTTTCTGTTGTTGCTGTTGCTATTGCTTTTCTTTTTCTGAGTGATTCTCTCAAATTTAATGTCATCATGATGCTTGAACGCTTTTTTTTTTGTTTGATATAGTTCAGTCCCATGGCTCTTCTTTACTGCGTGGTAGTTCAGTGCTGCGTCTGCTTTTTTTCTTGTTGTTTTCAAGAACATATTTATGCATGCATGCGTGCTTTCTCTCTCTTTTTCTTTCTCTCTCTTTCTCTCTCTCTTACCCTGTGTCTGTGTGACCGTGTGTGTATGTTTCTTTGAAGCTGTTTGAAGTTTTTTTCTTTCTGTTTCACCGAGTGCCGCCCGTTGTGCACCGCTCATGCCGCGCGGCTACCGATGAAATGCGTACTTGTTTCGTGTTTTACCCTTTCCTCCGAATACGTACACAGAGAGACTTTGTGTTTCCGCTATGGCGTGAGTTGCTCAACTTACTATTGTTGATCTTGTAAAATGAGTTGTATTTTCCTCCTTCTCGAGACAAGTGGCGCTTAACTTTAACCTCTCCTTTTCACTCGTAGTATTTTATACTCACGATTTTTGCGTTCTCTGGATACAGGAACACAAAAGACAAAAAAAAACAAAAAGATACAAAAAAAAAAAGCACCCTTCTTACCATCGCATTGAGACAAACACCACATCAATAGGATATACACTCTCCAAACGACACACAGACCCTTCAACAACATGTCGGGCGATCAAACATGTGTCGTTGCAGCGCTCCGGCAGGAGTTGGCTGGAACCCAAAAAGAGAACGAGGAGTTACGGTCTCACCGCTATGTCCGATACGCACAACAGCAGTGACAACAATAACATGAGGAACGCTGCCACACTTGAGGGGCTGCAGGCGGCCCTCGCGGAGGCGCACGCCGACAATGAGAAGCTGAGGGCCACAGTGCAGCGAATGAACGCACGAATGGCGGCGCTGACGGAGGAGAACGAGAGTCTTCGTAAAGAGCGGGATAGCTATAAAGAGCAGCTGGAAGAAGCCAATGAACAGCACGAGACAGAGCTCCGCGCGGTGACGGAGGAGATGTCGGCGGCGGCGCGCTTCTCAGAGAAGGAGTGGCGGGAGGAGTGCCGTAAGGCGCGCGAGTTGGCCCACAAGGGATTCGCCGCGGCACTGGAACTGCTGCCGGGGGTGGAGGAGGCGGCGCGCCGGAGGCTGCAGGGCGAAGAGGAGGCGCGGCGCCGCGGCGTGCATGTCCTGCAGTGGGAAGCCCCATTGGAGGAAATCCGTGCTCGCGAGCCCGCCCAAGCGGAGGCTGTCTTCGCCGCCCGCGGGTTGTCCATGAGTGAGCTACACCGCACCCATCTGTGCAAGGGGCCTGCTACTGACGACGACTCCTACGCTGTTGGGGAGGGTCTGTACAATCTGTTTCTGGCGCTGCGCCCCGGCGGCCCCGTCGCCGGCTTCGCCATGCGGGAGTTGCTCAAGGAAAAGACCAACGTAAAACATCTTTACTACAACACGCAGGGGGAGAAGAAAACATGGGGCATTCTCCACTTTACCATCCCGGCCGCCGACGCCTACGAGCTGGCGGCGTGCGTGCTATGCCACCTGCCGGCGCTGGAATACTTGGCCTTCAGCTACCTCCCCCCGCTGTCGACCGGCAGTGTCGAGTGGGTGTCGCACCTCCCGCAGTCTATGGAGTGGTTGTACCTTTGGCACACTGACTACACCGTCGCCGACCTCCGCGAGATACACCGCCGCTGGAAGGGCCGCACGTTCTATGCTGATGTTGACACCGACAAGTGCAGCGACTGGGGAGAGTTCGCGGGTGTCGGTGATGTCTATATCAAGAAGGCTCGGGTGAATGAGGAGTTGGGCGGAATGGTGAGGTGGTGCTTGTAATTACCGTAATGTCACCTCTCTGCGTGTGTGGTGCCGCGTGCGGCGCATAAACATACACACACACATACTCACAGACACACGGCAGCTGTTGCCTATCGGTGTGAGTGTGTGGATACACACATATTTACATAGTCATATCTAGTAGGGAATCGCAGATTATTGATCGAGAATGATACGTGACGTTGCGGGATATCGTTTCATCTGAGAATGACTAATCTTCGCTCGTTTTTCAACTTTCCGCCCTCGTGATCACCCGATACGAAGGTTCGCAATAGTGTACACTGCGCGTTTCACTCCTTTCGTTCTCTTCCCTTCCCTTCCTTTCATTCTTTTTCTTTTTTTTTCTTTCTGTATCACCGTTTGAGGTCGCCATCGCTGGGAAAGACTTTCTCTCTCTCTATCTGAGACCGACCCACCGCACTTCTACGAAAGGCGGAGAGCTGCCTCGGGAGGGTTGCGCGTTGGCGGCGCGTCTGGCTTGCGTTCCGCATCTGGCTGTCTATGTGTGTCTACATGCGTGTGCGGTACGCCCATGTCTAAAATTGTATGTGTAGCGCGAAGGCGGGGAGGATAAAGGTCGACGAGTAGAGAACCCTCGGATCACATTGAGTTAGTCTCGCTCTCTCACCTGCTTCCCTTCCGCTAGTGCCGCGCACTCTCACACATAACTCTTTCCCCCTCTCCCAAGTCATTTTCTCTATTTTACACCTTTCTAACGCCACTTTCTTTATTTTGCCTCTGTGTGAAATTGAGCACCAGTCCCAGTGTGTGTGTGTGTGTGTGTGTGTGTGTGTGCGTAAACAACCGGATTGTGCGTTAACTTCTCATCGGCCCATTTGGTGCAATTATGTTGAATGCCGCGTGACAAACACAGCTATTGCTTCCCCTCCACTATCTCAGCCCTCTCACACAAACTTATCCGCGGCGGATCAGAGTATCTAGGAACCGTACTATCGGCACCCAAGTGATGAAAACGTCGCAACTGCGTAACTTTTGCTCGACAGCATAAACAGCCCCGCCAGCACCATGTCGGAGTCTGACACATCTACTGTCACCGCGATCCGGCAGGAGTTGGCTGGAGCCCAGAAAGACAACGAGGAGTTACGCCGGAAAAATGGAAAGCAGGAGGAGACGATAAACCGAGCGAACGCCCGGATGGCGGCGCTGACGGAGGAGAACGAGGAACTCCGTAAAGAGCGGGACAGCTATAAAGAGCAGCTGCAGGAGGCCAAAGAGCAGCACGCGGCAGAGCTCCGCGAGGTGACGGAGGAGATGGCGGTGGCGGCGTGCTTCTCAGACAGCGAGTGGCGGGAGCACTGCGATCGCCAGGAGGCGGAGGGGCGGCGCCTGCGGAGTGTCATTGTCCGCTGTCAGTCCTCCACGGCTCTCGGAGCGTGCTGGTTGGGTGCGGAGGAAGGCGGCGCGTCGGAGGCTGCCAGCAGGAAGACGGAGGCCCGCAGCGCTGTGACTTGCAGGGCGCCGCGATGGAACAGCCTCATTGGGAAGGCAGTCCCCGCGCCGCGAGGCCGCCCGTATAGGAGGCAGCTCTCTCCGCCCGGCCCCGCGGGCTGTCATGAGTGCGTCTGCGGCCGCCGACCCATCCTAGGACAGGCGCCCTGCTACTCAAGCAGTGGGCCACCTACGCTGCCGGGGCAGGGTCTGTACAATCCGTTATCCTCGGCCGCTGCGCCCCCGCGGCCCCGCTCGACAGGCTTCGCCAATGCGGGACATCTGCCTCCAAGGCGAGACTCACACACTCCGTAAAAACACGCCTAGTACTTACAACCACGCAAGGGACAGGAGGTTACGTGGGGCGACACCGACTTCCCACGATCCCCGGCTGGGCGACGCCTACGAGCTTGCGGCGTGCGTGCTGTGCCACCTGCCGGCGCTGGAGGTGTTGGGCTTCAGCTACCTCCCCCCGCTGTCGACCCGCAGCCTCGTGTGGGTGTCGCACCTCCCGCAGTGTATGCTGGGGTTGTCCTTTTGGTACACCGACTACACCGTCGCCGACCTCCGCGAGATGCACCGCCGCCGGGGGGGCCGCACGCTCTATGTTGTTGTTCATCGCTACAACTGCACCGACTGGGGAAAGCTCGCGGCTTACAGTGATGCCACTGTCAGAGAAGGTTGGCTGAATGTGGAATTCGACACAATGGTGTGGTGGAAGTGATAGTTATCGTAATGACACCTCTTTACGTGTTTAGTGTGCTGGGGACGGCGCATACACTGCCACATGCACACACGCATGGCGGCTGTTGTTTGTGGATGCGAGTATACGAGTACGCACCTGAATATCTATTAGTGCATATGAAGTTACCCATTGCGAATGAGACATGACGCCGCGGGATCTCTCCTCTCTTCTAAAGATGATTAATTGCCGCTCACATTCGTTTTTCTCACCGTCCTAACCGCTGATACGAAGATCTGCAACCACTCTGCACTGCGCGTCTCACTGCTTTCCTTTTTTTTTTTTGCTCCTCGCACTGCCGTGCGAAATCAGTATCGCAAGGATAGACTTACTCTTTTATCGAGACCCACCCACCCACCGCACTGTTACATAAGGCAGGCAGCTCCCTCGGGAGGCTCGCACGCACGCGGCGCCGCTGGCTGTCTATGTGTGAATACATGCGGGGGCGGTACACTCATGTCTAAATTGTATGTGCAGCGAGAAGGCGGGGAGGATAAAGGTTGACGAGTTGAGAACCCTCGGATCATATGGAGTTAGTCTCGCTCTCTCACCTGTCCCCCCCCCCCCCCCCCCCTAGTGCTGCGCGCACTCTCACTCATGCCTCTTTCCCTCCTTCTTTCAAATCATTTTCTCTTCTTTACACCTTTCCAACGCCACTTTCTTCATTTTACCGCGCTTTGAAATTGAAAAGCAGTTGCCGTGTGTGTCTCTGTGTGTGTGTGTGTGTGTGTGTGTGTGTGTGTGTGTTCGTAAAAAAAAAAAAGAGGGTGGTGTGTTCACTCGTCACCCGCCTCATTTGGTGCAAAAATGTTGACTGCCGCGTGACAAACGCAACTATTGCCTCCCCTCTACTATCTCACCCGTCTCACTCCATCGTATCCCCGGCAGTTCACAGTAGCTAGTAAACGCATTCTTGGCATCTAACTGAGTAAAGTGGCGCCGCCACATAACTTTTGTACGACAGCATAATCATCCCCACCAGCACCATGTCTGAGTCACACACATCCATTATCGCATCGCTCCGGGAGGAGTTGGCTGGAGCCCAGAAAGAGAACGAGGAGTTACGCCGGGAAAATGGAAAGCAGAGGGAGACGATAAACCGAGCGAACGCCCGGATGGCGGCGCTGACGGAGGAGAACGAGGAACTCCGTAAAGAGCGGGACAGCCTTCAGCAGCAGCTAGAGGAAGCCAAGGAACAGCACGAGACAGAGCTCCGCGAGGTGACGGAGGAGATGGCGGCGGCGGCGCGCTTTTCAGATAACGAGTGGCGGGAGCACTGCGATCGGGTTGAAGAGGAGGGGCGGCGCCTGCGGGGTGTCATTGCCGCCGTCAGTTCCACGGCTCTGGAGCTGCTGGTAGGTGCGGAGGAAGCGACACGCCACGAACTAGAGAAAGAGGAGGAGGCAAGGCGAAAGACTTGTGCACTTGCTGCCTATCGCAGTGCCGTCGCCGCCGCAAGAGCCTTTGAGGCGTCTGCGAGTGTGGGCGCCGACGCTCCCCCTGCGCCTGCTAGGAATGAACGGAACAATGAGTCCCCTGCGAACAAGTCGACCATCGAGCAAAATGCTCTTATTCAGATATGTTTTCTGCGTCATGCGCTCGGCTGCACGCGCGAGGAGCTGCACGACAAGTATCTCGGGAAGGCGGTGAAGGAAGGGTCAGGCGACTGGTATAACACGTCTGCCCCAGCGCGCGGCCTGTGGGAGCTGTGCCTCGCGCTGTGTGACGTCGGCTTTCCAACTGACACCGCCATTGCAAAATTGCTGGAGTCTGAGGATCAGGTTGGCGCACTGTACTTCAACGCTGTCGGGCACGATCCAGACTATGGAGAGTACAACTTCGCCATCCCGCCCACGGCAAACGCCTACGACTTCTTTCACCGCCTCCTCCGCCACCTGCCGAATCTTATCGATCTAAACTGTTCTTACCTCCCGCCGCTGTCGTCGCCGCGGGCGCTGCGGGCTCTGGCGGAGACTCCGCGGACACTGCTGGTGTTACGCCTTTACAACACCGAGTACACCGTCGCCGACCTCTTCGCCCTTCGCAAGCGCTGCCCCCAGCTGAGGTATCTGTGTGTCCACACCTCCCACTGCACCGACTGGGGAGAGTACGCAAACATTGCCGACGCGGATGAGAGGATGAAACGCGTGGCTGAGGACAGCGGGAGGGTTATTTCCTGGAGGGGCGAGTAATCTCCACACACAGTGACTGGCGTAAGACGGCTAACGGTTGACGTGCGTCCTTACTCCGCGGGCGTATATCCCTACCGCCGTGCTCCTCTCTATACACTTTATACACGTACAACACGCATCTCGGGGGTCCTGACGTGTTGCAATGAGTAAAGCATGTGTGAGCGTCACTGCGCCAAACTTCTCTCTCCTCGCTGCTGTCTCCATGTATGCGTGCCTCACCTCTTTCCTTTTCGCTGCGATCGTTGACCAGCGTGTGTGTGTGTTCCTGAAAGTCTGTGACAGGAAAAGAAAACCTCGAATGTATCGGTAGCGCCTAGAGTATTTCCCACAAGAAATGATTGCAAATGAGAATGGGATATGTGTCTTGCCTCCCCAACACTCATTGTTACTCTCATTCAATAGTCTTTCCATAAAGTGTTAATTATCGACTCTTTTGCTTATTGTTTTCCCCCAACATCCCTCCTTCTTCCATAACCCCTTGAGACGGGGTGTAAAAGGATTTGCGCAAACCTTGGAATTCTTCCCTTCGTAGGTCTACTGCTAATGTTTCACCCACTCTACAAAATAAAAAAAATAGACATTCTTTTACCCATAAATTTATCATCTAATATTGGCTATCCGATCCATATATGACTTCATGGCGCTACAAGCGTTTTGACAACTGTGAATATCGTGGCAAAAAATAAAAAACACGTTCCATTTTTTTCTCAGCCTAATTACCTTGTTTGCTCAACACAAAAACTCAACTTTCTCTTCTCAATTTCTACCTACGCTCCTCTTAATAGAGAAGCCTCTAGTGAAAGCGACACCAGGTATTTTCCATTCACTCACTGATCGCCAACTGCAGAGATTGAATCTTATCACCGCCGATAGCCACCAGCAGCAAAGGAAGATCGTCATATAAGTTAACTCAGGAAAGACCACACACAGACACACAAACTCACGTATAGAGCAGACTTGCTTCGCTACAGCTAGAAGTCGACTCTCCAGTCTCCCCCCCCCTCCCAGCCGCTCCGCAGCACTCGACATCAGCCGCGATGGCCGACTCCAGCTCCACCGACAGTCTCCGCGCAGCACTCGCGGAGGCGCGGGCGGACAGCGCTAAAGTGAGGGAGACGATGAAACGAATGAGCGGCCAAGTGGCGGCGCTGACGGAGGAGAACGAGGAGCTCCGTAAAGAGCGGGACAGCCTTCAGCAGCAGCTGCAGGAGGCCAAGGAACAACACGAGACTGAGCTCCAGGAGGTGACGGAGGAGATGTCGGCGGCGGCGCGCTTTTCAGAAACAGAATGGCGTGCGCACTGCGATCGGGTCGAAGAGGAGGGGCGGCGCCTGCGGGGTGTCATTGCCGACGTCACGGCCACGGCGCTAGAGCTAATGCCGATCGCGGAGGCGGCGGCGCGCCAGCGACTGCAGAACGGGGAGAGAGCGAAGCGCCGTGGCCTGCAGGGTCGGCAGTGGGAAGCCTCATTGGAAGGAGTCCCCGCGCGCGAGGCCGCCCGTATAGAGGCTGTCTTCGCTGCCCGCGGGCTGCCCATGAGTGAGCTGCGCCGCACCCATCTGGGCAAGGCGCCTGCTACTAAGAGGGACACCTACGCTGCCGGGGAGGGTCTGTACAATCTGTTCTTGGCGCTGCGCCCCGGCGGCCCCGTCGACAGGTTCGCCATGCGAGAGTTGCTCAAGGGCGAAACCGACGTAAAACACGTATACTACAACACGCAGGGACAGGGGGATACGTGGAACGGCACGCACTTCACCATACCGGCTGGCGACGCCTACGAGCTTGCGGCGTGCGTGCTGTGCCACCTGCCGGCGCTCGAGGCGTTGGGCTTCAGCTACCTCCCCCCGCTGTCGACCCGCAGCCTCGAGTGGGTTTCGCACCTCCCGCAGTGTATGCGGTGGTTGCACTTTTGGTACACCGACTACACCGTCGCCGACCTCGGCGAGATACACCGCCGCCGGGGGAGCCACACGCTCCATGCTGCTATTCATCGCTACAACTGCACCGACTGGGGAAAGCTCGCGGCGTACAGTGATGCCACTGTCAGAGAAGGTTGGCTGAATGTGGCATTCGACGCAATGGTGTGGTGGAAGTGGTAGTTATCGTAATGACACCTCTCAGTGCGTGTGTGGTGTGCTGGGGGCGGCGCATACACAGCCACATGCACACACACACTCGCAGCAGTTGTTCTTTGTGGATGTAAGAATACGAGTACGCACATAAATATCTATTAGTGCATATGAAGTTACCCATTGCGAATGAGACATGACGTCACGGAATCTCTCCTCTCTTCTAAAGATGATTAATTGCCGCTTACATTCGTTTTTCCCGCCGTCCTGACCGCCGATACGAATATGTGCAACCACTCCGTACGGCGCGTCTCCCTCCTTCACTTTTTTTTTCCCTCGCACTGCCGTGCGAAATCAGTATCGCAAGGATAGACTTACTCTTTTCTCGAGACCCGCCCACCCACCGCACTGTTGCATGAGGCAGGCAGCTCCCTCGGGAGGCTAGCGCGTACGCGGCGCCGCTGGCTGCCTATGTGTGAATACAAGCGGGGCGGTACGCTCATGTCTAAATTGTATGTGCCGCACGAACGCAGGGAGGATAAAGGTCGACGAGTAGAGAACCGTTGGATCACATGGAGTTAGTCTCGCTCTCTCACCTGTCCCCCCAGTAGTACTGTGCGCAGTCTCACTCATGCCTCTTTCCCTCTTTCTTTCAAATCAATTTCTCTTTTCTACACCTTTTCCAACATCAGTTTCTTTATTCTGCTGGTTTGTGAAACGCAGTACCAGTCAACGTGCTTGGCTGCTTGCACGAGTGTGTGTGTGTGTGTGTGTGTGTGTGTGTGTGTGTTTTCGCCAAAAAAAAAGCTGATAATGCGTTAACGCGTCACCCTCCTCATTTGGTACAACCGTGTTGAATGCCGCGTTACAAACGCAACTATTACTTCCCCCCCTCTCCCATTATCCCATCCTTCTCACTTCATATTATCCGCGGCGGATCACAGTAGCTAGTAAACGCATTCTTGGCATCTAACTGAGTAAAGTGACGCAGCCACATAACTTCTGTTAGACAGCATAATCATCCCCACCAGCACCATGTCTGAGCCACACACATCCATTATCGCATCGCTCCAGCAGGAACTGGCTGGAACCAATAAAGTAAACGAGGAGTTACGCCGGGAAAATGCAAAGCAGATGGAAATAATTAACCGAATGAACGCTCAAATGTCGGCGCTGACGGCGGTGAACGAACAGCTTTGCGAAGAGCGGGACAGCTATAAAGAGCAGTTAGAGACACTGCAAGAACAGCACGCGACAGAGCTCCGCGAGGTGACGGATGAGATGGCGGCGGCGGCGCGTTTCTCAGAGAAGGAGTGGCGCGAGCACTGCGATAGAGAGGGGGGGCGCCTGCGGGGTGTCATTGCTGCCGTCGCGGCCACGGCGCTGGAGCTACTGCCGAGGGCGGAGGAGGCAGCACGCCAGAAGCTTGAGGCGGAGGAGGCTGCCGAGCGCAGGACTTCTGCACTCCCCGCCTACCGCAGTGCCGTCGCCGCCGCAAGAGCCTTTGAGGCGACTGCGAGTGCGGAGGCTGACGCTCCCCCTGCGCCTGCTGACAGTGAGCAGAGCGATGAGTCTTCCGCAAAGACGTCGGCTGTCCAGCAAAAGGTCTTTGCTCAGATAAGTTTACTGTGCCGCGCGCTCGGCTGCACACGCCGGGAGCTGAACGACAACTATCTCGGAAAGATGAGGAGGGAAGGGTCAAGGAGCTGGTACGACACGTCTGCCCCCGCACGCGGCCTGTGGGAGCTGTACCTCACCCTGTGTGACGTTGGCTTTCCAACTAACGCCGCTATTGCTGCGTTGCTGCAGACTGAGGATCAGGTTGGCGTACTGTGCTTCAACGCCATCGGGCACGATCCAGACTATGAAGAGTTCAACTACGCCATCCCGCCCACCGCCGCCTACGACTTCTTCCACCGCCTCCTCCGCCACCTGCCGGAGCTTAATGACCTACACGTCTCCCACCTCCCGCCGCTGTCGTCACCGGGGGCGCTGGAGGCTCTGGCGGGTGATGCGCGGAAAGTGAGGTATCTGGGTCTCTACCACACCGAGTACACCGTCGCCGACCTCTTCGCTCTCCACAAGCGCTGCCCCCAGCTGAGGTATCTGTGTGTCCACACCTCCCACTGCACCGACTGGGGGGAGTATGCGAGTATTGACGACATAGAGGAGAGGACGGAGCGTGTGGATGAGGCGTGCAGGGGGATTATTTCCTGGAGGGGTGAGTAATCTCCACACGCAGTGACCGGCGTAAGACGGCTAACGCTTGAAGTGCGTCCTTACTCTGCGGGCGTATATCCCTACCGCAGTGCTCCTCTCTATACACTTTATACACGTACAAGACGCATCTCGGCGGTCCTGACGTGTTGCAATGAGTAAAGCTTGTAAGAGCGTCACTGCGCCAAGCTTCTCTCTCCTCGCTGCTGTCTCCATGTATGCGTGCCTCACCTCTTTCCTTTTCGCTGCGATCGTTGACCAGCGTGTGTGTGTGTGTGTGTGTGTGTGTGTTTCTGAAAGTTTGTGACAGGAAAAGAAAACCTCGAATCTAGCTGTAGCGTCATGATTATTTTGCACTGCAAATGATTGCACATGAGAATGGGATATGCGTCTTGCCTCCCCAACACTCATTGTTACTCTCATTCAATAGTCCTTCCATAAAGTGTTATTTATCGACTCTTTTGTTTATTGTTTTCCCCATCATCCCACCTCCTTCCATAACCCCTTGAGACGGGGTGCAAAAGGATTTGCGCAAACCTTGGAATTCTTCCCTTCGTAGGTCTACTGTTAATTTTCCACTCATTCTATAAATTGAAAAAAAATAATAAAAAATAGGCATTGTTTTACACATCAATTTACTATCTATTATTCTCTATTCGGTCGATGCATCACTTTATCGCGGTACAAACGTTTTGACAACTATGAATGTCGTGGCGAAGAAAAAAAAACACATTTTATTTTTTGTCAGCCTAATTGCCTTCCTTGCTCAACGCAAAAACTCAACATTCTCTTGTCAATTTCTACCTACGCTCCTCTTAATAGGTAAGCCTCTAGCGAAAGCGGCTCCAGGCATTGTCATCCAATCTCGTTACCCTGTGTGCTATTTCCCTTCCGTCACATTACCACAATCTGGTCCCACGAGACATGGCCAGGTCACTACTTGTTCGTCCACTACTGCTGTTGTTGTTGCTGCTTCTCGCCTCTGCTTTCACCCCACCGACCATCGATGCAGCCCCCACTGAGACTGAGGCACACGGGACCTTCAGCGGACCCGTGCAAATACCCCTCGACACACCGGAGAGCATCACGCGCGCTGTCGAGTGCGTGCGCCGCAACCTCCGCCTGGACTCTCGCGGGCTGCCGACGGCGCGGGCGGCGGAGATGCGCGGCGCGCTGCCGCTGCTCATCACGCCCCTCAGCGCCGATACCGAGGCGCGCTTCTTCACGTCCTTTGCGTGCAGCATCAACGTCCCCATTCGCTACCACTACATTGTGCACAACGGCCGCGGCGGGGCGGAGGTGGCGGCGCTGGTGGCGGCGCTGCGGGAGGCACTGGGCGACAGCCAGCGGCTGATTGTGCGGCGCAACCCGACACCGCTGGGGTGCGCGGAGAGCCTGAATCAGGGCCTGCGGTGGGGCATGGAGCAGCGCGGCATCGCGGAGGTGCCGTACGCAGCGACAGCCAACGTCGACGTGTGGTTCGGCCCCGAGATACTTGGGAAAATGATTCGGACGGCCGACGCGCAGGCGGAGGCGGACGCTCCGCTGCTGGCGGCGCTGCAGGCGGAGGTGGAGCAGGAGCAGCGGTGGGCGGCGGAGGGAAACCTGACGTACTATCATACGTACGCCCCGCCCGGTCGGCCGCTGGTGGTGCTGCGGGAGGGCGCGCCGGGGGTGCCCAGCACGGTGCGCACCTCGCGACTGCTGCCGGACCGGCTGCGGTACATGTACAAGGCTGTCAACTACCCGGACGACACCATCCCTGCGTCGGCGCCGCCGCGGCCCTTCCAAGACCGCCTCGGCATTCTCTATCCCGTGCCCGGCGAAAACTCTTTCATTATCTACACACGACTGCTGCTGTCCACCGCCGGCTTTTTGGACGAGAACTTCTTCCCGGCGTATTACGAGGACATCGACATATGGCATCGTGCCGTCGCCCTCGGCTTCAAATCGGCGCACACGATGCCACGCAGCGACGAGCACTACATGCATATTGGGGGTGTTTCCCAGCAGACCCTCACTCCAGCCCACCGCGTGGTAGAGGGCGGGGAGCGGGGAGGCTACAAGCAGTACCTGGAGGTGTCGCGCAGGGTGTCGTACGAGTACTTCAAGTACGGCCGTCGGAGCCCCCGCGCCCTCAAATCTCTCTCCACCGCATCCCCGCAGGCCTACACCCACACCTTCTTCGACGTCCCGTTCTTTCCGCCGGACGTGTGGGTCGCGGACGCGAGGGCGCGGGAGTGCTACGAGGAGCGCCGCTACAACGAGAGGGCGCGAAAGTGGTGGGACGATTCTCCCGTCTGCATCTACAACCTCGGCACCATTGTGCGCGCGGGGGTGATGGGAGAGGCACAACTGCAGTCGGCGATGCAGGAGGGCAACAGACCTCTGGGGCGGGAGTTTTGGCTTTCTGCTTTTCTGTAGCGACGAGAGACGAGAGGTATATGAGTCGGGGCTGCCGTGACGGTGGTGTTGTTTTTCATTCGTTTCTTCTTTCTTCTATGTAGTGGTTTTTCCTTATTTGCTTTGATTTATTACGGCCACACGTACGCGGCTCATTTCTTACTTCTGTCTTCCTTTTTTCAGCGCTGTATACCAAGACAGCTGCAACAGCTTTTCTGTTTTTTTTACCCCCCCCTTTTGCTATCCCCTCACTTCCCCGTCAATCACCTAACGTTACATTTACTTCCAAACCCGCCGCTTTGCCGGTTAAACATCTGTTGAGAGATGTTGAGAGGAGCCCACCTTCAACGTGAATTCCGTTAGCTACCACATCTGCGCCGTCAGCATCTCATCCACTTTTTGTTTTTCCTCTCTTTCTAATTCATCATGTATGAGCGGAGAGTTACAAGCTACGAACTCCCTTTTTCGCATTCTTCTCTTGGACCCACCTCTTCCACTCCCTGGCCACATTTTTTTGAATTCAAAGTAATAATAGTAGCCAAAACCAAAAAAAAAAAAAAGTGAGAGAGAGAGAGAGAGAGAGAGAACATGCCCTGCAAAAGACCAAGTGCTCCGATC
Source organism: Kentomonas sorsogonicus (assembly GCA_030347455.1). NCBI lineage: Eukaryota > Euglenozoa > Kinetoplastea > Trypanosomatida > Trypanosomatidae > Kentomonas > Kentomonas sorsogonicus. The sequence goes on along the minus strand of JAQOSZ010000292.1, from coordinate 340,130 downwards.
ACGAACAACGTTTGCCGCCGCAGAGGAAGGCTGTGTGTTCTTCTGACTGCGTTGTGCGCCGTGCTGCTGGTCGCCGGCACTCTTACTACTTCTGAGTGGCCGCTAAGCCGCCCCTCCGCCTCCGCCGCGTACACACACGCGTTGACGGCCTCAGGGGCACCCGGCAGCCGGCGACACTCCCCACAACGGCTCACGCCATCATCATTTTCATCCACGTCGACGACGCCGTTGCATCCTTCAGCGAAGCCGCGCCGCACAGGGCGGCCTCGCGGGGTGTACGACATGCGGGAGTCGTCGCCCGCGCTGACGGTGCCGCTCTCAAGCGCGGTGTGGCGCAGCACGCAGTGCTACATGTCCGTTATGCTTCTCGCGTCGCTGCGACGGCAGCTCGCGCAGAGTAGTAGTAGTAGTAATAATATTAGTAATAGTAATAGTAGTCGTAGTGGTGGGCTCTCGCCGAAGCAGCACCGCGGCGGCGGCGCGGGCGCTAGCAGCCGCACCACCGCCGCCGCGCCATCGGGAATGGACCGCTTCCTGCAGTTCCGCCTGTTTGAGGCCCTCAAGACGAGGGATGCGCTGGGGATGCACGCGGCGGAGAGTCTTTGCGTGTACGGGTGGGACGGCGCGTTTTTGCCCAGCGCGCCGGAGGACACCCGGACGGTGGCTACCGCGACAAGGGCGCGGGCACTTTTGAGTAACAACGATGTGATATCGGGTGAGGTTTCCCAGGCAGGACGGACACACGCCGTCGCGCCGTCGCAGCTCGCGCTCTTCAGCGGCCCGCAGAATCACTCGCAACTCTGCGTGGATGACGACACCATCAGCGGCACAGAGGGCTTCACGGGGGCGCCGTCGTCGACGTACGTCGACTTTATGGTGCGGCCGTGCGCGGCGAGCGCGGAGTCTGTGCGGCGCGTCGGCGGCACTCGCGAGGCGATCACGCGGACGTGGCACGCGGCGACGCTGGGGCGCAACGGGCTCGGCCTCGTCATCGCCGGGGACTCTGTTTTCCGGCAGCTGTTCATGCGCTACGTTGCGGTGGAGCGGGGGCAGGTGGAGGGCACGGAGCACTACACCCATCACGATATGCTGTACATCCTCTACGGGAGAACCGACCGCGTCGTCCCCATGCCGGTCCGCGCCGCCCTGCAGCGCACCGGCAACGCCTACTTTATCCGCCGCGTGCTGGAGGCCTTCTATCCTGCCTACTACGACCTGCATGTGCGCCCGCGGGTGGGCGACAGCGCTGCGGGCGGCGGTGAGGCGTATGACGGGGAAGGGTTCGAGCCGCGCCACGTCAAGATGACGGTGCTGTTCATCTGGATGACGAACCCTCACGAGTGCTCCCAGAAAGTCATGCCGCTGCTGGCGCACCCGCGTCCCCCCTCGCTGATTACGTACTTTGGCTACCACACGGCGAACGAGAACGCCTCGCAGGCCATGGCGGCGCTCACGTCCGCCGTCGCCGCAGACAACCGCCGCCGCGGGCCGCGCGGTAACCTCAACAGCCATTTTCTGATACTAGCGACGGTGCGCGCCACGGGCTCTCCGGAGCTGCACGAGCGGAACCGCAACACCCGTCTGCTCTTCTCAGACAACACCGAGTCGCACGCGGGCCTGACCTACCTCCTGGACTTTGACGCCGTCGCCGCGGCCGCGGGGCCGCTGGTGGCTGCCGACGCGCAGCTCATGCACACGGCCTGCACCTTCACCCCGCAGATGCCGCAGACTCCCGCCACGGCGACCGGCACGCGCGACAGCTGCCGCGACGCGATGGGCTTCAACGCGCTTGTGTGGCTCGCGCATCTGATGCGGCTAGCACTGCGCGATATGGCGTGACGGCGGACACGCACACGCTCTACTGGAATTTTCTTTTTCTTTTTCGACTTCTTCTTTTATCCCCCCCCCTCTTCTCTTGTTCTCACATCTCCAACAGTTTTTCTCTCTGTTCTTCTGCACTGCCAGTTGGGTACTCTATCTTTTGTGTCACGTTGCGTCTGTGCTTTTTTGTCTTTTGCTGTCTTGCGGTTGTATGGAAAAAGAGAGGGTGAGAGAGAGACAAAAGTTCAAAAACAAGTTCCCTCAGTCTTTCCTCGCTGTGCTCCGTCCGCTCTCGTTCATCGATTGCTCCCTCCGCACCGCACACGCTCGAGTCCTGTGAATTCTAAACGTTAGTGAAGATGCGATCGCGCGGACTACCTTCACGGCTCATAACACTGTTATCAACGGAAATCGTCCAACTTCTTCTTCAGCTTTCCGTTCTTTCTTCACTCAAGTTATCGTTTTTTATTTTAATTATATAGCTCATTTTTTTTTTCTTTCTTCACGCCATCACCTACCCTTCTCCACTCCCACTCGCGAAACGACCGCGTAATAGGTTCAGGGACGCAGCGGGCAACGGTGGCGTCCCCCAAAGAGAGGACCGAAACGGCGCTGGACGAGAGCAGCAGGGAAAAGAAGAAGAAGCAAAGCACAGTCGAGGCCAACATGAAGCGGTCTAGGAAACCACCAGCAAAGCAGGCTGCGAAAAAACGACAGAAAAAAACAGCCGACAAGATGCAAACGTCCTCGGAGAGGGTCCTAGTGGAGAGGAATGAGAAAAAGGGCAAGATGAGAAAGAAAGAAGAAGACGAAAAAGAGAATCGATGGACGAGGCCCCCTCTACAAGCCGCGCAACGACCGGCGTTGAAAGAGTACCGCCGCTGCATCGAGGCGGCGCCGGCAGCGCCAGCGAACCAAAGATCAGGTGAGGTCGCGATAGCGGCAAATACGGAGGAGCAGCTGCGTTTTCTGTGCCGCGCGCTCGACTGCACACGAGAGGAGCTGCGTGCCAAATACCTCGGTCGGCAGAGGACACAGAGGTCGGGACGGTGGTCCGACACAAGTGCGCAGGCGCGCGGCCTGTGGGAGCTGTACCTCGCGCTGTGTGAGGTTGGCTTTCCCTCCGGCGCCGCTCTCCGCGAGTTGCTCGTAGAGGAAACGGATTGTACCGTGCTAAACCTCAACGCCGTCGGGTACAAGGCAGATTACGAGGAGTACAACTTCGCCATCCCGCCCGCCGCCGCCTACGACTTTACCAACTCTCTCCTCCGACACTTGCCGGCACTGGAGCAGCTGCGGCTCTCCCACGCGCCGCCGCTGTCATCGGCAGAGGCGCAGGAGGCGCTGGCGGACGCGCCCCTGCCGACGCTCAGTGTGCTGTACCTGCTTGGCACGGCTTTCACCGCCGCGGACGTGTCTGCGTTGCACGAGCGCTGCCGCGCGACACTGGAGGTTGTGGCGCTCGAGAGCTCCCGCTGCACCGACTGGGGGGAGTGGGCTAGCGAAGAGGGTGAGGACAGGCAGTACGCAACAGAGGGCTTGAGCAGGGATTGTCACGATATCCTGCGTTGGGCCGATATGAAGTAGCCCGCGTTCCCTGCTTCGATCATCCTTTTTTCTCCCCGTTTTAGCGGGTGTGTGTCTGTGTTTTTGTGCGGCGCAAGACGACTCATGTTGTGCTGATTTTTTTTTTTGTGAATTTCTGTTCAATGCGTGTCTCTTCACTCTGCCCCTCTTTTTTTTTTCGGCAGTGATAGAGATCTCGAGTTATCTTGTATCTCAGTGCACTCTTTCTCCGCTGTCGTTCTTCTTGACTCCATTTGGTTGTGCAATCCGCATTGGGACCTGACAGAAGAAGTATAAGGCGTTGTTGCTTTCATCATGTGCGGAAAGCTTTTATGTCCTTGAAAGTGAATGAGTGCGTTCGGGATTGTGGTAGACCAGAGTGCATCTCCCCCCCCCCCTCCCCAAACGCACCCATCGCTTCTGGAATGGAGTATCAGCTTTTCCTGAGTACTTTTCGAAGAAGCTTACGAATGAGAAGACACTTTTTGTGGAGCAGTGAATGCTCTTCCCTCTAGGTTCTGTACTTTCATCGGACTGTGGCGCACTTTCTTTTTTCTTTCCTCTGTTCCCCTCTCTCCCCCCCCCCCTCACTTTCAATCCTTTTTTCCGTTTGGTGAAAAAAAGATCGTGTGAGCCATTGTGCTTTTGATTTCGCCTTTTTATTTTGCTCAATTAATGTCATATTCCTCTTCGGTTTTTATTTGTACAGGGATGTGCGCAGTGGACCTGACGCATGCAAGTGATTGCAGTGTTGCCTGCAAGAGTGGAGCACGAGCGGTTTCTCTCATGACGGGCGTCGTTTCCCCAAATGTTTTTTGTCGCCTCTCTTCTCGTTGATCTTGTCATGCAACTTTCTTTTTTGTTTCCACTTTCCAACGCCCTCTTATTTTGTTTCCTATCTCTTTCGTTTTTTGAGGGGCGCAAGTACTTGAGTGAAGTTCTGAGGCGCCTCTCGCCCTTCCACTCCCTTCACCACTTTTCACATTCATTTCTTCTCCACAATGAAGTTCGAAACGGAGAGGATGGACAGTGACCCCATTCCCAAACGAGCTCCCGTCATCAAAGACGGCGTCGCCACAAAAGCAGCGACCGTAGCGCGGAAACGCGTGCACATCGGAAAATTGTGCAAATTTCGCCGCCTCACGTTTCTCATGTTCCTTCTTCTTATTGTAGTGTTCTTTCAGGGTGCTGTTTATCTGACCTCGAAAGTCGCGCCGCCAGCCTTCTCCACCGCCACCTGCCCGTCCGCGACGGAGGAGTCTCTTTTCGGCCTGCCCGTTGAGCAGCTGGCGGCGAACATCCGGCGCTCCTACGAGCGCTTCAACTCGGTCGAGGTGAACCAAGCGCTGCGGCGCGAGCGGGGGCCGCCGTCGTACGTGTACGGGGGGCCGTCGGCGGCACAACACCCGGAGGACAACATACGCACCGTCAAAGCTAAGTTCCTTGCATACTGCTCGACGTTAACCGACTACACACGCCTCTCCGCGCTAACGGCTGCGCTCGCTGGAATACAGCTCCAGTGCATCGGCCACGGCTGGAGCCGCTTTTCAATGATTAACCGCCTTGCCCCAGTATTGGGTTATCTGATCGCGAGCGAGGAGAGCTCTTACTTTGAGGGCTCGCTCGACCAGCTGAACGACGAGGACGTTCTGATTGTAGCGGACACAGATATTGTGTACTCTGCGGATGCGGATATGTATAATGTTGTCCGCGCCTTTGCGAGCGTGACGGCGCACAGCGCGGCGGAGCACGAGCGCATGACGACGCGCGACCCGCGGGAGGCGGCGGACAGCGCGCGGTGGACGTGGTACACGCGGGACGTGCGCACGGGCTCTGCGCTGGCGCCTTTTATTGTGAATGGTGAAAACTGGTGCTGGCTCAAAGGGCTTCCCCGCGACTGCGACGGGTACTTTCGCGAAATCAATTTTCTGCACAAGGCCTTCGTGCAGCAGCAGAAATACTACCGCGAGCGCCGCGGGAGCGGAGGCGCCTCGGCTGGGCATGCGGAGGGTGACTACGCCGCTGCCTCCGAGGACACATCGGATATGTTCAAGTTGAACTCCGGCTTCTCCCTTACTCGCGCGTGGGCGCTACGGCGCGTACTATTCGCCGCCCAAAACCTCGTGCACACGCTGCCCAACTGCCGCCAGGGGGAGTGCGCGTACCCCATACCGGGGAGCCCGGCGCACAAGACCGGCGCCCACCGTGACGACACCAACGACCAGGCACTTGTTGGTCTGCTGTACCTGCGAAGCCGCCTGCAGGAGTACAAGGAGGGCGGCCCTCTTGCCATCGCGCTCGACAACGCCGGCGCCGACGCTGCTGGTACAGCAGCTGGGATTCTGACGAAAGAGCAACGTGACCGCCTTCGCTCCATGACGAGGGACTACGACCCGCTGTTGGAATCGTCCTTCATTCCCTCTGGCGCCCCCGACACCGACGGCGCGTCGCTGCGGCTGCCGCACGCGATGATGATGGTGGACACCCACAACGCCATCACACGCGTCATTCAGTACGATACGGTGTGGCGGAAAATAGAGACGCCGTACGTCTCCAACGCGTCGTGGCCGCCCGCGGCTCGGCACGTCTATCTCTACCTGGGCGCCCTTTACGAACACGACGCCGCCATGGCCGGGCGTTTCGAGGAGCGGCGGCGGCTGACGGTGCAGAGAGCCTCTGGCGACGTCAGCTCCGACCCCTCGCAGCTCCCGTCCCTCGCCCGCTCTGTCGTTGGCAGTCTGCTGAATGAGCCTGTGGTGATGCTCGACCCCCATTCGCACACCTTCGCGTGCCGTGCGGACGAGGCGGAGACAAACGGGACGTGCTCCAGCCTCTCGTTTCTCCGCGCTGTGTCGTTGATCACGCCTGAGTCGCCCATCACCTTTCCGTCTCAGAATGCGCTGGTGGGCACACGTCCTATACCGTGGCACTTTCCTGGCGCGGCAAGACGACTTCTCATTCCTCAGTACCTCTATCTTCTTCCTCAGCTGTACCCCCTGCTGAACCCGCTCGCGAACCACACGCGCGCCGCCTGCGAGCTGGCGCGGCTGACGGAGCTGCTGCCGCCGCTGCGCGTGTGGCGGCTGGTGGGCGCGTGCGGGGACGTGGATGCGTACCGCGGCGGGGAGGATACAGAGCGCACCGTGACGGAGGAGCTGATACGGCGGTCAACGCGCGAGCTGGGGTGCCTGCCGGCGGCGGCGCCCGATCTGGTGCCGCTGGGGGATTTTGGGAAGAAGGTGGAGTTACTGTGGGCGGCGGCAGGTCGCAAGTAAGCTGGGTCTCGTGCACAGCGTCTTCCGTTGTGGCGCTCTGCGCTGTCGCCGGCTCGCGGGCTCACCATTCGTGGCGAAAGATCTCTCCGCAGAGTGTCCTCTCCACTGGACGGTTCTGACATGCAGTTGGAAAGCGTTCCGCCTCCCTTGCGCTCTTGGGCGGCCCGTCATTTGATATCCATTCTGATCAGCGGATTAACTATATCTGCGTGTGCGCGAAGTGGTCCTCAAGGGTGTTTATTGGATCTCCAGCGGTATTTTTTCCTTTTTTTTTTTGAAGCCGAATTCACCCATCCGCTGTCTTCCGCCATTGCGCCATCGCGACCGTCCGGGGGCCCGTTTCGTAACGTTGTAGGGATCCGGAGTGCAGGGAACTGAACAACCGCAGTTTTAAAAAGAACAGAAACAACACTTTATCCTATTGAGAATATGTACATCAGCACAGTACTTTTGACAAAGGTGAGCATGCTTGTGAGTTCTAGAGAAGTACGTGGACAATGTCTTTGCGCGACGCGAGGCCCACTTAGAAAGTCCATGTTGCATGCCGCAGGTCTCAAAATTTGTCATTATTTTCGTCTTCCTCGTCTCATCACTTGCACTCCATCTTGTCCTCGGAATATTTAAGTATCTAGGAAACGTTCTCTCGGCAGCCAACTGAGGAAAAACAAAAACACGCAGCTGCGCAACTTTTGCGCAACAACGTAAGCATACCTGCCGACGTCATGTCCAAAATTCGCACATCCGTCGTCGCAGCGCTCCGTGAGGAGCTTGCCAGCGCACAGAGAGAAAACGAGGATCTGCACGCAGAAAATCAGAAGTTGAGAGAGACAGCTCATCGAATGAATGCTCGGTTGTCGGCGCTGACGGAGGAGAACGAACAGCTCCGTAAAGAGCGGGACAGCTATAAAGAGCAGCTGCAGGAGGCCAAGGAACAGCACGAGACAGAGCTGCGGGAGGTGACGGAGGAGATGGCGGCGGCGGCGCGCTTCACAGAGAAAGAATGGCGGGAACACTGCGATCGGGTGGAAGCCCAGTGCGGGCGGCTGCGGAGGGCTGTGGATGCTTGTATGCCCACGGTACTGGAGTACCTCCCCTATGCGGAGGCGGCGGCGCGCCGGCGACTGCACGACGAGGAGAAGGAGCAGCGCCGTAGCTTTCAGGGTCGTAGGTGGAAAGCCTCATTGAAGCAAGTCTCCGCACGCGAGGCAAATCATGCGGAGGCTGTCTTCGCCGCCCGCGGGTTCTCCATCAAGGTGCTGCGCCGCAAGCACCTGGGCAAGGAACGTACTACTCGCAGTAACTCCTACGCTGCCGGGAAGGGTCTGTACAATCTGTTCTTGGCGCTGCGCCCCGGCGGCCCCGTCGACAGCTTCGCCATGCGGGAGTTGCTCAAGGGGGAAACCGACGTAACTCACGTACACTATAACGCGCAGGCAGAGGAATATCAATGGCGCAATACTCACTTTACCATCCCGGCCGCCGACGCCTGCGAGCTGGCGGCGTGGGTGCTGTGCCACCTGCCGGCACTGAAAGACTTGCGATTTCTCCAACTCCCTCCACTTTCTACCTGCAACCTCGAGTGGGTTTCGCACCTTCGGCCGTGCGTACAGGAGTTGTACTTTTGTTACACCGACTACACCGTCGCCGACCTCCGCGAGTTGCACCGCCGCCGGGGGAGCAGCACGTTCCGTGTTGACGTTCACAGCGAGTACTGCACCGATTGGGGGGAGTTCGCGGGTGGTGTTGCTGATGATGAAGCGAGGGAGATCCGCGTCAGCGATGAATTGGGCGGGATGGTGTGGTGGTGCTACTCTGTGGAATGACACCTCTCTGCGTGTGTTCCGTACTGGGGGCGGCGGGTATATACACAGACAGACAGACACACACAGAGACGGCAGCTGTTGTTTGTGGATGCGAGTATACGAGTACGCACATGAATATCTATTAGTGCATATGAAGTTACCCATTGCGAATGAGACACGACGCCACGGAATCTCCCCTCTCTTCTAACGATGATTAATTGTCGCTCATGTGAATACATGCGGGGGCGGTACGCTCATGTCTAAATTGTATGCGCAACGCGAAGGCAGGGAGGATAAAGGTCGACGAGTGGAGAACCCTCGGATCACATGGAGTTAGTCTCGCTCTCTCACCTGTCCCCCCCCTCCGCCCCCCATAGCGCCGCGCGCACTCTCGCTCATGCCTCTTTCCCTCTTTGTCTCAAATCATTTTCTCTGTTTTACACCTTTCCAACGTCCCTTCCTTTATTCTGCCACTTGATGACATTGAGCGCCAGTTATTCCGTATGTGTGTGCGTGTGTATATGTGTGTGCGGTTGAAAAAAAAAAAGAGGAAGGTGCGTTAACTCGTCGCCGGCCTCATTTGGTGCAAAAATGTTGACTGCCGCGTGACAAACGCAACTATTGCTTCCCCCCCTCTCCCATTATCCCATCCTTCTCACTTCATATTATCCGCGGCGGATCACAGTAGCTAGTAAACGCATTCTCGGCATCCAACTGAGTAAAGTGACGCAGCCACATAGCTTCTGTACGACAGCATAATCATCCCCACCAGCGCCATGTCTGAGCCACACACATCCATTATCGCATCGCTCCGGGAAGAGTTGGCTGGAGCCCAGAAAGAGAACGAGGAGTTACGCCGTGAAAATGCAAAGCAGAAGGAGACTATTCAGCAAGTCGACTCCCGGGTGGCGGCGCTGACGGCGGAGAACGAGAATCTTCGTGAAGAGCGGGACAGCCTTCAGCAGCAGCTGCAGGAGGCCAAGGAACAGCACGCGACAGAGCTCCGCGAGGTGACGGAGGAGATGGCGGCGGCGGCACGCTTCTCAGAAACAGAATGGCGCGAGCACTGCGATCGGGTGGAAGCGAAGGGGCGGCGCCTGCGGGGTGTCATTGCCGCCGTCAGTTCCACGGCTCTGGAGCTTCTGGTAGGTGCGGAGGAGGCGGCGCGTCGGAGGGTGCAAGAGGAGGAGGAGGCGGAGCGCAAGACGTTTCCACGTACTGCCTACCGCAGTGCCGTCGCCGCCGCAAGAGCCTTTGAGGCGTCTGCGAGTGTGGGCGCCGACGCTTCCCATGCGCCGGCTGACAGTGAGCAGAGCGATGAGTCCCCTGCGAAGGATTCGGCTGTCAAGCAGCATGCTCTTATTCAGATAAGTTTTCTGTGTCATGCGCTCGACTGCACACCCGTGGAGCTAAGCGGCAAATATCTCGGAAAGGCGAGGACAGAAAAGTCAGACGACTCGTATGATACGAGTGCGCAGGCGCGCGGCCTGTGGGAGTTGTACCGCACCCTCTGCGACGTCGGCTTTCCAACCGATGCCGCTATTGCTGCGTTGCTTGAGGGTGAGAATCATGTTGATGTGCTGGAGTTCAGCACTCTCGGGCACACGCACGGCGACGGGGAGGACAACTACGCCATTCCGCCCACCGCCGCCTACGACTTCTTCCACCGCCTCCTCCGCCACCTGCCGAGGCTTAGGCAGTTGTGCTTCTCCCACCTCCCGCCGCTGTCGTCGCCGGGGGCGCTGGAGGCTCTGGCGGACACTTCAAGTCCAAGTAACCCGGGTTTTTTGGTGCTCCGCCACACCGAGTACACCGTTGCCGACCTTCTCACTCTCAGCAAGCGCTGCCCCCAGCTGAGGTATCTGTGTGTCCACACCTCTCACTGCACTGACTGGGGGGAGTACGCAAGTATTGCCGACATGGAGGAGAGGACGGAGCGTGTGGATGAGGCGTGCGGGGGGATTGTTTCCTGGATAGGTTAGGAACTTCCTTGTGTGGTGACCGACGCGTTACACCACTTGCCTGAGGCGCATTAATACTTGACGCGCATGTTTAGCTCTCCCGCAAGGCGCCTCTCTATATACACCACACTAGTGAAACACACGTCACGGCGGCCCTGTTCTGTTGCAATTAATACAGTGCAAGCATCACTCCGACAAACTTCTCTCATCGCCTCTGTCTCCATGTATGCGTGTTTCACCTTTTTCCAGCTTGTGTTTTTCTTTTAAATTTTCGCTATTGCTTTTCACCATATCTTTCTAACTCTGAATACGTCTCCGGAGGACGTATGTGCTATTACCACACAGGACTTGATGAAATGGGCAATGCAACACGCCACACACTCACGTAGTGACGCTGTGTGCGAATGTTTTCGGTGGATTGTCTTGGCACGTTTTCCAAATCTTCATTCAGAGGGATTTATTAGAGTGCACAACAACAATGCCTATCTTTTGCTGTAATATTCTAAAGCGTACCTTCTCTGTCTCTCCCCCTTCTCATTCTCTCGCTCTCTTTCACATTACGGTACACACACGCACACATGCACGCCAAAAGACAACAACAACAACAACAACAAATAACAATACTAATTTAGAAAACGACTATCGCTTTCGAAACTCCTTTTACTTTTTTTTTGTGTCACTCCGCCACAGTTGTCGAAGCCCACACGAAAAGTCGGGTTGCTATTTTTTTCTACTATCCTATACGAAGAGAGTTCTCATCCAGTAGCTGAAGGAACGAGAGCATTCGACGGTAAAACTGAGACAGGAGCAAAACGGCAGAGCAACTGATACAGAGCGTCAACTGGGAGCACAGGAGGAGCAAGCACACAGCCTAAGCAACCTGGCGCACCACATACACTGTCTAAACCAGGGTCTTAACTCACGAAGGGGTAGAGAGACGGAGCTGGAGACGAGTGGTACAGTAGCGCAGCGGCAGCATCCGACAGGAAAGAAGAAACAGCACAACACAGTCCACCTCCAGCGCCGGCCATGTCCGAGCTCGAGGCGGGTGCGGCGAGTGTGGGGTGCGCGGGGTGCGTGGCGCTGCGGGAGGAGCTGCGGCGAGCGAACGCCCGGGCGGCGGCGCTAGCGGAGGAGAGCGAGAAGCTGCGCAGTGAGCGGGACGGCCTGCAGCAGCTGCTGGAGGAGGCGCGGGAGGAATTACAAGAGACGGCGGAGGAGATAGCGGCGGCGGCGCGCTTTTCAGAAACAGAATGGCGGGCGCACTGTGATCGGATCGAGGCCCAGTGCGCGCGGCTGCAGAGGGCTGTGGATGCTTGCATGCCAGCGATACTGGAGTATCTCCCCCACGCGGAGGCGGCGGCGCGTCGGCAGCTCCTCCCAGCACTGCAGGCGGAGGAGGGGGCGGCGCGCCGTGCGTTGGAACGGCAGCGGGACGAGTCACTGAAGCAAGTCCCCGCACCCGACGCCGCCTGGGTGGAGACTGTCTTCGCCGCCCGCGGGTTGTCCATGAGTGAGCTGCGCCGCACCCACCTGGACAAGGAACGTACTACTGACGGAAACTCCTACGCTGCCGGGGAGGGTCTGTACAATCTGTTCCTGGCGCTGCGCCCCGGCGGCCCCGTCGACAGGTTTGTCATGCGGGAGTTACTCAAGGGCGGGACCAACGTGACTGGCGTGTGGTACAACACGCAGGGACGGGGGAATACATGGGGCAGCAAGCACTTCACCATCCCGGCCGCCGACGCCTACGAGCTGGCGGCGTGGGTGCTGTGCCACCTGCCGGCGCTGCAATACTTGGGCTTCGGCTACCTCCCCCCGCTGTCGACCCGCAGCCTCGAGTGGGTGTCGCACCTCCCGCAGTGTATGAACTGGTTGCACTTTTCGGACACTGATTACACCGTCTCCGACCTCCGCGAGATGCACCGCCGCCGGGGCAGCCGCACGTTCCGTGTTGTTGTTGACACCAACCACTGCACCGACTGGGGAGAGTTCGCGGCTGTCGGTGATGTCAGTACCAAGATGGCTCGGGTGAATGAGGAGTTGGGCGGAATGGTGTGGTGGTGCTCATAATTACCGTAATGTCACCTCTGTGCGTGTGTGGTGTGGTGGGGGCGGCGCATACATACACACACACTCGCAGCAGCTGTTCTTTGTGGATGTAAGAATACGAGTACGCACATGAATATCTATTAGTGCATATGAAGTTACCCATTGCGAATGAGACATGACGTCACGGAATCTCTCCTCTCTTCTAAAGATGATTAATTCTCGCTCACATTCGTTTTTCCCGCCGTCCTGACCGCCGATACGAAGATGTGCAGCCACTCTGCACGGCGCGTTTCACGCCTTTCCTTATTTTTTTTTTCCTCGCACTGCCGTGCGAAATCAGTATCGCAAGGATTGACTTGCTCTCTTCATAAGACCGGCCCACCGCGCTGTTGCATAAGGCAGGCAGCTCCCTCGGCAGGCTCGCGCGTACGCGGCGCCGCTGGCTGCCTCTGTGTGAATACACGCGTGTGCGGTACGCTCATGTCTAAATTCTATGTGCAGCGCGAAGGCAGGGAGGTTAAAGGTCGACGAGTAGAGAACCCTCGGATCACATGGAGTTAGTCTCGCTCTCTCACCTGTCCCCCCCCCCCCCATAGCGCTGCGCGCACTCTCACTCATGCCTCTTTCCCTCTTTCTTTCAAATCATTTTCTCTTCTTTACACCTTTCCAACGCCAGTTTCTTTATTCTGCTGGTTTGTGAAACGCAGTACCAGTCACCGTGCTTGGCTGCTTGCGCGAGTGTGTGTGTGTGTGTGTGTGTGTGTGTGTGTGTGTTCGTAAAAGAAAAAAAAAGAGTGTGGTGCGTTAAATTCTCACCCTCCCCATTCGGTGCAACCGTGTTGAATGCCGCGTTACAAACGCAACTATTGCTTCCCCTCTACTATCTCACCCGTCTCACTCCATCGTATCCCCGGCCGTTCACAGTAGCTAGTAAACGCATTCTTGGCATTCAACTGAGTAAAGTGACGCAGCCACAAAGCTTCTGTACGACAGCATAATAATCCCCACCAGCACCATGTCTGAGCCACACACATCCATTATCGCATCGCTCCGGCAGGAACTGGCTGGTACCCAGAAAGACAACGAGGAGTTACGCCGCGAAAATGCACAGCAAAAGGATGCGATTAACCGAGCGAACGCCCAGATGGTGGCGCTGACGGCGGAGAACGAACAGCTCCGTAAAGAGCGGGAGAGCCTTCAGCAGCAGCTGCAGGAGGCTAAGGAACAGCACGAGACAGAGCTCCGCGAGGTGACGGAGGAGATGGCGGCGGCGGCGCGCTTTTCCGATAATGAATGGCGGGAGGAGTGCCGTAAGGCGCGCGAGTTGGCCCACAAGGGCTTCGCCGCCGCCCTTGAGCTGGTGCCGGGGGCGGAGGGGGTGGCGCGCGGGAGGATGCGGGAGGAGGAGGAAGCGAAGCGTTGGCAACTCTGGCAACAGAAGAAGAGCGCCACAGATCTTCTGCCGCTGCGCGACGCGTATCGTGTGGTTGTTGCGGCGGCGGTGCCCATCGAGGAAAAGGCAGAGATGACGATATCGGACGGCGTCACTGCTCAACTGGAATGGCTGTGCCGCGCCCTCGCTTGCTCGCGCGGGGAGCTGGACGAGAGGTTTCTTGGCAAAGAGATTGATTACGAGTCAGAAGGCTACCTTAACACGAGTGCGCAGGCGCGCGGCCTGTGGGAGCTGTACCTCGCGCTGTGTGACGTCGGCTTTCCCAGCGACGCCACCCTGCGACAGCTGCTCAGCAAAGAAGAAATTGAATGTTTAAACTTCAACGCTGTCGGGCACGAGCCAGAATATGACAGTCACAACTACGCCATTCCGACTGCTGCCGCCTACGATTTTTATTATCGCGTGCTCCGCCACCTGCCGAAGCTCAAGTTCCTCGCTCTCTCCCACCTCCCCCCGCTGTCGTCGCCCGGGGCGCTGGAGGCTCTGGCGGGCGCACCGCAGAGGACGCTGTATCTGGGTCTTCACCACACCAACTACACCGTTGACGACCTCCACACCCTCCGTCAGCGTTGCATCGGACTACAAGGTGTGGATTTGCACTCGTCTCACTGCACCGACTGGGGGGAGTACGCGAATGTTGCCGACCTGGAACTGAGGAAGGCGAAGGTAGGGGAGGCGTGCGGTGGCATCATCAAGTGGCCGGACTAGCGGCCGCGCGCTGCGCACCTTTCCTGACCTCTAATGGGGTGACCACGGGCTACGGTCTCGCTGCGCTTGAGTGATGTCCAACGGAAACCACCACAGCACTTCCCTCATTCAATGACTATGCGCAACCACAGTAGAAAGAGAGAGAGAGAGAGAGAGAGAGAGAGAGAGAGAGAGAGAGAGAGAGAGCGAGAGTGAGAGGTGAACGGGGAGTTGTCTTGTACGGCGTACAGCGGGACGATATAACAGTTCCATATATATATATATTTTTGCTTTTCACATCAACACTGTCGTTTGCTTGACAGAACGCCACTGTTGAGTATCACGTAAGCCGCTGTCATCTTACCTCAGGGGCGCCCAGCTACGAGTGCTAATCAAGCTAACTATCTTTTTTTTTTTTTGCGTGCGTACGAGAGACTTCGACGACTGCAGCTGCTCATTCTCTTGTGTGCCACCGCTCCTTCTTCTTGCCAACATAACTGTATTCTATCTTTGCTGTGGTTTACTGTGTTTTGGCCATGTGCATGTGTGTGTCTTTACTTTCTTCCTCATTTTTCCTCCTCCGCGTCTTTGATAACCTATACTGCCAAACAGCACCTCTCAAGCAGGCTCTTTTTGCTCTGTAGGCTTTTGTCATTAGCACAGATTTCCCTCCTCGTCTCTTCATTTCCACATTATAAGATTGCTTCTGCGGTGTGTGCGTGTGTGTGTGTGTGTGTGTGTGTGTGTGCACCATAACGGTTTGGTCACTAAGGCGCCGGTAGCGAGGCACGTATTGATTCTGCCGAGTGGCCTCGCTTGCGCCCTTCCCCCCCCCCCCCCTCCCGGCTCGCTACTCGTTACCGATTCACTCTGTACCGACTGATGGAGCTGTGGCGTCGGTGGCCGGCGCAGCACCCCGTCACCACAGCCACCGCCGCGCTGCTGTGGGTGGTGACGCTGGCCGTGTGGGCCTCCGGCGCCGCCGCGCTGTGTCTGGGCGCCTCGGCGACGCCCGCGGCGGCGGCGGCGGCGGCGGCGCTCAGCTACGCGCGCGCGTTCCTCCTCGGCGCGCTGAATCACCTGTCGGCGCTGCACCTGGGGCTGAACACGCTCTTCCTCTGCGGCGTCGGCGGGGCCCTGGAGGAGGCGCTGGGGGCCGCGCGCGCCGCGTGCCTCGTGGCGGCCGCGTGGCTGGGGAGTGCGGCGGCGCTGGCGGCGGCGACGGCGGCCGGCGCGGTGCCGCGCTCGCACTGCGTCAACGGCTTCAGCGGCGCCCTCTTCTGCCTCTTCACCGTGCAGTGCTGCTGCCGCTGCGCCACCGCCCGGGGCGCCGACGCGGGTCTGCAGCTGCTGCCCTGCCTTGTGTACTCCTCCGCGCCGGGCGGCGGGTGCGCGGGTCTCGCCGTGCCGTGGTGGGCGGCGCCGCCGGCGGTGGTGCTGCTGACGCAGCTCGCGACCCTCAACACGGCGTCGCTGGCGGGGCACGCGTGCGGGGTGCTGGCGGGCTACGCTGCCTACGCCGCCCTCCGCGCCCCGCTGCGTCTGTGGGAGGCGGGCGGCGCGGAGCAGGAGGAGGAGGGGGAGGGCGGCGCGGGACGCCCGGGGGAGGACGATGCTGTCGCGGTGCGTGTGGGGACAGTTCCCTCCCGCCCATCGAAGGCGCCGCCGGAGCCCTTCGCTGGCCAGGGGCGGCGCCTGGGCGGCGGAGAGTAGGCCGCAACGGAACGGAGAAAATCAGAGAGAGAGAGAGAGAGATAGAGAGAGAGAGATTTGCTGAGCAAGGTGTGTGTGTGTGTGTGTGTGGGTGTGTGTGTGCGTGTGTGGTTTTAAATCGCTCTCTCTCTCTCTCTTTGATGCGCGCATTCAGTTGCCCCCATCAGTACTGTTATCCCCCCTCTCTCTCTCTCTTTCTCTATCTCTCTCCACACTCACGCGTGTAGAAAATGCTTGCCTCGTTCGTGACCGCATGTGTGGAGTTTTACTATTGCGAACGGTACTCTCAGTGGCTACGCACTAGAATTCCTCTTCAATTTCCTTGCCCGTATTGTCCTTTTCTTTTTCAAATGTTTTTTTTTTTTGCTGTTGGCTTTTTAGATTCCTCTGCATGACGGCTTGATTGTGTTGGAAACAATAACAACAACATCAACAACAACAAGAAAGCAACAGTTATCTAATGATCACACACACACAGTGCGAATCCCTCTTTTTGTTGCCTGTATTGTGGATCGGGTCTTTCTTCCTCCCGCTCCACCCGAGGTTGGCAAGCAGTTTCCCATGACGCTTCCTAACATCTTCTTTTCTCGAATAGCTGTACTTGTGCCAATCTGTTAGATTTTTTTTTTTTGCCTTTTTGCTTCAAATTAGGCACAGAGGTGGAGCAGAGAGGGTTAAAAAATATTAATTGGAGAGCTATCGTTCCCCTTCATTCTCCTCACCTGTCACTCACCTCTCCGCTCTCTCTCTCTCTCCCTCTGCTACCACAACATACCCCGCGCTACCAATTCAATGGCACACCCGACAGCTGCCGCCGCAGCAGAGCCGCAGCTACGCGAGGCGCTGGAGCGCAGGGAGGCGGAGGCGCAGGTGCTCGCGGGACGCGTCACGGCGCTGACCGAAGAGAACGAACGGATGCAAAAGGAGCGGGACAGTCTGCAACAGCGGCTGGAGGAGCTGCAGGCGGAGCTACAGGAGACGACGGAGGAGACGCGCGCAGCGGCGCGTTTTGCAGACGCAGAGTGGCGGGAGCACTGCGATCGGGCGGAGGCCCAGTGCGCGCGGCTGCAGACGATTGCCAGCAGCGCGGTGGATACGGCCCTTGCGTTCCTTCCCTACGCCGAGGCGGCTGCACGACAACAGGTACAAGCCGAGGAGAACGAGTCGCGACGAGCCTTGGTACTCTTCGGCTACCGCACCGCCGTTGCCACCGCTGCCGCGACCGACGAAGAGACTCGTGGGAATGAAGAGACAGCACGGATCAATTTCATTCCGCAGATTCACCTGCTGTGCTGCGCACTGGGCTGCACCCTCTGCGACCTCCACGCCAACTTCCTGGGAAAGGAGAGCCACAAAGGTTCAGAGGAGTACTTCGACACAAGTGCACAGGCGCGCGGTCTGTGGGAGCTGTACCTCGCCCTGCGCGACATCGGCTTTCCCACCGACGCGGCAATGAAGGAGCTTCTGTGTGGGGAGGAAAAGATCGGCATGCTCTTCTTCAACGCGGCTGGGCACGCGCCGTGCTTCAGCCGCTGCAACTACGCCATCGCCCCCAGCGCCGCCGCCTACGACTTCTTCCATCGTGTCCTCCGTCACCTACCGAGGCTGCATGCGCTGCGCTGCTGCCACCTGCCGCCGTTGTCGTCGCCGGAGGGCCGCGCATGGGTGGCGGGCGCCCCGCGGACGCTGCAGTATTTGCGTCTGCTCCACACCGACTACACCGTCGCCGACCTCCACGCCCTCCGCGCGCGCTGCCCCAGCCTCGGCAGCCTCGGCATCCACGCCAGCCGCTGCACCGATTGGGGGCACTTTGCGGGGATTGCCGACGTGGAGGAAAGGAAGAGGCAACTGAAGCAGGCGTGCGGAAACGTCGTCTCGTGGGAGGTGTGAGCCCGCGAGTCATCTGCTTTCTTTGCGTTTTTTTTTTTTTTTCGCTGTTAGACTTCGTGAGGGAAGTGTATCCCTCCTCCCCCCCCCCTGCTGAGAGTAGCAGTCAGATGTGCCGCATGCCGTTCCTTCTTTCCGTTTTCGTAGCATTTTTTGTTTTATTTTTCTGCTTCTTTTTGTTGTTGTTGCTGCTGCTTTTGTCGTGTGCCGGAATCACTGGCGGCCGTGTTCTTTTTTACAAATATCGAATGCTGTCAAAGAAAAAGAAGAAGGAGAAGAAAAAAGCACTTTGGTAGAATGCGCTGCGCATCAAAACGCCTCATTTGTCATATTCCGCCTCTGACTTTATCATCTCTGCATTTCTGTGCATTGCACACGCAAGTGATACCATCTTTTTTTTTTTTTTTTGGTACTTATCTCTCTCTATTTTGCGTTTCATTCCTTAGCTGGATTCAACACTGAACTATGCCTCTCCAACGCCTCTCACGTAATGCTCGTCTTTCCACTTTTTTTGCTTTCAGAAGGTTTATGTATTTTTTTTTCTTCTCTTTTTACTTATTTCGAAATTTGTCTACACCTCCGACATTTCTGGTTGAAACTGGAAAACTCAATTGATCAATCAGTCGGCCAAAACACAAGCAACGCACAGAATAACATAAATCGCACTCTTTGTTAGTAAAGATGGAATCAAGCTCACAGCAGCAGCAGCAGCAACAGGAGCAGCAATCACCGCGGCGGCAGGCGTTGGGCGCCGCGCAGGCCAGTGCGGGCAACGACGTGGCGTCAGCGGAAGCGGCGGCGTCCGCACCGACTTGGCCGCGTCTGGCGGCGACGCGTCAAAGCCCGAGCCGCGTTGCCTCCACTGTTCGCTGCTGCTGTTTCTTTGGCTTTCCTTTTCTCATCGTCCTAGTGTTTCTCCTCGGGGGCCCTTTTGCGATGCTTGTGGCCTGCGCCGTGGTTTTCGTGTGCGTCGGGATCGCCGCCGCGGAGTCGTCGCAGGAGCACCGGCGGCGGCAGGAGCAGGAGCAAGAGGCCGCCGCCCGCATCGCGGCGTGGAGGCGGTGGATGCGTCAGCAGGAGGGAAGCGGGGACGGCGGGTTCGCAGCGGGCGGGGAGAGCCTCCCGAGCGGCCCCGCTGGCGGCGGCAGCGGCGGCGCCCCGCCTCACGTGATCTTCTTCTCGGGCGATCCGCAGTTCCTGCGGGAGAGCAACATCCACTCCAACGCGATTGTGTATGTGGTGAACCCCACGACTGGCGGCGGCGGCAACACCGACGGCGCGTACGGCCAGCATCAGAGTATGCCCGGCGTGCCCCTCGCCAACCAGCTGGGCGGTGGCGCCGCGACGGATTTCGACTTGCTGCCGGCGGCGGCGGCGGCGCTCTTCCCTGCGGCGGCGCCCGCCGCTACCCCCGCGGGCCCCAACGCGCGCGACGGCTTGAAGGGCAGCGGCGGAAACGGCGGCGGCGGTGACAAGACGGACGCCGCCGCCTCCTCCTGCGGCTCCTCCGACTACGGGTCCGCCGACTACGTTCCCGCGGCGGCGGACGCGGGGAGCGGCGCGAGCGAGGGGGGCAGCAAGGGGCAGGGCGAGGCGGACACGGCGGGAGTGGAGGGAGACGCGCCCAAACCACTGGAGTAGTGGGCACACGCGTACCTATCTCGTGCGCCGCCAGAGGGGGGAAAAACGATAATAATAGAAACCGTACGGATAGCGTGAGAAGGATGAGAGAATGCGGGGAAGGACAGAGCAGATGGAATACACCCACGAAGGGTCGGGATGGCGCTGCCTTGAAAAAATGGCGCTCAATGGTGGGTCTCCTTTTTTTTTTCCCTCGCTGCCGACACACACACACACACGTTGTGCAGCAAAAGGCACTCGTACGTTATCGTGAAATTTTCCCTTACTCGCTTCTTTCATTTCTTGATATTAGAAAAAAATACGAACAACAACTACAAACAGCAACCTCTTCTCATTGTGCTGCTTCTTTTTGTAATACCTTTGCATTTTTCTGTGTTGATATGCGAAGTGCTTCGGACAGTAGGGATCAAACTAATGGATTTTTTTTTCCGTATTTCACTAGTCATTTACGCGCTGATATATTCATATTGTATTCATTGTATCTATAGTTGGGCTTTTCCGAGGGAGGCCTACTTCTTTTACATATCGTGCTGGCTCAAATAGCCGTCTTTGCCCTTTGCTCATCATCATTATCATTAATATTATCTTTTTTTTTCCTACTTTTGTGACTGTTTTCATGAGATATTTTTCTTTGGGCTTTCCCTGTCCATCTCCCATGGCTGCTTTCCTTGCTTCATTCTGCCTTGTTTTGGTCTTTTCCACCATCATTTTTTTTTTTTTGCTGTCGTTGCTGTTGCTGTTGTTGTTGCTATTGCTTTTCTTTTTTTGAGTGATTCTCTCAAATTTAATGTCATCATGATGCTTGATCGCTTTTTTTTTTGTTTGATATAGTTCAGTCCCATGGCTCTTCTTTACTGCGTGGTAGTTTAATGCTGCGTCTGCTTTTTTTTTTCTTGTTGTTTTCAAGAACATATTTATGCATGCATGCATGCTTTCTCTCTCTTTTTCTTTCTTTCTCTCTCTCTCTCTCTTTCACCCTGTGTGTGTGTGACTACGTGTGTATGCTTCTTTGAAGCTGTTTGAAGTTTTTTTTCCTTTCGGTTTGACCGAGTGCCGCCCGTTGTGCAGCGCTCATGCCGCGCGGCTACAGATGGAATGCGTACTTGTTTCGTGTTTTACCCTTTCCTCCGAATACGTACACAGAGAGACTTTGTGTTTCCGCTACGGCGTGAGTTGCTCAACTTACTATTGTTGATCTTGTAAAATGAGTTGTATTTTCCTCCTTCTCGAGACAAGTGGCGCTTAACTTTAACCTCTCCTTTTCACTCGTAGTATTTTATACTCACGATTTTTGCGTTCTCTGGATACAGGAACACAAAAGACAAAAAAAAAAACAAAAGATACAAAAAAAAAAGCACCCTTCTTACCATCGCATTGAGATAAACACCACACCAGTAGTATATACACTCCCCAAACGGCACACAGATCCTCCAACAACATGTCGGGCGATCAAACATGTATCGTTGCAGCGCTCCGGCAGGAATTGGCTGGAACTCAGAAAGGCAACGAGGAGTTACACCGTGAAAATATGAGACAGAAGGAGACGATTCAGCGCACGACCGCACGAATGGCGGCGCTGACGGAGGAGAACGAGCAACTCCGAAAAGAGCGGGATAGCTGTAAGCAGCAGCTAGAGGCACTGCAGGAGCAGCACGAGACAGAGCTCCGCGAGGTGACGGAGGAGATGGCGGCGGCGGCGCGCTTTTCAGAAACAGAATGGCGGGAGCACTGCGATCGGGTGGAGGCGGAGGGGCGGCGCCTGCGGGGTGTCATTGCTGCCGTCACGGCCACGGCTCTGGAGCTGCTGGTGGGGGCGGAGGAGGCGGCGCGTCGGAGGGTGCAAGATGAGGAGGAGGCGGAGCGCAAGACGTTTCCACGTACTGCCTACCGCAGCGCCGTCGTCGCCGCAAGAGCCTTTGAGGCGTCTGCAAGTGCGGACGTCGACGCTCCCCCTTCGTCGGATGACAGTGAGCACAGCGATGAGTCCCCTGCGAAGGATTCGGCTGTCAAGCAGCATGCTCTTACTCAGATAAGTTTACTGTGCCGCGCGCTCGGCTGCACACGCGAGGAGCTGACCGACAAGTATCTCGGAAAGGCGAGGAAGGAAAAGTCAGACGACTGGTATGATACGAGTGCGCAGGCGCGCGGCCTGTGGGAGCTGTACCTCGTCCTCTGCGACGTCGGCTTTCCAACCGATGCCGCCACTGTCAAATTACTGGAGTCTGAGGATCAGGCTGGCATACTGTGCTTCAACGCCATCGGGCATGGGCCAGACTACAGAGAGTACAACTACGCCATTCCACCTACGGCAAATGCCTATGACTTCTTTTACCGCCTCCTCCGCCACCTGCCAGAACTTGGGCGGCTGTTCTTCTCCCACCTCCCGTCGCTGTCGTCGCCGGGGGCGCTGGAGTCTCTGGCGGGCACTCAGCGGAAACGGCTGGAGTTGGGCCTCTACCACACCGACTACACCGTTGCCGACCTTCTCACTCTCAGCAAGCACTGCTCCCAGCTGAGTTCTCTGTTTGTCCACGCCTCTCACTGCACCGACTGGGGGGAGTACGCGAGTATTGATGACATGGACGAGAAGGAGGACTGTGTGGATGTGGCGTGTGGGGGTATTATCTGGTGGCAGGATGAGTAGTCTCCTCATGTGGTGGCCGGCGTAGTATGCTACTTTCTTGAGGCGCATTCATACTCCACGTCAATGTGTAGCTCTGCCGCGAGGCGCCTCTCTATATATACATCACACGAATGAAACACACATCGCGGCGGTTCTGACGTGATGCAATGAGTAAAGCATGTGTGAGCGTCGCTGCGCCAAACCTCTCTCCCCTCGCTGCTGTCTTCATCTATGCGTGTCTCACCTCTTTCCTTTTCCCTGCGATCGTTGACGAACGTGTGTGTATGTGTGTGTGTGTGTGTGTGCGTGTGTGTGCGTGCGTAAAAAAGAAATAGTTGCGTGGTGCGTAAACTCGTCACCCGCCTCATTTGGTGCAAAAATGTTGAATACCACGTGATTAACGTAACTATTGCTTCCCGCTCATTATCTCAGCCCTCTCACCCAAACTTTTCCGCGGCAGATCAGAGTATCTGGGAACCGTTCTATCGGCACCCAAGTGAGGAAAGGGACACAACCGCTTAACTTTTGCCCAATATCATAAAAAGCCACACCAGCACCATGACTGAGTCTTACACATCCATTATCGCATCGCTCCGGGAGGATTTGGCTGGAGCCCAGTAAGAGAACGAGGAGTTACGCTGGGAAAATGGAAAGCAGAGGGAGACGATAAACCGAGCGAAAGGCCGGATGGCGGCGCTGACGGCGGAGAACGAACAGCTCCGTAAAGAGCGGGACAGCTATAAAGAGCAGCTGCAGGAGGCCAAAGAACAGCACGCGGCAAAGCTCCGCGCGGTGACGGAGGAGATGGCGGCGGCGGCGCGCTTCTCAGACAGCGAGTGGCGGGAGCACTGCGACCGCCAGGAGGCGATAATCGTTGCGCTGGCCAAAGACGCATTGGAGATGCTTCCAAACGCAGAGGCGGTGGCACGACGGGCCGTGCAACAGATGGAAAAAGAGGCGCGTCGCGCTCTCAGCCGCGCGGAGGAGACTGCCATTGGACTTCTGCCCCCGCGTGCTGCGTACCAGGCCGTGCTAGCCAACGCGCGCGCCAGGGAGAAGAATGCAACCAAAGAGCAAAAGGCGGCGGATGCAGAGCTGCAGGTGCGGTGGCTGCTTCGCGCGCTCGGCTGTACAGGCGAGGGGCTGCGCGGCAAGTTTCTACCAGAGGGGGCCGACAGCGCTTCCGAAAGTAAGGAGGGCGGCAACGGTTTCAGCACCAATGAAGAAGGGATATATGAGCTGTACCTCGCCCTGCGTGACATCGGCTTCCCTTGCCACAGTGCTATGATCAAATTGCTGAAAGATGTGTACGTAGAGAGTCTGCACTTCAACGCTGTTGGACACAAGCCATACTACGGTAAGAAGGCGTACGCTCTTCCGCCCACCGCTGCCGTCGACGACTTTATCCACCGCCTCGTCAGCTATCTGCCGAAGCTCACGGAACTGGGCTTTTTCCACCTCCCCCCGCTGCCGTCCTGGCCGCCTGCGGATGCGCTGCGATTTGCAGAGTGCAAACTATTCGCACTTGAGTTTGCGAACACCGAATACACCGTCGAAGACCTCTACGACCTCCACAGTAGCTGCCCCTCACTGGGGAATCTGCTGGTCCACGTCTCCCACTGCACCGACTGGGGGTACTTCGCGGACATTGACGACATGGAGGAGAGGAAGAGGTGTGTGAGGGATGAGTTCCGGTCGGTTCTTTACTGGAGGGAAGACTAGCTCTATCGCACACACACACACACACACACATACACAGTTTTTAACACATTCTGCCAATTGCTTGAGGTGCGCTCTTATTCCTCCCCTCGAGCGTAGCTCTCCCGCTCTTCTGCTTATTCCTTTCGATTGCGTTTATTTTCGTGTGATATTTATGCTCTGCCGGTGTCGCGGCTGTGCCTCTCGTTTCCCTGGGCTGCCTGCATCAAGTGAAGAGAGAAATTCACGCAGTTGGGATGAAACAAATATCATTATTCTTATTGATTTAATGCCCTGCAATAACCAGAGACGTGCACAAAGCCTCAACTGCTGTAACCTCTTCAATGCTTCTGTAATGGCGAGTTGTTGTGTTTCTTCTGTGAGGGGTGTAAAAACCCGCCTTCTTGCTGTCCTCTGATCTCTCCTCTCTCTCTCTCTCCACGTGTTGCTGACCACGCGAGTGCGAAACTGAAAAAGAGCGAAGGCAAAGAAGAGAAAGATTCGCACCATACTTATTGTTGAATGTCAGTGGTGAAAATTTCAAGCCCAAATTGACATATTTGCTCTCTGCATCGTTGTTTCCTCGTAAATCCTTTTTTCCCCCTACTCAACCCATTCTCACCGTTCTTTCTCTCAAGGTACACAGCGTTCCTGCTTGCCATTGCCTGAGTGTTGGTTGTCTTCTATCGTTGTTGTGAAAATTTCACTCCGCCTGCACTGCGTTTGGGCCTGCTGCTATTCCCTTTTTGATGCTGTTCGAGCTCTGCTGATTGAGAGTCTTCTTTTCTCTGTCTTCTTTTTCACTTCGTATTCCCCCCCCCCCACCTTCTTACTCTATTTATCTCTTCCTGACAAATGAGAGCCAACGTCGACACTCACCATTCGCGAGTCACTCAAAAGACAATCAAGCAAGCAGAGAAGAGAAGGGAAAACAAACGCAGGCAAGTACGCAAGGCCACCCCCTACCACAGCAATCAGTATCTAAGTGCCTTCGTCCCGCAGCCCACGTGCCGTCGCTATGTCCGACACGCACAACAGCAGTGACAACAATAACATGAGGAATGCTGCCACGGTTGAGGAGCTGCAGGCGGCCCTCGCGGAGTCGCACGCCGACAACGAGAAACTGAGGACCACAGCGCAGCGAATGAAGGCTCAGATGGCGGCGCTGACGGCGGAGAACGAAACACTCCGTAAAGAGCGGGACAGCTGTAAGCAACAGCTGCAGGAGGCCAAGGAACAACACGCGGCAGAGCTCCGGGAGGTGACGGAGGAGATGACGGCGGCGGCGCGCTTCTCAGACAGCGAGTGGCGGGAGCACTGCGATCGGGTGGAGGCGGAGGGGCGGCGCCTGCGGAGTGTCGTTGCCGCCGTCACTTCCACGGCTCTGGAGCTGCTCCTAGGTGCGGAGGCGGCGGCACGCCATGAACTAGAGAAGGAGGAGGAGGCGGAGCGCAAGACGTTTCCACTTGCTGCCTACCGCAGCGCCGTCGCCGCCGCAAGAGCCTTTGAGGCGTCTGCGAGTGTGGGCGCCGACGCTTCCCATGCGCCGGCTGACGGTGAGCAGAGCGATGAGTCCTCCGCGAAGAAGTCGACCATCGAGCAAAATGCTCTTATTCAGATATGTTTACTGTGCCGCGCGCTCGGCTGCACACGCATGGAGCTGCACGACAAGTATCTCGGGAAGGCGGTGAAGGAAGGGTCACATGTCTGGTACAACACGAGTGCGCAGGCGCGCGGCCTGTGGGAGCTGTACCTCGCGCTGTGTGACGTCGGCTTTCCAACCGATGCCACCATCGCTACATTGCTGGAGGCTGAAAAACAGGTAGACGTGCTGTGCTTCAACGCCATCGGGCACGAGCCAGACTTTGAAGAGTTCAACTACGCCATTCCGCCCACGGCAAAGGCCTATGACTTCTTTCACCGCCTCATCCGCCATCTGCCGGCGCTTGAGCGGCTGTGCTTTTCCCACCTCCCGCCGGTGTCGTCGCCGGGGGCGCTGGAGGCTCTCGCAGGCAGTTCGCGGAGACTGCTGGTGTTGCGCCTGTATCGCACCGACTACGCCGTCTGCGACCTTCTCACCCTTCGGCAAAACTGTCCGCAGCTGAATTTTCTGTGTGTCCACGCCTCTCATTGCACCGACTGGGGGGAGTACGCGGACATTGCCGACGTGGATGAGAGGAAGAAGCGTATGAGGGAGACGTGCGGCGGGATTATTGCATGGAGGAATGATTAATCTCCTCACGTGGTGACCGGCGCGTTATGCCATTTGCACTTGCTTGAGGTGCGCTCATACTTCACGCGCATATTTCGCTCCCCCGCGAGGCTCCTCTCTATATACATCACACGAGTGAAACACACCTGGCGTCGGCCTTGACGTGTTGCAATCAATACTGTGCAAGCATCACCCCGCCAAGATTCTCTCTTTGCTTCTGTCTCCATCTGTGAGTGCCTTTTTTCATTCGTTCTTCGTTGTGAACATGGATCAGCGTGTGTTTCCCTTTCAATTTTTATTGCTTTTTCTTCGTCAAAACTCTACAGCCCCTGACATGTCACCGGAGGACGCACAGATTACTACCGCAATGGGACTGATGAAGCCATTAATGTATCGCGCCGCAGACTCACGTAGTGACGATGTGTGCCTTGTGTTCGTCACCGGCGATCCTTCAGCAACACACTTCTTTGCACTCTCACTTCTCTCGTGCATACATCTGCCCTCCCCGAGCCTCTTCAGCGGAAAAAGCTACACTCTCTCAATTCAAAACACAGCTAGTCACATCACACGAGGTAACCCCAAAGTTCGCCGCATTCGCATCCAAAGAGGACATATAAACAGATAAAAATAATAATAGCCACCACCACTGCATCACGTGAAGCAAGAACTTCTCCCTACTCCTCTGCGAGCACATGTACTGCTCTGCCGCCGGCGACGCTGTGGACGGCGGCCTCGAGTCTCCGTGGTCTCCTCCCAGCGCCGGCGCCGGCCGTGCCTTCCCCCTCACCAGCGGCGCAGCCGGCGCGACGGTCGAGGTGGGCGACGCGGGGCCGCGCGAACACTCTTTCTTCTCAGCTGGCGCGCAGCTGCGGCGGTGGGTGGCGGCGCTGGCGGGAGCGCTGGGGGCGGCGGGCGGGCGGGCGCTGCACGCGCTGGTGCCCCCCGGCGGCGTGCTGGCCTCCGCGCTAAGCATCGCAAGCGTGTCCATCGGGGCGGGCATCCTGGGCCTGCCGGCGGCGGCGGACAGCTGCGGGCTCGCGGTGGCGATGGTGTACCTCGCGGTCATCACGTTCTTCTCGGGCTACTCGATGACGCTGCTGGCCATCACCTCGGAGCGCACGCAGATACGCACCTTCGAGGGGATGGCCAAGTGGCTCTTCCCCCGCGGCCGCCACGCCTTCTCCTACTGGGCCGCCTTCATCCGCTGGTTCCAGTCCTTCTCGGGCAGCGTCGCGTACGTCATCAGCGTCGGCAACTGCTTCGTGCCCATCTTCAGCGCCGCCGCCGCGCGCGCGCCGGGGAGCGCCGCCCTCGCCTTCCTCGCGAGCCGCCGCGGCAACCGGCTGCTGACGACGCTGGTGTGGCTGTGCGTGATGCTGCCCCTCGCGCTGCCGCGGCACGTCGACTCGCTGCGGCACGCCTGCATGGTCGCCGTCGCCTTCATGATGTACTTTGTGCTCGCGATCATCGCGCACAGCTGCGCCAACGGCCTCCCGGCGCACGCCGGCAACACCCGCCTCGTCGGCCGCCACGGCCACGGGCCGGAGGGGCCGTACGTCTTCCTCTTCCGCACCGGCAACGAGGCCATGGCCGGCGTTGGGACCTTCTTCTTTAGCTACTGCTGCCAGAGCAGCGCGTGCGAGATCTACTGGGACATGCACCCCGCGATACGCGGCCCGCGGCACTTTACGTACGCCGCCGCGCTGGCCGTCATCATATGCGGCACTCTCTACTCGCTCATCTGCGTCTTTGCCTATTACGACTTTGGTAGCGAGCTGCTGTCGGAGCGGTCGATTCTGCTGCTGTACGCGCCACTGGAGGAGCCCGCGATGATGATTGGCTACGTTGGGGTTCTCTTCAAACTCTGCGTCGCCTACGCGCTGGTGGGCAACTCGGCGCGCAACGCACTGCACTACATTCTGGGCTGGCAGGACCGGTACCGCGTCGGGTGCGATCGCCGCCCGGCGCGTGACGCCGCGGGCACAACGCCCCTGTGGGACGAGGAGGAGGACAATGCGTGCAAGGACTGGGGCGCCTCGCCGGCGGCGACGTCGGGAGGCCCCACCACAGAGACGCCGCCAGACCCTGCCGCTCCTCTTCATCCTCCTCCTCCTCCTCCTCCGCACGTTGCGCTGCAGGAGGAGCTGCCGCTCGGCGCGGAGGACGACACCCGCGACGGCACTCTCTCGAGCGTCTCGCAGCGCGGCCCGGCGGCGGCGGCGGCCGCGGCGGATGACGAGTGGGCGGAGCTGTCCAGCGAGCGCGCCGCCGACTCCGAGGCGTACGTCGACAACATTCCGACGGCGCGTCACCTCGCGGTGGTGGTGGTGCTGTCGGTGGCCTCGCTGCTGCTGGGTCTCTTCGTGCCCTCCGTCACCACCGTCTTTGGCTTCGCCGGCGCGATCAGCGCGAGCTCCATCGCGTTTATCTTCCCCGCCCTCTTCTTTATGTACGCCGGCGGCTTCACGGTGGAAAGAGTGGGCCGCTTCCACTACTACTGCACCTACGCGCTGCTCATCAGCGGCGTCGCCGGGATTACGTTTGGCACAGGCGGAGTCATTTACATGTCCATTTGAACGGAAGAGGCAGTGGATAAGCATTTCGCCATAACAGTTCGGTTTATTGCTGTTCTATACTGCACCTTCCGTTCTACGTGCGCCTAGTCGAGGTCGTTATGATGATGGGGCGCCACAATCACAGTGATACACTGTTCCCCCCTCCCCCTTCCCCTACACACAAATACACTCACGAACAGGGTACTGTATCCTTTTCAAATTCGCCAATCAGTGCCGTTTTTACACACTTACTTCTTTTTTCTCTCCATCAACTGTTGTATTCGATCAATCTGCCTCTCCCTTTTTCCAGCGCACCATAATATGTGTTTTGCACCACACATACACACACACACACTCACGCATGTTCGCTGGCGAGCGTGGCCTCCTTCCCCATTTGCGGTAGGTTCGGTTGATGACATCGCTCTTGCGTGTGCCTACTGCGCATCTTTTTTGGTTTTCCCCTCCTCGATATATTTATCTAATGAACGCTCGACATGGAAACAAAAAAGAAAGCTACAACGAGTTTCGCGTCATGTCGCTGTTTCTTTTTTTCTCCACGTTTTCAAGCGAAAACACACACAAAAAGCAAAAAAAAAAGCAAAAAGAAAACAATCAACAACACAGCTCTCTTCCTACATGTCTCCACAGTATTCCTCTTTGTTGAGCACTCGTGTCACGTCGCCCCACGCTTACTTTGACAATCGTACGCGTACATGTCCACAGATTTTTGCTTCTTTTTCTCTACGCATACACTGTTTTACTGATCACGGGGAGCTGCATGTTTCCCCTCCCTCCGCAACTCAAAAGAGAAAAGAAGAGCTACGTGCAAAAGTGAGTTTCAGATGATAGTTCTGCTATTACTATTACTATTGCTTATACTTCTTCCCTTTTTCCTTACCCATCACTAGCGACAGCGATAACTGAAAGTCTTGTTCAGCAAGCGAGGAAAGAAAAAGAAACACCTCACGCTTGAAGGAAGTTTAGCGTGTTTTCCTTCTTAGCAACCTCACTTTACTTGTTATTTTGTCTCTCGTTCGACTGTCATTAACAGTGCCGAATTCCCACCTCACCGTAGTCCCTAACAGCAACAGGAGGTGGCGCAGGGCTGCTACATTGAAAAAAAAAACAACAACAACAACAACAGCAACAACGCATAAAACAAATCGTGAAAGAGAGGGCTGAAGGGAATGGGGCTATTGACGACAAGAAAAGCAATGCAGGAGGAGGCAAGCGCTGCGCCAAAACGGGACTGCGTTGGGTCCAGAGTGGCCAAAAACAGAAACGCCCGTAGGCCTCCTATGTCGGCAAATGCATCTTCCGAGAAGCGCCGCGGCGCCGGCGATGGCGCAGGTTGCAGACAGACTGCCCACAAGAGAGACGACATATCTCGCAGGCTGAGTGGGAGCTCGCGGGTGGGCGTGCCGGCAAGCGCAGGAGAGGCGGCGGGGGCCACGCCCTGCGAGGGGCCCTCCCCGCCGCCCGTCGTCGACGACTGCGAGGCGCCGAGCCGCCGTCTGGGTCGGCCGGAGGCCGTGGCCGACTCGTCGCTGGAGCGGGCGGCGGAGTCGCGCATTGCGGAGGAGGTGCGCGCCTACTTCCCCGACATGAACAGCTGCCGCCAGCTGCGCCTCACCGGCAGCAACGCCGGCGTCGTGGCGAGCCCTCAGTCGGCGCCGCCGCTCCTGACCCCGTCGCCCGGGCAACAGCAGCCGTGGGCGCCACAGGGGCTGTCCCCCCCCTCGCGCAAGCGCCAACGCTACTCGCTGCTGGCGGCGCTGCTCAGCGAGTTGGAGGAGCGCGACCGCGCAGCGGCTGCCATCACCTGCGGCTCCGCCAGTGACAACGGCGATGGTCTCGTGAACGGCAGCGGCGTCACCGGACGGGCGAAGCGACAGCGAAGGGAAACACACTTAACGCCGACACGCGACGGTACCATCCATAGTACTGCAGCAGCCGCAGCAGTCAGGACCGTCCCCGAAACGGCCGGCACCTTGTGTAGTCATTCAGTACAGGCTTGCGCGGGCACACCACTACCCCCCTCCAGTTCAGCCAGTGTCGTCCCGCGGTACGCTGTGGAGTGTGTCGGCTGCGAGTCGCGCGTGACCTTCTGCGCCAACGCGAGTGTCCTGTCCGGCCAGATTGTGCTGTGGGCGAGGAGTGTGGTCACCGCGCGCGTGCGGCCGCTGAGCGGCGGCACCGCCCCGGACGCCGCGCGGCCCGCGTCGGCGGCGTCGCTGGCACCCCCCACGGGGCCGCTGGCGCTCGCGGCGGGGTCAGGCAAGACGGGAGTGGTGGACGACGCGCTACGGGCGGTGGTCGCGCGCGCGCTGGCGCTGCCGCCGCTGCTGCCGGTGCACGCGCGCGCGCAGATACTCGAGCGACAGTCACCCAGCAAGGCGGTCGCGGGCACGTCGCTGCGGCAGCCGGGGGAGGGAGGGCCTGGTGCCTCGGCCGCAGCGGTGCGGCGCAGCAAACACAAGAGTGGCGGCGAGGCGGCGCTTTCACCGCCGGACGGCGAGACATTACGTCTGGCGTACGAGAGCCTGCACCTGGTCAGCGAGGACGTCGCGCAGCGCCCCCGCGCCTCCTCCTTTGCGATCCAGTCCATTGTGCAGCCCGGCCGCCCCTCCGCCCTCGAGTGCTACCCCAAGCACATGATCAACTTCGGACTCCTCCTCTACGCCCTCTCGCGCGTCTCGGAGGCGGAGTTTGCCCGCTGCGTGGACGGCCCCGCGCCGGCGGCTGCTGCCCCCGACCCGCGGCTCCTGCGGCGCCTGCGGCCGAGCGGCGCCGGGGACGCGGTGCTGGTGCTCGGCCTCGGGGGCAACGCCCTCGCCGCGTGCCTCGACCGCCTTCTGCCGCCCGCCGTACCCATCGACGTCGTCGAGATCGAGCCGGCCGTCGTCGAGGCGTGCCGCCGCGCCGCGCAGGTGCCGCTGCCCCTCACGCCCTTCGTGCCGTGCCACATCCAGCTCGGCAGCGCTGCAGACGCGGCTACTGCTGCTGCTGCTGCTGCTGCTGGCGTGCACACCGCGCCAACCCAAGTGGGAGAGGAGGAGGGGTGCGTGCCTTCTCAGGAGCCGCGCGTTGATGGTGCTGCCGAAGACTCCACGACAAACTTGTCGCCTAAAGGTTTGTCTGCTCCCGCCGCTTCCGTAGAGCGGCGGCTGCGCGGGCGACCGCGGAAATCCCCGACCGGCACCTGCGGAGCCTTTGTTGGCTCCTCGCAGCCTCCAACAGATGCAGATACTGACAAGGCGCTGTCCGCACCGTCCGCTGACGTCCCCAAAGTCGTTAAGTTCTGGGTGGCGACGGCGGCGCCGGCGGCGGCCTCGTGCCCGCGGGCGGAACGGTACCGCTTCTACACCGGTGACGCCTACGACTTTCTCCGCCACTGCCGCGCCGACCCGGCAACGCCGGACAGCCCTATCGGCGGCACCGCATTTGTGGCAGCCGACAGCAGCAGCGGCGGCAAGACATCAACAGCTAGAAACAGAGGGAGTACGTCAACTGTAAACTCCACTCGCCAACAAGAGTCCTCGCCGGCGGCGCGGGCGGCCCCCGCCGCGCCCTCCCCTCCCTCGCGGCGCTACGCGATGATATTTCTCGACTGCTACGACCCGTCGCGCGAGACGATGCTGCTAGACGAGGACGGGCTGCTGAGCCTCTGCCAGAGCCGGCTGCGCCCCGGCGGGTTGCTGCTTGTCAACGCCCACGTACTCCCCTCCGTCGCCGCACTGCAGCGCCACGGCTTCCTGCCGCCCGCGGACACCCGGCAAGCGCCGCCCAAGCAGCGGGGGCGTTCGCGCCCCATCACTGCGAAGCGCAACAACCGCCGTAAGAGCAAAGAGAGCTCGGGGGCGGGGGAGAAGCAGGACGCACCAGGGAGCCCCGCGAGCCCTGGCGCCCCTCCCGAAGTTGCCCCGTCGCCGCCGCCTTCTGCAATAGTGCCGTTCAAGTCTGTGCACGCTTTGCGCGTGGCGGGCTGCGACCAGTGCATCGTAGCCTGCGTGATGCCCGGCGGTAACGACAGCGACGAAGAGGACAACAATAACGAGGAGGGGGAGGAGAAGGAGAAAGAAGGGAACAGAAGCACTGACAGCTGTTTATTGCCGCAGGGCACCCTCCGGAGGACGCAGGCGGCTGACGACGCCGACTTGGGTGGCGGCGGACACGGCCTGCATAAAAGCAACAGCAGCCGTAATATTGCCAGCAGCAGCCAGGGGGCGACGCCGGACGATCCGGGCGTGTTTTCTCCCACGTCTTCTTCTTCTTCTTCCTTTTTTACCTATGCTGATTCTACCGCGTCGTCCCTCGCCTCCCCGACAACCAGCGTCGGCGGCCGTGCGCGTACGGTTCGGGACGGCGCTTGCGCCCGCGGGTGCCTCTTTACTCTCACCAACGCAAAACGAATGGGACACTTTCTTAATCGGCACGTGTACGGCCGGCCGCGCGCTGCGGATGCGAGTCCCACTGGCGGTTGCGGTGGCGGTGGCGATGATGGTAACGCTACTGGCGCTTGGAGTGGTTGCGCTGGTGACGGCGAGGGGCGTAGTGAAGACGGGAAAGAGGACCCCGACGTTTTTCAGATCGACACGGAATGGTTCACGAAAAGTAAAGTTGCGACGAATCGCTTCGGCGCGGATGTTCGACTGTGGGAGCACTCACAGCTGTGACGGAGAAACAGTAACTATCTTCTCCAACGCCGTCGCTCTCTTTTTGATGTTGTTATGTTCTTGGATTTTGAGTTTTTTTTTTTCCTTTCGCGAGCCACTTCACTTCATTAATGCTCTTTTTCGCTTTTTTTTTTCTTTTGCGAGAAAGAGTGAGAGAGAGAAAAGCACGCTTTCAGATATACATAGATTTATCCTTTTCATAGATCTAAAACTATTCACACAAGTATATCCTGTAATAACTTCATGATTGCGGGAAGAGTGATGCGTGTGGAGGGAAACAGAATCGGACTACGAATGAGTATGTGTGGAACTTGCAAGACGTGCGTGCGAGCAGCAAAAATAAGTGTACGGTTCGTGTGTTACGAGCGTTGTGAGAGAGATAGAGAGCAACGCGTGGAGGAGGGAGGGAGAAGTGCGCACAACTTTTCTTTCGCTTCCTTGGTTACCCCTCCCCCTATTCACGCGCCGCTGCCTCGCGTAATGTCATTTTAATTTTAATCTCTTCTCAATTATCTTCATCACGTTTGTTCTTTTGCTCCTCTTTCCACAGCAGTACTCATTCTTTTCCCTTTTTTTTTGTTCTCTCTCCTGTAGCCGTTTTTTTTTTTTCGTGTATTCTTTCTTTTTTCCAGTTTTACAAAAGGGCATCTTCATTTCTTCCCCTTTTAGTACACTGAGATAATTAGTTGAAAGTTTATATTCATCTACTATTGCACTCCCTCAAACTAAAGAAAAAAATATTAATATTCCAAATTTACCACCCACAAACTCTTACCCAGTCTCTCGCGACACCACAGCCCTCAGATGGACGTGTACCGGCAGGCGGCGGAGGTGATCCGCATGGTGCGGGAGGGCAAGGGGACGGCCAAGGCGCTGTGCCTGCGCAAGGAGATGCAGAAGAAGCGCCAGACGTACGCGGTGGTGTGCGAGACGCTGCGGCACTACGAGCTCCTCGAAGACGTGCTGGCCGTCGCGGAGTTCTTCAAGTACTACCCGCAGGCGAACAAGGAGTTCGCGCTGTGCATGGCCTACGACGTGGTCAAGGGGAAGGGCGTCAACACGCAGAACGACTCGACCGCGCGCGCCATCACGCAGTCGGCGTCGTACCTGCGCGAGGCGTTCTGGAGCGTGGAGAAGCACCACACCATCGTCCCCCGCGACAACTTCGAGAGCTGGGAGGAGGGCGGGGCCGCCGCCGACGCCGCCGCGGGGGCAACGGTCGAGATCGACGCGGACGTGGAGAACGCCAAGAAGCGCTCGGCCGGGAATATGCTGCTGCCGCGCTACGCCCGCATCAACACGCTGCGCATTGAGGAGGAGAAGATGATCGCCATTCTCCGCTCCGCCACCGCCAGCGGGGCCGCCGCCGTCGCTGCCGCTGCCGCCGCTGTTGAGTCTCTGCCGACGGCCAAGGGCAGCAAAAAGGTGAAGAAGCTCGATCAGGAGAGAGGAGGAGGAAGGGGAGGGGCGGCGGCGGGAGGCCGAGGAGGCCCCAAGGCGGAGTCGAGCGCCGCCGCGCAGAGCCAAGGCAGCAAGTCGCGCCGGCGTCGGCGGACGCTCCCCGACTTCCACCTCGACCCTGTGGTGCCGTCGCTGCTGGTCTTCCCGCCGGGCACCGACCTGCACGCGCACCCCGCCGTGCGCCGCGGGCAGCTCGTGCTGCAGGACCGCGCCTCGTGCCTCCCCGCCTGCGTCCTGCTCGGCGCCGTCCCGTGCGTCGCGGAGGCGCTAGCGCTGCCGCCGACGCCCGAGTACGTGATCGACGCGTGCGCGGCGCCGGGCAACAAGACGACGCAGCTGGCGGCGCTGGGGGCGGCGTCGGGGGTGAAGATCATGGCGACGGAGCGCGACGCGCGGCGGGCGGAGCTGCTGCAGCGGCGCGTGCAGAGCCTCGGCGCGGCCGACGCCGTCAACGTCGTCAACATGGACTTCTTCGACCTCTCCTCCGACGACCGCGCCGCGACGCAGGCGATCCTGCTAGACCCGAGCTGCAGCGCCAGCGGCGTCGTCACGCGCGTCGACGTGGCGCTGATGCACCAGCACGGCGTCAAGCGCGCCCGCGGCGAGGCGGCGGACGGCGCCCCCGGACAGCACAAGCGCCAGCGCGCGGAGGAGAGTGAGGGACAGGAGAACGAGCAGGAGGAGGCAGAGACGGAGGCGGAGGCGCCGCTGGGGAATGTAAATCCCGACAGCCAGAGCAACGCCTTCAGCAGCGACGAGGACCGCGTGACGCGGCTGTCGCGCCTGCAGCGCAAACTCCTTGCCCACGCGCTGCTCTCATTCGACAACTGCGCGACGGTCGTCTACTCGACGTGCTCCGTGCACGAGGCGGAGAACGAGGGGGTGGTGCGCGAGGTGCTGTCCGACTCCCGCGTCGCGGCGCGGGGCTGGCGGCTCACGAACATCATGCCGGGCACCTGGCGGACGCGCGGCCGCCGGGCGGCGCAGGACACGCTGCCCCTCGACTACACCATCCGCTGCGACCCCGCCGTCGACAGAACCAACGGCTTCTATGTCGCCCGCTTCGACAGAGCCGTTCCAACGGCGAAAACGGAGTAAAGTGAGAGGGGGGGGGGAAAGGAGAGGCGAGAGAGAATACCATGAACTCTTTCTTATCAGGGATTTTCTTGTATTCTTCCCCCCCCCTCTTTCTCTCACTTGAGAGAATATGTCTTTACGATTTGCTTCTTCTCAGCCTGACCTTCATATATATTTCTCCACCTTGCACGAAGCAACTTAAAAACAAGCGTCCAGAGCCGTAAAAAAATTTTTTTCGCAGTGCGCTTTTTGATGTTGTGGTAATTCTTGCTCGATGCTATCTTTTTTTTTCAACTTCTTAATTCTTAATACAAATACTAATTTGTATCGTTTAACAGCAACGATTAATACATATTTTCCCCTCAAATTTCTACGATGAAGTCACGTGAAGAATAATATAATCCCAGTGCATCGCTCGGTTGTTTTTCTGAAGCTGTTCTCTTTCGCCAAGCGACGGAGCATGGTGACTTTTCTTTGTATATGTTGATTTGTGTACGTCAAATCAGTAACTCTAGCATTTCGATGTTCAAACGACACCTTTTCAAAAGGATCCTTTGCATTCGTATTTCTCACGTTGATTTCCATTGCGCAGTTCCATTTCATCATTCCGCCTTTCTATGATAAACTCTTCTCATGCGTAATCAACCACACTTTCTATTTCCTGTTTCTGCTGACGTGCCTCTCACCCATCTGTATCACACAGATTATTTTTTCCCTTTAGACGTAGCATTTTTTTTCTTAGTTTCTCTCTCTCATTTTCTACCCGGAAAAGGTAAATAGTGGCCATATATATCCGTCGCATCCCTTATTTTTATCCTTTTTTCTTTACTTTTCCCCGTGCCGATGGTCAACGCTATTTCGTCCGCCAAGGGCGTTCTCTCGCTTCTGCGGGAGAGCGACAACGGCGTTCTCCTCTTCGCGCTGCGCCGCGTGCTGCAGCTCATGTCCACCTTCTGGTGCGAGATCAGCGCCGACCTGCCGCTGCTGGAGGAGCTCTCGTCGGCCGCGGACCTGGCGCCCGAGACGCGCGGGGCGGCGGCGCTGGCGGCCTCGCAGGTCTACTTCCACCTCGGGGCGTACGGCGAGTCGGTGCAGTACGCGCTGGCGGCCGGCAAGGCCTTCGACAGCCAGCCGCCGTCGCTCTTCACCCGCACGATCCTCAGCCGCTGCATCGATCAGTACGTGGCGCACCAGGAGACGCCCGAGGCGGAGCGCGTGCCGCTGGACCCGCGCCTCGAGACGCTCTTTGAGTCGCTGACGGGGGCGTGGGTGGCGGAGGGGCAGAGCGCAGCCGAGGTGCGCGAGCTCGTCGGCTTCACCATCCGCGCGCGCCGCCTCGACTTTCTCGAGAAGGTGCTGCGCCGCTACCTGGCCGCGACCCACTCGGCCGACGTGCTGCACTTTACCTACACCGCCGCCACCACGCTGCTCACCGACATTGAGCTGCGCCGCCGCATTGTGCTGCTGCTAGTCGAGCTCTACCAGTCGGGCGAGGCCGCCGCCAACGACATCGCCCTTGTGCACTGCCTGCTGCTGCTCGGCGACGTCGAGGGCACCGCCGGGCTCGTCGCGCGCCTGCTTGAGTCGGAGGCCGGCACGATGATGGCGCTGCAGATCGCCTTTGTGCTCTTTGAGAAGGGGAACCAGCACTTTCTGTCGGAGGTGGCCGGCAAGCTCTCGGAGCGCCTCGGCGTCGCGGCGTACCCCGGCGGCCCGATCCCGGGCGAGGACGCGCAGGTGGAGGCCGTCGCCGACGCCGCCGACGGCGGGGAGGTGAACCCCGTGCTGCCGACCGACCCCGCGCCGCTGGAGGTGGCGGACCTGTCGCCCGCGGAGAAGGTCCTGGCGGTGCTTACCGGCGCCGTCACGACCAGCCTGCACCTCAAGTTCCTCTACGCGCGCTGCTGCGCCGACATGCACGTCGTCTACCAGCTGAAGCGCGGCGGCGCGAGCCGGGCGGTGATGGTCAACGCGACGATCATCGCGAACAGCCTCATGTACTGCGGCACGAGCGTCGACGGGTTCATGCGGGACAACATCACGTGGCTGCGGCGCGCCGACTACTGGGCCAAGTTCACCGCGACCGCCAGCATCGGCGTCATCCACCGCGGCCACGTCGACAAGGCGACGCGCGTGCTCGAGTCGTACCTGCCCAAGGCGCGCGTGCCGGCGCTCGCGCACCAGGAGGCGGGCGCCCTCTACGCGCTGGGGCTCATCCACGCCCCGCTCGGCGCCGCGCGCGACCGCTCCGTCATCCACTATCTGCGCGACAACCTCCGCAAGTTCTCCTCCAACGAGCAGATGGTGCACGGCGCGTCGCTGGGCCTGGGCCTCGCGGCGGTCGGCCTGCAGGACGAGGAGCTCTACGACCTGCTCTTCACGTGCGTGACGGGGAGCGACGCGGTCGGGGGCGAGGGCGCCGCCGTCGGCATCGGCATGCTGCTCATGGGCAGCGGCAACGAGGCGGCGGTGCAGAGCCTGCGCAACCTCGCCGACGACGAGAGCCAGCGCGAGAAGGTCATCCGCGGGTGCTGCATGGCGATGGCGCTCATCAGCATGGGCCGCGAGGACGCCGCGCTGCCGCTCGCGGACGAGCTGCTCGCGAGTGGCGACCCGTGGCTGCGCGTCGGCGGCTGCTTCGTCGTGGGGATGGCCTTCGCCGGCGTCGAGAGCGTCGCCGCCATCGAGCGCCTCCTCAGCGTCGCGGTGAAGGACAGCAACGACGACGTGCGCCGCAACGCCGTGATGATGGTCGGCTTCCTGACGCTGCGCAACCCGTCCATGTGCCTCGACTTTACCAACATCCTCCTCGACAGCTACAACCCGCACGTGCGCTACGGCGTCGCGCTCGCCCTCGGCATCAGCGCCGCCGGCAGCGGCAGCCCCGAGGTGGTCGACGTGCTGTGGGAGCTGCGCCGCGACCTCGTCGACTTTGTGCGCCAGGGCGCGCTCATCAGCCTCGCGCTGGTGCTCGTGCAGGTCGCGGAGGCGGACAACCCCAAGGCGAAGGAGCTGCGCACGGAGCTCGCGACCGTCGCGGCCGACTTCCGCGAGGACGTCTGCGTGCGCTTCGGCGCCGCCGTCGCCACCGGCATCCTCGACGGCGGCGGCCGCAACTGCACGTACAGCCTGCAGCGCGCCGGCAAGTCGGTGCTCGGGATGTTTCTCTTCTCGCAGTACTGGTACTGGTACCCGTACACGCTGATGCTGAGCCTCGCGATGCAGCCGACGTGCTTCATCGGCCTCAACGAGCGCCTCGAGATGCCCGAGTACCGCTTCACCTCCCACCTCCCGCCGCGCTTCTTCGCGATCCCAAAGTCGGTGCTGCAGGAGAAGAAGGAGCGCAAGGAGGCGGCCACCACCGCCGTCGTGCTCTCCACCACCCGCAAGGAGGAGGAGCGCCGCCAGCGCCTGCGCCGCGGCAGCACCGGCAACACCAACAACAGCCAGAACAACAGCACCGCGGCCGCGGGTGGCAAGTCCGGTAGCGCGGCGGGCGCCGACAAGGCCAAGACCGAGGACGAGGGTAAGGACAAGGAGAAGGACAAGGCGGAGGCGGCCGAGGCGGAGCCGGCGACGGAGGTGCTGCACAACCCGTGCCGCGTGACGCTGCGGCAGCAGGCGGTGGTGCGCCACGACGCCGACCCGCGCTTCACGCCCCTCAAGTCGCGCGCCTTTGGCATCTGCCTCCTGCGCGACAACACCCCCGACGCGGGCCCGCAGAAGCTCATCGACACCATCGAAATCGTCGAGGAGGACGCGCCGGCGCCGGAGCCGTTTCAGTACCCGTAGAGGCACGAAAGAATGAGGGAGAGAGAGTGGGGCGGACCGATTGGAAAAAAGAAACTTTGAATCTCTTCCTTCATCGGCCCTTTGTTGTTTTAATCCATGGTTTGTGTGTGTGTGTATGTCTTGCTCATCTGTTACTCATCTTTCGTACACACCAGCTTTCTTTTTTGTCTTGTTTCATGAGTGAAGGACTCCTTGCGGGAGAGAATGCATTTCTTGGTCTCCCTGGCAAGATGGTCAACAATACGAATGTGAAATGTGCGAAACACGGAAGATAAAATGATTGTTTCACTCATATAATCTAATCACAGAACCCAGCAATGAAAGCACAACGACACAGGGAGCCATCGAGAGGGATATTCGGAAAGTTGTGGAGGCGCAGAAACTAACGTTTGGAATGCATTCTCTTGCCCTAAGATATGCGAGAGTATCACTCAATTTTCCACGTACTTCAAAAAAAAAAAAAAGGAGTAACAGCGTATATTGAAATGCACACACGACGCGCGCTACCCTCACACACAGAGAAAGAAAAATATAGTGAAAGAGGTAACTGTTTACCAACTGAAAAAGAAAAATGACTTGACTGGCCTACGCTGCTGTAATGAAGTTTTGATAAGAAGTCGTTATTGGACACTTCTATGCCAACACACACGCAAAAAGAAGTCATTTTTTTTTTTTTTGTACACAGAGTGCACTGACACTCATGCTCTTTCCTCATTCTTTCTTCATATATATTTATTTGCGTTATTTTCGCTACTTTTCATTCTTATTGTTTTTAAACACCCTTCAGCACAACACCGCTGAAATTTTCAGAATCACTACTACTACTACTACTACTTCTTGGTTTCAGTACTACAGTCATTACACCGTACATTATAATCAATAAAGTATTGAGTTGTACAGAATTATTCTGTGTGCTCACAAATTATTTTTTTGTGTTATTTCCTTGTTCATAGGACTGCAAGAGTAGACGCCTAGTGAAACGCACACGTATTTGTAGGTGTAAATGCATATGTGCGGCATGCAGTGGTGACGCTGACCGTCTGAGGAACTTTTATACAATCGAGCTATGCGAGCGAAAATATTTTATTATTCACGTTGGTTGGTGCTAGACGTACACCATTCTTTTTTCTTCTTTTACTGACTGCAACAGTTTGACGCCTGCACTTTCATTCCGAACTCTTATTTCTCTTTTTTCTCTTAGTCTTATAGGTAATACATCTAACAAAAGGTAAAAGCTAAACTGAAAGTTAAAGGAGGGTGAGGAAACCATCATTTCAAAATTTGTTTGGTACGCTCTTCGCACGTGAGAGGGTGTACCAAAAACGGCTGAAAACATAAATAAGAATTTTATTCCTTACATATCCGTATCGAAACAGACAGCAACAGCAACAACAATACACAGTAAAAGAGAAGCAACGCGAGGAAAATCATCTCCTCCTCCCTCCCCACAATGTCTTTCAGGTTTGACTGGAGTAAGCTAGACGATACCGCGGCAGAGGCGGTGCGTGTGCTGCTCAATGAAAAAATACGGCGTCTGATAGAGTCCAAGAAGAACGCATCGGTTGACAGCTCGTCAGGTGCCGGGGCAGCAGGACTTGAAGCGAGTGGCACCTTCCGCTGGCGGCGCACACGACACTCACTCCACAGCCGCAGCTAACGGGGGAGGGCCCGCCAACCCGTCCGGCGGCGCGGCGCGTGCGAAGCCGTTTCCGATCGAGTCACTCGCCGTCACATCCATCCAGTGGGGAAACGCCCCGCCGTTTCTGGAGCTGCTCAACTTTGAGAACGCCCACGACGTGGGCGGCGGCGACGGCGGCGGGCAGCACGGCCGCGGCGGCGCCCACCACTACCCCCACGGCACGGTGCACCCGTCCTCTGGCGGCCGCACGCCGGCGGACGCGCTGAAGACTCCCCATGTTTCTCCCCTCATTGACCCTCACTCCGCCGCGGCGCCCGCGAGCGGCGGCAGCGGCCTCAGCCGTCTCCCAGCGACGAACCCGCCCTCGCCCATGCCCGCGGGTCCGCCAGCACTGCTGTCTTCCGCGCTCCCCGCAGGCGGCACGGCCCCCGTTGGCACCTCCGCCCCCGTTACCGGATTTGCTTCAACGAGTGCGAGTAACAGGAATACCGCCAGCTCGAGTGTACGGGGGAGTCCCCACGTGAGTACGCTCGGGGGCCACCCGCACAGCCACATCGGCCAGCAGGGCGGCGCCGGCACTTCCGCCTTTGCTGAGCACGCCGCGACCGGCGCACCCCGCGGCGCGTCTCTCTCCTCCTCCTCCACAACGAACACCACCAACACTACCACTAACCCCATCAGTGGCGTTCCTTCTACTACTACTACTACTATTACTGCTGCTGCTGTTGGGCCGGGGAGAGGGGCCCCCCACAGCACCGCCAACGACCACCAAGTCGGTGGCGCCGGCGCCCCTCATCGTCAGTACCGTAGCAGTGGCGGTGCCGGCAGCGACAATGGGAGCAACATCCACACAGCAACAACAACAACAGCGGCATCAGGCGCTGTCGTCACAGGCGATCACACCTACGGGAGCGGCGGTGCCGGCGCAGGTGCTGCCAACACTTACCCTGACAACCACAATGGTAACACAGCAACAACGACACAGATGACGCTGGCGCGCACGACTCCCTCGCGCGTTTCCTCGGCCCCGGCGGCCTGTACGTGCGGCTGCACCTCACCTACGGCGGCTCCCTCAGCCTCTCCGTCGCGACCACCGTCCGCCACGACATTTGTTTCGGCGCGCTGCGCCTCCCCGTGCGGCTGCCGGTCGCCGTGCACCTCTCGCACCTGGACCTCGACTGCTATCTCTGCTTCAACCTGCGCGACAGCGCGTGCCGCTTCTGGATGGAGCCCGGCCGGCTCTCGCACTCGCCCGTCAACCGCATGCATCTCACCGTCGCCTTCGGTGGCCGCGGCGGCGGCGGCGATGACGGTGGCGATGGCGGCGGTGGCTTCGGCCACGACCACGGCGGCGGCGGCGGCGCGGACGGCGGCGGTTTTGGACTCGACCTGTACGGCCTGAACAGCCTCGGGGGCCTCGGCACGGTGCTGGGCGACGGCCTCGGCGACGACACCTCCACCACCGACTACTACTCCGCCAGCTACTCCGACACCCTCACCCCGAGCAACAACATCAATAATAATAGTACCCACCGGCACCGCCACAACAGCAACAACAACGACAGTGGCCTCGGCCCCGGCCTCGCGGCGGCGGCGGCGGCTCCGATGACGATGATGAGACGGTGTACATTGATGAGGAGGAGATCGGCGCTTTTGTGTTGCGCGAGATAAAAGTTGCGCTGCGCGAGTGGCTCATGGCACCCAACGGCATCACGATTCCGATCCATTGCTGAT
Source organism: Kentomonas sorsogonicus (assembly GCA_030347455.1). Lineage (NCBI taxonomy): Eukaryota > Euglenozoa > Kinetoplastea > Trypanosomatida > Trypanosomatidae > Kentomonas > Kentomonas sorsogonicus. The sequence goes on along the minus strand of JAQOSZ010000292.1, from coordinate 296,805 downwards.
TGGAGGAGTGTGGGATGGCGTCGTTCTGTCTGATTGCTTGATTTTACCGCTCCTGCCCTTGTCCAAGTCTGACAATTATACATGTATGTAGTGTCTGATTTAGAGATGAAGTGTGTTGTGACTGTCGTCTCCCCCCCCCCCCCATTTGCACGCGAAAAAAAAAACGTCTACCCCGCGGTTTTGATATTCTGGTACTAGTTTACTCAGTTTTTCCTTCACCCCTGCACATCTTTACTGTCTGGTCGTCATGTTTATGCTACTTGAGAGAGTGTGTGTGTGCCGTATCGCTCTTATCTCTCGCCATTTCGTCACTTCCACCCGCCCTACTCAAAACTTTTCTTCCATTTTAATAATCATGTCAGGAAAACGAAGAGGACATAAGCCACCATTGCTGTATTTTTATTATTGTTTTCGAAGGCTCACCATATCCTCCGAGAAGGACGTTTACCTCTTGTATGGTTTGGGTGAATAAAGACGACCTACCATTTATTGCTTTTCACTTCTTCGTATCTTGTACATTAGTTTCAGTCATCTAGATTTCCTGAAGGTTGCTGGGATCGAAACTTTCTTCCCTCTCCCTCACTTCCTTTGTTTTCTCTCCCATTTCACCACCAATGAGCATCAGTCGCCTCCCCTGCCGCGCTGACGACCCTCTCGCAGCGGCCGTCGCTGTCCGTCGGCGAGTTCAGCGCCGCCGCCGGCGGGGTGCGCCGCGTCAGCCAGCGGCAGCTGCACACGGAGGCGGCGGCGGCGGAGGCGCAGAAGCTGCCCGGTGAGCTGCGACAGGTGCGGCGCCTCGGACGCTCGCTTGTGCGGCGCAACAGCGTCGACCCGCCGCCGACGCCGCGCAGCGAGGCGGAGGTCGCGGCCCTCTCGCGCAAGAACTCCAGCATGTACCTGCACGTCGCCAGCGGCGGCACCCGCTCGCGCTCGCAGAGCATCGTCGGCTCCGCGGCTCCGCGCGCCGCGCGGCCGGGCGGTGCGGCGGCGGCCCGGCGCCAGGGCCACCACGCCGGCGGCGCCGCCGTCGACGAGCGCGACCGCCAACGCGACGCGATGATGCACCTCAACGAGTATGGTGAGCTCACGCTGTCGCTCAACACGGGCGGCGGCGGCGGGGCCGGCGGCGGCGCGCGCGGCATCGGCTTCGGGGGAGCTGTCGGCGGCGGCGGGGGTGACGCCACGAGCGTCTCTGCCGCCGCCGACCGCTTTCTCGCGCGGGAGTACACCGACGCGGAGTTCGAGAAGAACCCCTCGCTGCGGCGCCTGCGGGACATCTACAAGAAGGTGAAGCTGGCCGAGTCGATTGTGCGCGGCGCGCTGCCCGCGAAGCCCTCCCGCGTCCGCACCGACCAAGAGCGCCAGCGCGACCTGCTGGAGCTCGAAAAGGCAAAACTGATCCTCTTTCGTGGGGCGCCGCTACAACATTGAGAAGCGCATCGGCGACATGCTGGACGAGGTGGCCGAGCGGCAGCGCTTCGTCGCCCAGCAGCAGCGCGCCAACGCCAGCGGCAACTCCCGACGCACGGAGGACGAGAGCGCCTACGGCGGCGGCGGCGCGGCCGACGGTGCCGACGACGGCGCCCTCCCGCCCTTTGAGGACGCCGACGGCGCCGCGATGCCGCGCGCGCGCCTCGCGGAGGCGATGCAGGAGAAGATCAACGAGATCAACGCCGAGTTCCTCTGCGACCGCAGCGAGGACGACTTCAACATGGCCAAAATCCGCACCGTCATCGAGACCATCGAGCGGGAGGTGCCCGGCGTCGCCAAAGAGCACGCGCGCGCCCGCCAGCGCTGCGCCGACGCCGGCGTCGACGTGGACGCGGACCCGGAGCTCCTCGACGACAACAAGGCCCCCCACCTCGCGCCGCGGGAGCTGATTCTCTCCATGGCCGCTGCCGCGATGGCCTCCGACGGCAGCGGCGGCAAAGGCGGCGGTGACGCCAAGGCTCTCGGGGCGACGGCGCGGAGCCGGCCGACGTCCGGCAGCACTGTCACCATCGGCGAGCGGCGGCGCAGCGCGAACATCAACGAGGCGCTCAAGCACAAGGACTTTTACGTCGACCCCGACAAGCGCGTCGGCGAGCTGCTCGACACCGTGAGCAACTTCAAGGACATGTGCTGGCTGATCGAGAGCCTCGACATCGAGTTCACGCCCACCCGCGGCCCCGGCGGCCCCGAGCCCTACGCCGACCTGCTGGAGGCGCCGCCGCGCGTCGCCGAGGTCAGCCTCGACCGCGCCCCGCTGTCGCGCAGCAAGGACAAGAAGCGCTCCGCGGGAGGCGGCGGCGGCGACGGGCAGGGCAGCTGGGACGCCGAGGAGGCCGTCGACCCCTTCTTCATCACGGCGGCGCTGGCGGAGGCGGGCGTGGTGCGGGAGCCCAAGGACGAGCGCGGCGACGGCGGCGCGCCGACCCCCAGCGACCCCAGCCTCGTGCCCTTCTCACTGGAGCAGTCGTCGGCGGCGCTGGGGGCGCTCGGCAAGCACACCGAAGGGCTCAACCTGCTCGGCTTCATGCTGGAGGCGCTGCCCGCCGCGCTGGTCAGCGCCCAGGCGCGCGGCCGCCGCCCTTCCACCGCCCCCGCCCACAGCCCCGCCACAAGCGCGAGCCTCGTCGGCGCCGGGAAGAGCAAGCCGCCCGGCGCCGGCGTCGCTGGCCGCCCGCCGATCGCCACGGGCCCCGGCGCCGGCGACGACTACAGCGACGGGGAGGGCAGCAGCGACGGGTACCCCTTCTCGCCCCACAGCGGCGTTCTCGGCGGCAGCGCCGGCGACTTTGGGAAGCATTCTCGAGTCCCCCGGGAGCACGCTGCGGCTGCACCGCCCGGGCGGCGGCCGCTACCGCGCCAGCGTTGACGCGGGCTTCTTCGACGGCGACGGCGACGACGCGGCGGAGCTGGTGCGCTTTCCCGCGACGCTCTTCGACGTGCTCAAGGACCTCTACAAGCAGTACGACTACGGGAAGCTCATCGAGCAGCGCCGCAACAGCCAGATCACGCCCGAGAAGACCGCCGACGAGTACATTGCCGAGATGGAGGCGAAAATGATGAGCCGCCGCCGCCGGCAGAGCGAGGAGATGGAGCGTGGGGAGCGCGAGCGCGCGGACAAGCAGGCGCTGTCGATGCTCAACAACATCGGCACGCCGACCCCGAGCACCACCCAGCCGCGCCGCAGCATTCCTTCACTGCCGTCGTCGCAGTGGCGGGCGCGGCCGTCGCGGCAGGCCGACAACTCCTTCTCCTCCCCGCTGCTGCCGCTGACGGCGCGCGAGGTGCAGTCGCCGCGCGCTCCCAAGCGCATTGAGGTGACCGCCAGCAGTGGCGCCGCCGGGGGCAGCAACAACGGGGAGGAGGAAGACTTCCTGCTGCCGCTGCCGCAGCGCTCCTCGCGACCGCCGACGGGGGCGCAGTCGCGGCCGTTCATGCCGGAGCGCGTCGGGGCGCCCAAGGAGCGCCTGTCGTCGGCCAGCATCCGCCGCATCATGACGGACTTCACCGACTACAGCGAGCGGGTGCTGCTGGTGCAGATGCTCGAGGACTGCGGCCTCATCTTCTCCGTGCTCGGCAAGCTCAACGACAAGGACACGGAGCGCAACCGCCAGGGCAGCCTCAGCGAGAGCGCCAAGAAGCCCATCAAGTACGAGCGCTACGTCGTCCGCGTCGTCAAGCGCAAGCCCACGGAGGAGGAGACGGCGGAGGCGGCGGCGGCGGCGGCGGCCGGCGAGCCCCCGTCCGGTGCCGTGGTGCCCGCGCTGGCGGAGGTGCAGGTGCTGCAGAACCGCCTCAAGAACCTCTCGGCCGTCCCCGCCGCCGGCTACAAGTTTGAGAGCGGCAACCGCGTGCGGGCGCTGGTGCGTCCCGGCGCCACCCGCACCGTCCTCGTGCTGGAGCCCACGAAGAAGAAGCAAAAGGTGGACTTCAAGGACGCCTTCTCCTTCGCGGGGGCGGACGTGCCGGAGGCGGCCGGGGCCGGGGCCGGCGCCGGCGCCAGCGACGACGCCGACAAGGAGATGGAGCTTCTGCAGCAGCTCGAGGACGCGGAGGAGCTGCCGGTGCTCACCAACCGCTACTCCTCCCGCTACCACGCCGGCGGCAACACCTCCCGCCGGCGCAGCTCCGTCGCGTCGCCCAGCAAGGCCGACGCGCAGCAGGCCGCCAAGGCCGAGGAGGTGGACGACTACGACTACGACCGCGCCGCCTCCCTCGCCCCGTCGCCCACCGCCGGCCGCAAGTCCTACTCCCTCGCGGGGAGCCCCAAGGCCCCCAAGCGCGTCGCGCGCCGCAAGGAGGCCGCCGACAGTGGCGACGCGGCGGTGGCCGAGACGCCCGCGCAGCCCGCGTCCACCAGCAAGCGCCCCACGCGCCCGTCGCCCGCGGCGACAGCGAAGCTGCCTCCGGTGGGCAGCAAGGGCTCCCCCACGCGGCCCAAGGCGGCCGGCGGCGGCGGCGGACGCTCCCTTCACGGCGGACGATGACTACACCGACCACGACACGAACAACGCGACCGCGGCGCCGTCCTCCTCCGCCGGCAGCGCGCGGCGCTCCTCCGCGAAGCCCCCGCAGCGGCTGGACCCCCTCGTCGGCGGCAACGCGGGCGGCGGCGGTGCCGGCGAGAAGCGGCCGGTGCGGGAGGCGCTCATCGACGACCGCCCGGTGGAGCAGTGGGGCACGCCGCACCCGCACGTCGCCGAAGACGCGATGAACAACAACCTCGTCGTGCTCTCCGCGCTCGAGATGGGCGACGGGCGCAGAGTCAAGTCCCTCGAGGACCTCGACGAGGACGGGGACATGGTCGACGAGGAGGGCAACCGGTACTACTTCCCCAAGGACGCGGAGGGCGCTGCCGCCGCCGCGGAGGAGGAGGAGGCGGAGCGGCGGCCAGGGTCGCCGCCCCGCCGCGACCCGGGCGAGATCATCTCGGCCATTGTGTCGCCCGAGGCCGCGGCGGAGGCGCAGCGGCGGCGGCAGAGCCGGCAGGACCCGCAGCAGCAGCCGTCCACGATGGAGGGCCTCGCCGCCTCGATCCTCGACGTCATCGCGACCGAGGAGCGCGTGGAGGGGTGGAGGACGAGCGGGAAGCAGGTGCCGCCGCTGGTGTCGCAGCTGGTGGCCTCCACCCGCCTCGCGCACGCCACCTCGCGGCCGAAGCCCCTCTTCTACGCCGACTCGGTCGGCGCCGTGCAGCCGCCGACGATCGTCATGTCATCCGCCGCCTCGGGGCCCGCGCTGACGGCGGAGCAGGCGAAGCAGTTCTCTCCCGTCGGCGGCATCCGGTACGACATCCGCCCCTCCATCAGCGCCTCCGCGTCCTCGCCGGCCGGCGCGAGCCCGGGGCGGCGGCGGCGCTGCCCGGCGGCGCAAAGCCGGGGTCGCCCTCCAGCGGAACGCGGCCGTCCTTCTCGATGGGCGGCGACGCCAACGGCATCGGGCTTCCCGGGTACGGCGCCGGCCCCGGCAGCCCGTGCACCGTGTCCAAGACGGGCAGCAAGGCCAGCGGGCTGCCGGCCGGCGCGCAGGCGGAGCTGGCCGCGCGCGAGGCGTCTTCGCACAGCCACAACAACGAACTCTCGGCGAACAGCGGCAGCGAGGCCGACGCCGGCGGGCAGCCGGTGTCGCAGCTGCGTGCCAAGCAGAAGAGCATCACGCGTCTCTCCGCGCACGACGCGGCGACACTCTACGCCAAGGCCGTCACCGATGCGCGCCGCCAGTCGCTCGCCTCCGCCACCGCCGCCGGCACCGCCAGCAAGGACCACCTCTACGCGCTGGACGAGACGGGCGCGGAGGAGCCGCAGCGCCCCTCTGAGGCGCTCGTCGCCGCCTCCTCGCCGTCGCAGCCACCGCTCACGAACCCGACCGGCGAGCAGGAGGCGGCGCTGCGGCGGCTGCGGCAGACGGAGGAGCGCGCGCGCCAGCAGGCCCTGCAGCACCTCATGGGCGGCGACGACAGTGGCAGCGGCGGCGGCGGCGGCGGCGGCTTCGGCGGCCCCGGCACGCCCTCGACCGCCTTCGGCAGCTCCTTCGGCGGCGTCGCGGGCGCCAGCGGCACCGGCGGCGACTTTGCCTCGACGCTGGGCGGCACCGCGCAGACCGGGGCGGCGCGGCCCGAGGTGGTGACGACCAAATCCGCCAGCACCGGCCGCACGCATGTGCTGCTGCCGCCCGACGCGCGTCACGCGACGACAACAGCGACAAGGAGCAGCGGAAGCGGCGGCGGCGGCGGCGGTATCAACAGCACCGCGTGGGCGGCGACGCCGGAGCAGGCGGCGGCCGCGGCGCACGTGAGCGACCTGATGCGGGCCGTCTCGGGGGGCGTCGGCGGCGGCAGCGCTGCAGGCGTCGTCACCAAGGGAGGCGCCGGCGGCATGGGCGGCCTGACTGCCGGCTCCTCCATCTCCGGGGGCTCGGCCGGCGGCGCGGTGCCGCTGTCGGACATGGACCAGCTGCAGGCGGAGGCGCGCGAGCTGTATATGCAGGACCCCGAGCGCTACGCCGCCGTCATCGACGACTTGGTGCGCCTCGCCGCCGAGCGGCTGCAGCGCGACGTGCGCCGCTTCTCAAGCAGCGCGCTCCCCTTTGAGCCCCGACTGAGCAACGCCGCGGGCACCGGAGAAAGTGGCGCCGGAAGGAACAACAATAACAACAACAACGACGGCCAGGGTAGCTACGACGAGCGCGACGGGTACGATCTGCCGCAGCCGCTGCCGGGGGCGTGGTTGTCGCAGAGGCCCAAGGGCGGCCACCACGGCCTGGGCGGGTCGCAGGTGTCGTCGGTGACGCTAGAGATGAGCGAGGCGGGCGACTCCGTCAGCTCCCACGCGCGCCGGCACGACGGGCGCTACAGCAGCAGCATCCCCAGGCGCAGCGTCGGCGGCGCGCGGCGGCAGAGCGAGGTGCTGCGGCCGGCCAGCGGGGGCCGCCTGCGCCCGCCGCCCGGGATGCAGCACGACGTGAGCGAGGGCCGCAGCGAGGTGGAGCGCATCCTCTTTGAGCAGATGCAGGCGAAGCTGCTGATGCAGGCGGTGGTCGCGCGGATGCGGGCGCTGTGGGCGGACAAGGAGCGCGTGGTGGAGACGCGGCAGCGGGAGGCGATGCGGCGCACCTACGAGCGCGGCATGGACGTCTCGTGGCAGCTGCAGAAGTTCCAGGTCATCAACCTGAACAAGCTCATCAGCCTCCTCGACCGCCGCACCCACCGCGTGCGGGGCGGCTGGGTGCCCTACTACACCGACACCAACGTGCTGACCGACGAGCAGGGCGTGACGGAGCGGGAGCAGCTCCTCCGCCTCGGCGGCCAGCGCCGCCTGCACGCTGCCATGGCCCTCGCCAAGCGCCGCCGGCTGCTGCCGCTGCGCCTCGTGCGCCGCGAGGTGCAGAACCGGTGGAACCACCACCTGCTACTCGGCTACGAGCGCCGCGTGCTGCAGCCGGGCTCGCAGCTCGCCGACGCCTTCCGCTCACTGGGCGGCGGCGGCGGCGGCGCTTCGAATGCCGGCGGGGGCACCGCGCGGTCGGCGGACCTGTACGCGTGGCAGCCGACGCAGCGGTACCGCGGGCGCACCTACTACCCCGACTGCGAGACGCGCGAGGACCAGCTGCGCTACCGCCGCCGCCTCCAGCACGCCGCCGCCTTCCAGCAGCCCTCCATGATGTACTCCCCGCGCACCGAGCGCGAGGCAGACCTCCCCTACGCCAGGCATTAGGTATAGGGGGGGGGGGGGGATGTTTTGTAATTCGGAGCTGTCTTCCGTAGCGGAATGACCCGACTTGTCGTTTCATCACTCACAAAATTGAAAGCGGAATTTTTCATGCTTCATGCATGCTCTGACCTTCCATTTTCATTATTATTATTATTCCTCATCCCCTTTTCAAACACATATTCTGCTTGCTATCTCTAGAGAGTATCCCATGTAATTTTATTTTCGCTTCCTCATTTCGGCACAAAGCCTTCTTTATTATTTTTGTTTGTTTCTTGTACTGTTTCATTATTTGCATCACCTGTCTTCATTTTTTTCTTCTTGCTCCTTCCTGTGTACTCTCACAAGGCTTAGTACGGGTGTCAGTCACTTCCAGATGTTTCCCCCTCTCTCTCTATCTTTCCACATCCGTTCATGTACATACATTTCTACTTAATGCTTCCGTCCTCTATGCGCATTTTATATTTCCGAAAAGACAAATGATGAATGAAATGGCAAACATTTTTGCTCTTGTGCTTTCGACTCCCATGGTGACATTTTGCCTTGTCTGAAAAGAAGTTACACTTTCTGCAGAGTTGTTGTCAATTGATCACGAGCTTTTTTTTTCTTCTCGTTGGGAAAGCTTTTTTCCTCTGACGTCATGTGGTAAGCGACGACTTTACGGTGGTGCTGTTTCCTTCTCTGTCACATGTTTCTTGTAACCATATATCTTGTGCATTGCTAATCATTTTCATGCCCAGTTCAGATTTCAACACCCCCCCCCTCTCTTTTTCTCTCCGTCTCTTATCTATGAAAGACTGTGCAGAAGGCACTTCAAAGCCAAAGAAAATATTCTTCTTAATTATTCTTAAAGATCGTATCGTTTTAGTATATAAAGTTGTTGTTTTTTTCTCTCGTCACGCTCGTTTTTCTCTTGTTTTTCTTCTCGACAATCATCATACATATATTGTACATTTCGGTCTCGACTCGTATCGCTTTATTTGCTTTCGTACTTTTTTTTTTTTTTTTTATAAGCCACATACACATTTGCTCTTACAACAGCTCATAGGTGACTTTCTCTGACTGATCCATTGAATAGCCATTGGAGAGCATTCTTTTTTAATATTTTTTTTCAGTCTTCTGGTGGCTTGGTAGAGCTGCCAAGGATACGTAATCTGCCGCACTGGCTGATACTAATACAGTCTTCGCTCAAACAATCGGGTGCGATACACTAAAGAAGCATCAAAGCAGCGGCACCAGTAGCATTTGGCGGCTAGCTTCTACTCACTCTCCCTATCTCTTCAAATTTTCATATTTCATTGCAACCATTAAAATAAACACACGCATACACACACACACACACACACACACACACACACACACACACACGCAACGCCAAAAATGGAGCGAGTCAAAGGTCTGTGGCGGCAAGTGACGACATGCTGCGGTAGGCGTGGCACACACGATGACGGCGGTGGCGGCGCTGCAGGCAACGTTTACGGCACTTCCGCTGCCGGCGCCAACCCTTCCAGTGACGGCGCGGCGGTCTTCCGTGCGAAGCTTCACAGCGCTCTGCTCTACTACGTGCCGGTGCTGACGTGGGGCCCCACGCTGACGCGCGAGACGGCCGTGCGCGACGGGGTGGCGGGGCTGATCGCCGGTGTGATGATCGTGCCGACGTGTCTCTCGTGGGCGAGCCTCGGGGGCCTCCCGCTGACGTGCGGCCTCTCCGCCGCCCTTTTTGCCTCCCTCTCCTACGGCACCTTTGGGCAGTGCGCCGTACTCTCCATCGGCCCCGTCGCGGAGATCACGACGCTGCTCATCTCCATCTCGGGCATCCCCACCACCAACCCCGAGCGCGCGCAGACGTTTCAGAGCCTCGGGGTGCAGGTGGGCCTGCTGTCCATGGTGCTCAGCTTCATCGACGGGGGGAAGGTCATCAAGATGATGTTTGCCAAGGCCGTCGGCGACGGCTACACCTGCGCCGCGGCGCTGCTCGCCATCAGCGTGCAGGTGAAGGTCATGTTCAACGTGCCCGCCCCGCCGGCGACGCTGCTGCAAAGCGTCGTCATCACGACGGTGAAAGCACTCATTCAGCACATGACGGTAGAGTCCGTGTACAGCTTCCTCCTCTTCATGGTCTACTGCCTCTACCTCGTCTACGTCAAGAAGATCCGGCGGCTGCCCATTTGGATTCCGCACCAGCTGATCGTCGTCGTCGTCTCCACGGTGGTCACGGCGGTGTTCCAGCTCGACCAGCGGTGGGGCCTCGCGATCGTCGGGGACGTGTCCTCCGGCCTCAGTCTCCCCGGCTTCCCCCCGCTAGGAAATATCGTCGGCCTCGGCCCCTACACCCTGACCATCACGATGATCTCCTTTGTGCAGATGTACGTGATTGCACAGCGCGTGATGCCGGACCTGGACCCGAACAAGGAGCTCTTCGCGAGCGGCATCACCAACTTCATCTGCAACGTCTTCCACGGGATGCCGGTCACCAACTCCTTCAGCTGCAGCTCCGTGCTGATGGAGCAGCGCGCGACGACGCCCTTCACCGCCTACGCGGCCGGCGGCGTCGTGCTCGTCACGGTGGTCTTCCTCACCCGCCTGCGCGCCTTCTACTACCTCCCCAAACAGGCCCTCGCCGCCATCGTTGTGGCGAGCGTGGTGCGGCTCGTGGACTTCTCGGGGGCGGTGCAGCTGTGGCGCCACAGCCGCAAGGACGCGGCCGTGTGGATTCTGACCTTTGTGCTGACCGTCTTCGGCGGCATCACGGTGGGTGTGCTGAGCGGCATCATGCTGTCGCTCGTGCTCGTCATCCTGCGTGTCGCGCGGCCGCGCGCCGTCAGCGTCGGCTTCAACATGAACACCTTCCGCTACGGCGACCTCCGCAAGGACCCCGAGCTGCTGGTGTACCCGAACATCCTCATGTGGCGCTTCGACGCGCCGCTCTTCTTTGTCAACACCGGCTACTTCCAGGAGCGCCTGCAGCGCGCCCTTGACGCGGAGGTGCGGCCCATCGACGTGGTGCTCGTCACGTGCGGCAAGATCGTCGACATCGACTCCGCCGCCCTCGCGTCGCTGCCGGCCATCTTCGACTCGGTCGCCAACTACGGCATCGGCGACGGCGACGGCGGCAGCGACGTGTCGGCGGGAGCAGCGGCGCAAAGCGGAGGAGGAAGATTCGGTACGGAAGAGGGGCAGCGGGACGCCGGAGCACAACGCAAGCAACAGCCTCGCAAGATTATTCTTACCGACATTCACGGACGGCTGGAGAAGGTGCTGCTGGCGACCGGGACGCTCCCTTTTTACGAGAGCGCCGAGTACGACCACCTGAGCATGGAGGAGGTGGAGGCGTCGGGAAAGTTTCCGGTGGTCTTCAAGAAGCTCGAGGACGCGATTGCCTTTGCGCAGCGCTTCATCTCGGAGCGCTACGGCGACGTCGACACGGCCCCGTACCCCAGCGTCGCCTTTGCGACCGACATGGTCGTTGCGACGACTCGCACGGAGCTGCTCGCGCTCGCCGGGCTCAACGGCGTGAATCTCGGCAGCTTCGCCGACAGCAGCAGCAACAACAATAGTGACAACAACATCAACCTCATCGACGTCGCCGCCATTCCGATGACAATCGTCGGTGACGGCGCCGCCGCGATTGGGCCGGCGGGAGGCGCCACCGCCATGCCGACGATGAGCTCGACGCTGATGGAGAGCCTCGCGCGCCTCAAGAAGATCTCCACCTTCACTCCCGACCGCGAACTGATCGGCGTGATGGGTGTCGTCCGCCACACGGAGCTGACGCCGAAGCGCAAGAAGAAGATCGTCGTCGACGACCCCGCGCTGCTCGCGCTCGCCTTCCCTGCGACCGACGCCGTCGACTGGTGGGAGCCGAGCCGCACCAGGCGCTCGCTGCGGGACCTCGGGGCATTCTTCGCACTGGCGCGGCAGCGGCTGGCGGCCGGCACGCTGGTCCCCGACGACAGCAGCGGCGCCGGCAGCGGCAGCAGCCCCGAGACCAGCACGCTCAACACCACAGCCAGCGACGACGACGACGACGGCGGCGACGGGGCTGACCCACGGGCGCTGCGCAGCAATTGGGAGCGCGTCCTGGCCGTCGTGGAGAGCCCCCCGGCTGGCCTCAAGGTGCAACTGAAGCCGATGCGCATCAGCAGCCGCTCCGCCTCCTTCCTGCTGTCGCCCGCCCGCGCCGTGGCGCCCCTCCGCCCGGATGGGGGAGCAGCGGCGACGCCCCCTGCCTCCTCCTCCGCCGCTGCCGACGCTGTGCCCGCGGCCGCGGTGCTGGTGGTGAAGTGGGGCGGCACGCTGACGCGGCTCGGCATCAGCCAGGCGCAAATGCTGGGGGAGAAGTTGTTCGCGCGCTTCTTCGCCGCCGGCGACCTCCCGCTGCAGCGCCTGGCCGCCTTCACCCGCCACCCCGCCGTCGTCTGCTCCGACGAGAACCGCGTCGTGACGACCGCGCTGGTGGTGATGAACGCGCTGACGCAGGCGAGCGGCGCGCGCATCGGCAAACGCGACATTGTCTGCGACGACGCCCTCATGAAGACGCTCTGCCCCGCCGCCCGCCGCCTCCTGCGCTCCGAGTACGCCTACTACAGCGCCTTGCTGCACATCGATACCTTGGCGGAGGCGCGGCACTACTTCCACATCCCCGGCTATCGCCAGCTCCTTCTTGTGCCCCCGGGCGGCAGCGCTTTTGCCAGCGGCGGCGGCGCTCTTCGTAATGATACTCTAGGCGCCGATCCAGACGACATCGTCAGCGTGTCCTCCGAGTCTTCCGAGAGGCCGGCTGCCGCGGGTGCCGCTAGGCGACCTGCGCGCCCGTACGACAGCAGCGACAGTGACGAGCCGGCCGGCGGCAATCCTCGCAACACCGTCGCCGCCACCACCGCCGCAGCGACAGCGGCAGCGGCAGCATCAGAAGCAGCCAATGCCGCGGCGGGGAGGGGTGCGGCGGAGCAGTTCCACACGCCCCTGCAGGTGCTGCGCGAGCTGGAGCAGCTGCTGGACCGCGTGTCGAATCTGCCGCTGTCGCCCGCCGTGCTGCAGGAGGCGCTGACGAATCACGAGACGGTCGGCGAGCTGCGGGCGCGCTACGAGACGCTGCTGGAGAATCTGCGTGGCGCGAAGAAGCTTGACAGCGCTGTCCTCAAGAGGAAGCGCGCGCGAGGCCCGGCGGGAGCTGCACCGCGAGCAGCGGGAGGCGAGAAGGCGGGAGAGACAGGCCACGCAACAGCAGCAGCAAGCGGAGGGGCCGTCGTCTACGGCTGCTGCTGCTGCTGTTGCTGGCGAATGATGCGCACCCGACGAACCGCAGCAGCGCCGACAACGCGGGCGATCAGTCGAATGACGCGGCGCTTCGCATCACCGGCGGCGCCTCGTCGTCTGACGATGACGACGACGACGTGAGCGTCGCGGGCTCCGAGGAGGCGGAGGAGGCGGAGGAGGCGGAAGGACGAGAGGCGGCAGGGCCAACAGGCCGGGAGAAGTAAAGCAAAAAGAGCCACAGACGCGCACACCTCCGGGCATTCCCCCGCTCCGGAGGTTGCGTCCTCCGCCTCCAAGCGCGCCGCGGCGGCGACAGCGGGCCCCGAGCACGCCGAGTCTCCCTCCTTCCAGCCGCCACCACGCCGCCCTGTACGACGTCAGCGACGTCTCGAAGCTGCGCGACTACGCCTCGTTTGACCTCTCGTACAACATGCCGGTGCTGGAGGGGCTGTACAACCAGTACAGGGCCCTCGCGACCGGTGGGGCTGGGCAGGCAGCGTCTGCTGCCGCAGCCGCAGCAGCAGCGAGGCGGCACGGCGCGGCGGACGGCTACGCCCGGCGGGACGCGGCGCGGGCGGCGGAGAGCGTGCAGCGGCTCATGTCGGCGCTGCTGCGGGTGCACGCGATCAGCGAGTGCATGGCGCGGGTGGGCGAGAACGTGCTCGAGGGGATCAACAGCAGCAAGCGCTTCATCATCGGGTCGCTGGTCGGCGGCCGGCTGCTGCGGCGCCTGCAGGCCGACTACGCCGACCTCGCGCGCCTCGACGAGGCCAAGGGCGTCGCAGAGATGTTGGAGCGCGCGCAGCGCCTGCACATGGCCGACCGCGGCGGCGTCGGGCAGGACGTGCAGCACTTTATGAGGCTCTTCAAACGCATCAGCGCCGGGCGGCAGGGGGCGGCGGGTGGTACGACGAGTCGAGGTACTTCTGCGGGAACTGCAGCCGCAGCAGCACTGCCACCGCCACCGCGCTCACCGCCCCGGCCCCCACAGAGTCTCCAGAGGAGCGCGAGTTCCGGACTGCGTTTCCCGTTCATCGCGCTGCCGGACGAGGACGTGGCGGAGCGCGCGGCGGCGGCGGACGCCTCCTACACCCGCTTCTACTTCTCGTCGTATCTGCACGTCGAGGGCGTGCTGCAGTGCCTCTTTGAGAGCGTCTCGGTCGACGGCTTCACGCACCCCACGAAGGAGGAGCTCGAGGCCGCGCAGCAGCTCTACATGAAGCATCTCATCTTCAAGGTGTTCCGCCGCCGCAACGTCGGCTTCACCGAGGCGGAGGCGCTGGCCGCGCTGCGCCGCCTGCCGCTGCTCTTCCGCTCTGACGTCCCCTACCCGCAGCTGCAGCGCGACTTGCGCGCCGCCCTTGCGCGTCTGTACCACAGCATGTACTACGTGTCGATGGAGGTGTACCTGTCGGTCGGCGACGCCGAGAGCGCGGACACCATCGGCGGGTGGGGCCGCGCCGCCGCCGCCGCAGAGGCCGCCGAGGACGAGCTGCACCTCCTCACCCTCTCCCCCTTGACCGACGCCCCCGGCTCACCCGTGCTCTCGCCCGTCTCTTTCGCGGCGGACCCCGCAAGCCCTGGGCGGGGAGCCGCACGCGCCAGCTTTGCGCGGCGCCCAACGCAGCGGTCCGCTGCTGCTGCCGCGGTGACCCCGTCCGCGGGCGGCGGGACGCCTCTCCGCCCACCTCCGCCGCGCGACAAGGGCGGCCGCGGGCGCTCGCAGTGGCGCCGCAGCAGCAGCGCGTCGCCCTCTGTCGTTTTCGAAGCCGCCAGCGACGCGGCGGCGACGGGTGACGGTAGCTCGCGCGCCGCCTCGGCGGACGGCCGCGTCGACACCCACCGTCGCACGCGCCGCACCCACATTCCCGACTCTAATGTAGGAGCGGCACCGACGCCAGCGGCGCGAAGTAGCAACAACAACAACAGCAACAATAACACAAACAGCAATAACGCCGCCGTCGCCGTGGTGCTAGCGCCGCTGCCGACAGGGGAGGCGACGGTGATGCGGACGCCGGAGGCCGGGCGGCGCGCGGCGCTGGTCACCGCGATGCGCAGCCGCGTCAGCAACGTCACACCAATGAAACGCATTCACGAGGGCATCAGCCTCGCGGACTTTGAGAGGCTAGTGCGGGAGGCGGAGAGTGCTGCCGAGTCGCAGCAGCAACAACAGCAGCATCAGCATCAGTACCCGACGGTACTGGCGGGCTCTGGTCCCTCACAGCTTCGGCATCACTAAGCCTGCAGGAAAAAAAAGAATTAAATGAAGCAACATAAGAAGAGAATAGGGATACTATTTAGTGCTCCCCCCCCCCTTCTCCTTTCCTAGCCATTTTTGTTTGTTTGCTTCTCGTCTGAAATGCAGCGCACCTCACGAAGGGTGACTGCGCACTAAAATCACTCATTTTTCGTTTTTAGTCTCTGTACTCATCTCAAACTTCATTAGCTATATATAGTACTTTTCTTTTGTTGCGTTCGTCCCTACTCATTATTGCTCGTCGTTTTTTTTTTCCTCCTCTCACAGTGTCATAAAACATATACGCAATTTGCAAGACTAAAAGAAGATGGAATGTACATGCCAGCACATGTCACTCCGTATTAGTCAAAGAAAAAAAGAACTGCTGATAAATACAATAATATCATCGTTGTCATGTTTTGCCACTCCAATAACGCGAAATTGGCATGACATACAAACGCTCTCTCTCTCGTTATTTGGCTACCCTCACAGTATTCTCAGCTATCTGAGTAAGATTAGACTCCAGTTGCGCACACATCCTTACATAGGAACAGTTCTATAATACCACCCACTTCCCTCAATCACTTTTAAAAATGAACGCCGACCGCGTCACCGGCAGCGCCGAGAGCAGCATCGCGCACCTGCGCCGTTTTGTCGCCGCCCTCGCCGCCCTCGAGGCCGCGACCGCCGACAAGACGCCCGCCAAGACCACCGCCGCCGCCTACATCGCCGCCGCCGCCGCCCTTGACGACGTGTACCGCCGCGAGTTTCTGTACACGCACTCGCTGCGTCTCGAGTCGAAGCGGACCTTTGTGTCGCACCCTGAATACGCGCGCTTCATCCGCCTCAGCGTCGACGAGTTCGAGATTCCCAACTGGGAGCGTCTGCGCGCCGCCCTCGCGGCCTTTGGCGTGCGCCTCGCGGACAGCCGCAGCACCATCACTGCCACCGCGGCCGGGGGCGCGTCCTCCCTCCCGCCGCTGCCTCCGCCGCACTCGCCCGAGTCGACAGTCAGCAACGCCGTCCACATTGTCGCCCCGCGCTCCACCGACGTCGACGCCTCTGCCGGCGCCGGCGCGCCGCACACCGCGGACGGCGTCACGCTGACGCTGCCCGACGCGTACGGCGCCGCGCACGAGTATCACGTGCGCCCGCTCACGGCAGCGGAGCGCGCGGCGGCGGCGGCGCTGCGGAAGGAGACGGAGGCGCTGGTGGACAAGCGCGTGGAGGAGATCCGCAAGGAGGTGAGCGACTTACTCGCGCGCCGCCCCCCGCAGGTCGCCGCCGCCGCCGCCGCCGTCGCTGCCGCGTCGTGAGAGAGTGTGACAACAGTTTTCCGGTGTAGTCGTTGAGCGAAGTAATTCGTGCAACTTGTGTTTTTGTTTGTGTTTTTTTTGTTGTTGTTTTAATCTTGTCTATTTGTCGTTATCGTTTATTTTTCTTCTTTCTTCTCCTTCTTCCCACCTCACTCTTCTTTTTTTTTCTCTCTCTCTATTCATCTTTTCGTCGTTCGTTAAGTAATATCTACTGTTTTGTGTTTTTTTTCTTCTTCTTTTCTTTGTTCTTCCTGTTGGTGGAGAGGATGTTTTTGCTGTTCTGTCATCGATTTCCTGCGTCCCCCCGTGGAAACGGAATCTAATTGACAACAATTTCCATCATTGTCTTTGTTGAAGAATGCTTCATACTTTTTTTCTTTCCTAGTTGTTTGTTTTTCTTGTCTGTTTGTATGCGCCAGTCTTCAATCCTCCATTTTTTTTTTGTTTTCCCTTCTAGCATTGTGTTCGTGGGTGCGTAAGTGCCCAGACCAAAGCCATCAAAAAATTAAAAAAAAACTTGATATTATCAGAAAACGAAACCTATGTGAACAAACAAGCTCCACAGCTTTATTTTTGTGTATGACTCGACTGCCTCATATGTTCAGTTCTTTAAAAAAAAAAAGGGAGTTAAAAACACGCTACTTTTGTTATCATTGGCGAGCGTAGGCCCTCTCGCCGCTTGTACCTCAGCTATTCTATCTCTTTGAATGATCATCAGTGTTATCCCTCTTCCCCTCTTCTCCTCTCACCGCTGATAAAAGGTATTTATCTGCAAGTAGGACTGCAAACTAGTAGAGCATAGGCGACCAGGAAACCACTTACGTTTAATCACAGAGAAACAGAAGTTGATACTGATATCTTCGTTTTCTCTTTGTTTTTTAAACCTAACTTCCGTTGAACAACAAGACGCAGTGATTGAGAAACATTTGACGCATTCATCCTTGCCGTTATAGTATCGAGATAGAGTCAAATATATATACGACGTACTTTACAACCTCCTCTTCCCCGTTGTAGGTAGGTATCGTGCATGTTCTCTCGCGTTGTTCACCTTTGGTGGCCGCGGTGACGGGAGCAGCGGCGCGGCTGCAGAGCAGCCGATGGAACAGCAGCAACAGCAGGCGCAGCAGCAGGTGCAACAGCAGCGGCCGGGTCGAACGGGGGCACCGCTACCGCGAACGGTACTACCGCAGCTGGTGGCTCTGCTGCTGCCGCCGGCGCCGCCGCCGCCACCGCCCCTCCCGCGCCACCTAACGACCAGCCTCTGGATCCTATTGCGGACGCGGCCTTTATTCAGTTCAATCTGCAGCACGACAACATCCATTCCATTTCCATCCCGCACTATCGGGTGCGCCAAACGTTCGTGGAGTACGTGATTGAGTGCCGCCGCGGCAGCAGCGCGGCCATGACGACCACCACCACAGCGGCTCACCACAATAATGCCAACCACGCCGCCAGCAAGGGCCAGCAAACGCAAAGCGACACAGCGGCGGCGGCGGCGAACCGCGTCAGTGTCAATACTCTCCGCGCCTACGCGCGCCACCGCGGCCCCGCGGCCAACACGGGACAGGGCGGCGGCGGCAGCACCAGCAACGCCGCTGCCGACAGCAACGGCAGCGACCTTGGAAAGGGAGGCGGCGGACGGCGGGGCTGCTGCCGCGTCGGGGATGCCGCTGGTGCCGACGCAGGGCGCGGGCTGGCGCGTCTTCCGGCGCTACAACCAGTTCAAGTGGCTGGACCAGTCGCTCAAGGCGCTCAACAAGAGCCGCGGCGCCGGCGACGTGCACCACAGCCGCTACGGTGTCCTGCCCGTGCTGCCCGGGAGCCACTGGACGGAGGTCACGAACCAGTCCGCCGAGCTCGTCGACCGCCGCCGTCAGTTCCTCGAGATCTATCTGCAGCAGCTGCTACTGCCGGCGGCGAACCTCTTCTACGTCGCTCGTACTGCCCTCTACTCGTTTCTACACGACGGCGAGGTGCCGCTGGAGAGCTCGCGCCTCGGCCTGCAGCCGCTGCTCGGGCTCACCTTCTGCCTCCCGGAGGACCACTCGGGCGCCGACGACGACGGCACAGAGGAGGAGAGAGACGGCAGCGGCGACGGGTCCATCGACACAGCCGCCAGCGACGCGCAGCAGAGGGCGTCGCCTCCGCCGCCTGCTGTTGGCGGCCGTGGGAGAGCGGCGGCGACGCTGGAGGAGGAGGAAGAAGTGGCGGAGGGGGAGGAGGAGCTGCTCGACCGCGCCGACGGCGCCGGCTGCCCATACTGCAGCGTGGACGTGGAGCTCGGCGGCGGGGAGACGGAAAGCGAAGACGCGGCTGCCCTCAGTAGGGAGCAGCAGCAGCAGCAGAGACAAGCGCAGACGCACCGTAGCGGCGGCGGCTCCTCCTTCTCGTCGCCTCCCGCTGCCGCCATGATTATGGGCAGCGACGCCGACAACGACGGCGACGAGCGCCAGCCGCGGGTGCTGCCGCACTGCCTCAGCTGCACCCGCGAGTTCTCCTCCGTGCTGTACCCGCACCGCTGCTACCGCTGCCGCAGCTGCTTCTGCCGCCACTGCATGCGGCTGCTGCGCTTCCAGCTGCGTCTGCCGAGCGCTGCCGCCGCCGCGCGGGGGGCGTCTACTACCGACTCCTCCGCGGCGACGACGGCGAAGCTGATCGAGACGAAGCCTCTGGCGGCCGACGCGGGCGACACGGCGGCCGCGCTGACGGAATCCGCGGACGGCGACGTGGAGGAGATCACGATTCACTGCTGCTTCCAGTGCGCCGAGAACGAGCGGCGGCGCGGCGCCGCCCACTCCCGCCTGCACTCCGCCGTCCCCTCCACCGCGCACACCCGCACCCCCTCGCGCGTGCTGGCGACCTCCACCAGCTCCGGGCGAGGCAGCACGCAACAGACCGCCGCCGCCCCTGCAGCGGCAGCGACGGCGCGCTCCTCCAAGAGCAGCGCCCGCGCGAGTGCCCCCGGCACCTCCACCCCGCCGCCCCCCGCGCAGCCGCTGGTGCGCCAGCTGGAGCGGGAGAACAGCTTCCCCGGCCCGAGCCCCGTCGGCCGCGCCGACTTCCAGCTGCTCACCGTCGTCGGCCGCGGCACGTTTGGCAAAGTCTTCAAGGTCGTCGAGCGGCGCGCGCCGTACACGGTGATGGCGATGAAGGTGCTCAACAAGGCCGTCGTGCACAAGCGCAGCATGACGTCGTACATCCGCGAGGAGCGCCACATTCTGTGCGCGCTGCCGCCGCACCCGTACGTTGTGCGCTGCCACCACGCCTTCCAGAACGACTACTACCTCTTCTTCCTGATGGAGTTCCTCCCCGGCGGCGAGCTCTACCGCTACGTCTACCCGCGGCTGCGCGTGAGCCGGACGGCGGCCGTGCGCTGCGCGGCGGAGCTCGTGCTGGCGCTGGAGCACCTGCACGCGCACGACGTGGCGCACCGCGACCTCAAGCCGGAGAACATCGTCCTGGACGCGGCCGGCCACGTGCGGCTGACCGACTTTGGCCTCGCACGCTACGGCATCTCGGAGCACCAGCGCCGCAGCTTCGTGGGGAGCGCGCAGTACATGGCGCCGGAGGTGGTGGCGGGCCGCCCGCAGACGTGCGCCGTCGACTGGTGGTCGCTCGGCGTGCTGATCCACGAACTCGCCACCGGCCGCCCGCCTTTCGACGCGGACAGCAACAACGCCATCTTCGCGACCGTCAGCAGCGCCGAGCCGATTGTGCTGCAGGGCGGCGGCGACGGCGGCCGCGCGCTGTGGCCAGAGGCGCGCTCGCTGCTGGAGGCGCTGCTTAACAAGGACCCCGCGCGCCGCCTCGCCTCCGCGGCCGCCGTCAAGGGCCACCCCTTCTTCGCCTCCGTCGACTGGGCGGCCGTCGCCCGCGGGGAGGGCCCAGCGCCGTTCCCGCCGCCGACCGCCGCCGACCGCCGCCAGCTCGCCGACAACGACACGGCCAACTTCCGGCGGCTCTTCACGTCGCAGTGGGCGTCGATTCCGGAGGTGCCCTCCAGCGAGCGCAGCGCGACGCCGGCGGCCATCGCGGCGCTGTACCGCTGCTTCAACAGCTTTCCCGTGGAGCCCCCGCCGCCGCCGACGGCGCCACACGTCGCCGTACAGCGCCTCCCGCAGGTCCTCTCTCTGCACCAGCTGACGGGGGCCGCAGCGGGCAGTGACGGGAAGCTCGACGAGGCGGCGCCCGCCGGAGCCGCAGCAGCTCCTCCCACAGCTGCAGCAGGTGCCGCGGCGGCGGGGGGTGCGGTTTCGACGTTGGAGGCGTCTTCGCGTGAATTTCGCGTCCCCTCCGCCGCCTCCATCACGCTTCCACACAGCCCGTCCTTTGGCAGTGCTAACGCCGCTGCCGTTGTCGCCTCACCGCTGCTGCCGCCTGCCCTTAGCGCCGTGACGGCTGCCGGCGGCGGCGGCGACTCGGCCTTCCCTTCCGTGGAGCCTCCCGCCGCGATACGGAGCGACGGGGCCGAAAAGGATAGCAACAATAAAAACGGCGGACATGAACAACAGGGGGACGAGACCCGTCCTAACAACAACCGCCACAGGAGCAGCACCAGCAGCTCCAGTAGCTCCAGCAGCAGTAGCAGTAGTAGTAGTGACAGCAGCAGTAGCAGCTCACCCACTGGCCATAACGACAGCGCACACAAGAGGGCCGTGCGTGCCGCCGCCACAGCCCTCCCCCCACCGGCGCTCACCAACGCGGCTCGCGACACCGCCACGAGGAGCACAGGGGGTCCAGAGCAGCGGGAGGGCGAAGCCACGCAAGCCCTGTTAACTAATGCTTTGAAAGCTCCAGATGGCGAGCAGAACGAACTCGATAACCACCCGGGCGAAGCCGCCGATGGGGACGTCACGGCAGAGTTGGAGCTCAACGGTGAAGAAGACGACGACGGCTGCGAGGACGAGGAGGAGGAGGAGGAGACGGAGCTGGTGGACGGCAGCACCGCCTTCTTGTACACGAGCCCGGTGTTCGGCCTGTCGCTGCGGGTGCGCGCGGGGCCCTTGACGCGCGAGACGGCCCTCTTCGGCGTCTGGAGGGCGGTGAAGCTCGAGTGCGTCAGCGACGACGGCCGCGTGTGCTACCCGTGGGGCTCGCAAGTGGTCGGCCAGCTCGTCTACACCCGCCAGGGGCAGTACAGCCTGCAGCTGGCGCAGCAGGAGCGCCCGCCACTGCACCTGCTCCGCACTGCGCCGGCGAATAACAATCCGCACAACGCAACCAAGACGAGGAAGTTCATGAAGAAGGCGACACGGACGCCGACGGAAGCAATCCTCTCAGCAATAACACCAGCGCGGACGGTCGCGCCAAGGCGATTGGCCCAACAAGCGGCAGCCCGACCAAGAAGCGGAAGAAAGGAAAGAAGAACGAGGCGGCGGCGCAGGAGCGGCGTCGGCTGCGGGCGGAGCGGCGGCTGCGACGCCTGCAGCGCCGCCGACAGCAGCAGCAGCCTCCGCGGGAGGAAGGCATCGAGGTGCTGTCCACCCGCGACGAGCTGCTCGAGCTCTTCTACTCGTTTCTCTCGTCGTTCGGCACCTACCGCTTCCTCCCCACGTCCTTCCCCGACGTCCTCGACGCCAACTCCGGCTTCTCCAACAACATGGACGAGCTGCTGCTGCAGGGGACCCCGCACGCGAGCGCCACCGTCAACGACAACAGTAGCGCGGCCAACAGCGTCGTCGCGGCGGAGGCGGAGGGGCGGCCGCTGCCGCATCACGCCGACGGCGACAGCGCCGTGTCCCTCGCGGACTCTAGCACGACCTCAGCCACTGCCGCGGCGGCCGCCATGACCGAAGCGGCGGCGGCGGCGGCGGCAGCAGCGGCGGCGTCGGGCAGCAGGCGGGGAGCTAGCGCGCGCTACCTCTCCACCATTGAGCATCTGGCGGCGTCCTCCGTGTGTCCCAACTCATCGCACCAGCGCATGCGCATCCACGTGTACGCGCTGCAGCCGCTGCTGCCCGCGGGCGGCCCGGCCCCGCCCCCGTCGCGGCGCTCCCCTTCTCCGACCCACTCCACCTCCGCGGCGGGGACAGACGCGACTTCTGCGCTCGGCAACAGCGCGGCGGCGACGGCGGCAACGGCGGGCGCGACGGGCAATCCGCGGGGCACCCGCACAGCTGGGAGGGAACGCGTATTGCGTGGTGCTCTTCCGTGCGAGGCGTCGCCCACCACAGCTTCCGCGCCTCCACAATTGTGACCTGGGAGAAGGTGCAAGATTTGTGAGGGGGGGGGGTTTCCGCAATCTTCAGACCTGCGTTTGCATCGAGCACACACTCGCACTCACTTAACACCCATTCGCTGTCAAATAGAGATTAATCTTATTATTGTTTACTGTTACGATACACACGCCCACATACACAAGCAAAAAAAAAAAAAGAAGCAGAAAGGCAGGCGTTGACACCAATCAATGCATGGGTATGCGCATGTGTGTGTGTGTCTTCTCTCTCTTTGTCTATTCATATTTCATGCTGCTGTGGTACGTGGGTCTGATACATTTGGCGTTCGCGTATTGCAGCTTGTTCGTGTTTTTTTTTTTCGCCTTCTCATGAAAGAAAAAGACGCAAAGTGTCCTTACACTTAATATGATGCAGACAAATTATCTCATCACTTTCAATATCTCTCTGCACTGTTTCCCACAAACCCGTTTCTTTTTCAAAACACTACTGACTTTCTCCCTGACTAGAGCAAGAAAGAAGAAAAGAAAATCTTTAGTATTGGTACTTTTTTTTTCCTACATTCCTCATGCTCTCCTGCTCCCGAGCGCGCCTGTTCTGCCGGCAGCGTCGTGCGTCGCTGCGGGCTCTTACGGGTAACAGTGTAAGCCGCGCGTCAACGCTCTGCGAAAATCTCTCCTACTACCCCCTATGTACCCAACGGTGTCTCCTTCACTCGCAACAGCAGGGAGGCCACGCTAGTGGTCAAACTAGTGGTGGGAAACCTACGGTGTCTCCGGCGAAAGAAAAGACGGAGTCTCAGCTAGAAATGGAGAGGCGCTTCCGTGCGATGGGGCTGATGGACCCCGGCCCTGTCGTCTCGGCGCACACCGAGCGCACCCACTCCCCGCGCCAGCACCCATTGAGTGGCGGAGACGGAGGCCGCGCGAGCGGAGGCGACAACAACAGTAGCAATAGAAGTAGCCCCAACTTGAGCACGAGCACCCCTACCACCGCCGCCCAGCGAATGAGCTTTAGCAGTCCCATCAACCTCAGCGCGCCTCCGCCGCCGACCCCGCAGGAGCTCGGCAACGCGCTGCCCAACGGCGGGAGGGGTGGCGGCGCCGGCGACGCCAACGGTCCCAAACCGCTGCGCACGACGCTCGAGATTCTGGACGTGCTGGTGGAGTTTGTGCCGACTTTCTACGTGTCGGCGGAGGCGGTAGAGGCGACGCTGCCGACGGCGGTGCAGGCGCTGTACAATCACGAGACGACGCTGCCTTTTTTCCTCAAGCGCTTCCGCCACTACATCGACATACGTACCTCCCACGGGCACTCGCAGATCCGCCTGCGCCCCGACTTTAGCCACGCCAAGCGCGGCGCCGCGGACGGGCGGCACTCGGTCGGCCCCGTCGTCGCCTCCCTCCGCCTCCGCCGGCGGCGGTCAGGCCGGCGCGCAGACCCTCGACAGCGGCGGCTTCGCGGCCAACGGCGCCGTCCCCGCGCGCCCCGCCCGGCACACCGAGGCGCACCTGGTGAGTCTCATCGCCCCCCGCGTGCCGACCGAGTACACGCCGCTGCCGGAGGTGCTGCTCGACCTCGGGGACGCCGTCGCGCGGCACCCCGCGGCCGACCCCCGCGTCGGCGTCGTCGGCTTCTTCGAGCGCCACCCGCAGTACTTCCAGATCCGCGACGGGCAGCTCCGCGCGCGGCCGCACCGCAGCGCCCCCTTCTCGCTCGACGACCTCGGCGCCGACGACTCGCCGCTGCCCGCCGTCGCCGCGCGCCTGATCGCGGCGGTGGAGGCGGCGGCCGCCAGCAAGGACCTGGCGGACGAGCAGCAGCGGCGCGCGGCCGCCGTCCCGACCGGCCGCCTGTACGCGATGCTGAGCGCGGAGGAGAAGGCGGAGGTGAAGCGGCGCTGCCGCTCCTTCCCGCGCTTCCTGCGCCTGCACGGCCGCGCGCTGGTGGTGGCGCCGGACCACCTCTCGGTGCGCGCCTTCCGCCCCGAGCACGAGCCGTGCGCCGCGACGCTGCTGGGCGAGCACCTGCGGCGCCACTCCATCCGCCCCGACGACCCCCTCCTCAAGGTGCCCGCCACGATGGAGGAGCCGGACGCGGGCGCCGGCGGCGAGGCGGACGCCGACGCGGCCGACTGGGCGGTGCGGGAGCTCTACGAGGCGCTGCCGCTGCAGACGTGCGCGCTGCTGGAGGACATGCTCGTGCTCGTGCCCTCCTCCGTGCGCGCCGCGCTCCCCAGCGACACCGACGCCCTGGTCGCGGCGCTGCGGCGCCACCCGCGCTACTTCACGCTCTGGCAGTTCCCCGACGACACGACGGTGTGGCTCGTGCAGCGCGCCGCCGTCGCCGCCCTCCCGCAGCCCACCCGCGACGAGGTCGCCCGCGCGCTGGCGACAGTGCTCTCCTCCCCCGCCTCCTCCCTTCCAGCAGCGCGGGCGGAGGGGAGGACCTGGAGCGCGTGCGGCGCCGCCTGCCGCTGCCGGTGCAGCTCTACCTCTACCGACATGGATACCGCACCACGCTCGCGGAGATGAAGGACATGTTCTGCGTCTCGGGAAACCGTCTCATTCGCACACGGTAACTCTTGTGTTGGTGTTGGTGGGGACGTGAATGTAATAATGCATCTTATTCATTCTTTATGCTTTTTGGGCTGGCTCCTTTCTTGTCGTTGTTGTTGTTTTGGACACTCGTTTTTTAAACGGGAGGAGAACTGTGCGGAGTTTTTTTTTTTTTAACCACATGTCTCCCTCTTATTTTCGTCACATATATGCGTGCATCCAGCACTTCAGAAGTAAATACATCAAATAACATCGCTACTATTCGTGTAAATCCTGTATAAAGAATGAGGAGATATATTCATGAGTGTGCTAATATGCGAAGAAAGAAGTGCTTGTCTGCTTCTCGATCTCAAGTTTCGGCCTTGTCAGTAAGAATTGCTTGATACTTGCTTCTGTTGTTGTTGATGCTGTTGTTGATAGTGGTGTTTATCTCTCTCTCTCTCTCTCTCTCTCTCTTTCACTCTTCCTCACTCCACTCAAACATAAGAAAAGTTGAGGTGCTAATTGTTTTTTTTTTCTTTCACACCCTGGCATAGCCTTGCTTCGGCTTTTTCTACTCTTTTTTTCTTTTTCTGCTGAGAAGGTAAAACAGCATCAAAAAGGATAAAACGGAGACACAACCATATTGTTAGATACTTATTTTTTTCTGTATATTATTATTATTATTATTATCATTCCCTTCCATCCACTCGCTCATTCTTTCTATCCCCCTCCCCAAATTAGATAATAACCGAATTTTTTGTATATCAATAGCTGTAAAATCCAGGTAAACGACGCACCCAAGCCCCAACTAGTACTGTGATCACGAGATGATCCGCAAAAAGGTTCTGGGAGTCGGCACGCACACGGCGACGCTGCTGGTGGAGGACACACAGGACAAGGACAGCTCCGACGGCTGTGCCGAGCCCTCGCTCAAGGTGCTGCGCCGCGTCAACACAAAGAAGTGGTCGACGGCGGCCGCGGCGGAGGCGGAGACGCTGTACCGGAAAGTGTGCGACGCCAACCTGGGGCCTTCATCCACATCTACCAAGTCCTCGCGCAGAACAGCTTTCTGAATGTCATCGGATTCTACTGCGACGGCGGCGACCTCGCGACCTTCATCGAGGAGGCGGAGGAGGAGGAGGAGAACGAGGGGGCGGCGGCGCTGGGCAGCGAGGGCGGCCGGCGAGGCATCTTCAATGAGAAGCAGATTCTCGTCATTCTCTGGTTCACCGCGGCGGCGGCGGAGCTGCTGCACCGCGGCGCCGGCTGCAACTTCTACGGACTCGGACTCGACCGCCTCTTCTTCTGCTCCCGCCCGCCCGTCCCCATCGCTGGCGGCGACGGCGACGCCAACAAACAACAACGGCGCCGGGGGCAACTCCTACCGCCGGCAGGAGGAGAGCGCGGGGGTGACGCTGTGCCCGGGGCGGCTGCGCTGCGGGCTGCCGCTGCCGCCGGCGCTCTACTTCTCGCGAATGCGGGAGCGCAAGCGGGACGGCGTGCTGCTGGACGTCGAGTACCCCCCGGAGGTGATCGAGCGCAACGCCGCGTTCCTGAGGGCCGAGCCCGCGCCCGGCGACGACCTCATCGACGTGGCTCCCGGCGGCGGCGGCAGCTTCTACTACGACTCGGAGAAGAGCGACGTGTGGCACCTGGGTCTGGTGGGCCGCAAGCTTTCTAGCGTCTTCCACACGACTTTCCGCAAGACGGCGGGCCGCGGGCTGCGCGAGGCGGTGGAGCGCATGCTGTCGCCGTCGCCGGACGCCCGCCCGACGCTGCGCGAGGCCCGCAAGCAGCTCGAGCGCATCCTCGCCGAGGACTACCGCATGCCCATCGGCAAGAACAGCAGCAGCCGCTTCGGCGGCGCCTTCCAGATGCCGCCCCCGCTGACGGCGCTGCTGCTGCCGGGCAAGGCCAGGGCGGCGGCGGCGCGGCGGGCCGCCAGCAAGGACGCGAAGAAGTCGCACGAGGCCACCGCCCCCTCCGCCCCGCCGCCCCCGAGCGACGACGAGGGCAGCGACGCGATCCCCGCGACGGCCGTCGCCGCTGCACGGAGTTTGGAGTTCCGCAGCGGCGGCGGCGGCGGCGCGGGAGGCACCTACTACGACCCGGAGGTGCTGGATCAGCTCAAGCGCGAGAACGCCGCTAAGGAGGCCGCGGCGAGCGGAGCAAACAGCAGGAAAGGGGCGGCCGCACCGGAGGCGGCAGGCGGAAGCGGCCAGCGCAACGCACGCAGCAGGAGTCGGGGCAAGGCAAGCGAACATGACGACGCCAAGAGCGGCGGGAGGGGGCGAGCCAGCCCTGCCCCTGCGGTGGCGGCGGGAGGGGGCAAGAACCGTGTGGCCGCCCGCTCCCCTCTGCGCGGCCGCCGCGGCGCACCGGGGGATGGCGCTGGCGCCGCCGCCCCCAGCAGCGGCAGAGGCAACAAGGCGGGCGGGAAGAACGGCGGCGAGGAGGGCGAGGACGGGCAGTGGGTGCAGCAGCGCCTGGAGCAGCTCGACTCGCTGCAGCGCCTCAACAGCCTCAACGAGGCCCTCGCCGGCGACGAGCGCGTCCGCAGCCGCCACGGCAGCCGCCACGGCTCGCCGCGCCACTCCTTCTCGCCTCCCGCCTCCCCGCGCACCA
This sequence comes from Kentomonas sorsogonicus, assembly GCA_030347455.1. Classification (NCBI taxonomy): domain Eukaryota; phylum Euglenozoa; class Kinetoplastea; order Trypanosomatida; family Trypanosomatidae; genus Kentomonas; species Kentomonas sorsogonicus. Next base: position 268,962 of record JAQOSZ010000292.1, on the reverse strand, counting down.
GCGGCGGCGGCACCACCACCACCGGCGCCTCCTCGCCGGCGGGGGCCGCGTCGCCACGCCAGCCGGCGCGCACCCGCGAGCGCATGACCCCCGTGCGCAGCCGCACGCCGCCCGTGACCGGCAGCGGGCGCCAGGCGCTCCAGCGCAGCGCCAGCAGCGGCGCCGCCGGCCGCGGCAGCAACGCCAACAACAACAACTACATTCGCATTCCCAGCAACCGCGCCGGCGGCGGTGCCACCGCCTCCACCACGGACACCTCCGTCTCCTCCACCGGCGCGGCGGCGGCGGCGCCCGGCGGCGGCACGTACAACAGCGGCAACAGCCAGCGCATCAGGGAGCTCATGTCGCAGCGCAACGAGAAGCTGGCGCGGCGCGAGATCATCGAGGAGAAGCGCCGCAAGTTCCAGGAGGAGAAGGCGCGCGCGAACCAGGCGCTGCGGGAGAGCGCCGCCGCGTCGCCCGTCGGGAGCCCGCGCGGCGCCGGCGGGGCGCCCCTCCGCCGCTTCCAGTCGACCAACAGCAGCAACCGGCACCTCACCGGGGGCACCTTCAGCGCCGGCAGCGGACTCAACATGGACAACAACAAGCTGCGCAACTGGAACGTGCACGAGCTGTACGGCGGCGACAGCAACGTCGAGGTGACGGAGGGCGACGGGCTCGTCATTGTCGCCCCCCGCGTCAACCGCGACGCGCCGCCCGCCGAGCGCGTGGTCGACTACAAGGGGCGCCGCGGCGCCGCGGGGGAGCACGCGCGCGGCAGCGCCGGCGACAGCGCCACCGCCACCGACGACGACGACTTCCACGTGCACGACGCGCGCGGCAATAATAACAATAACAATAGCCGCAACCGAAGCACCCGCGCGCCGAACGCCGCCACCGCCGGCGGCAGCGGCCTCTCCGCGTGGTCCGGTGGCGGCGGCGGTGACGAGGCCCCTCCGCCGACGGCGCCGTCGCACGTGCACGACGGGAGGCGCCAGGGCAGCGGCGGCAGCCCCAGCCCGCCGCGCGCGGGGTACACACGGCCGACGCTGGGCGCCGCCGCCGCCGCGTCCTCCTCCAGCGCCAGCTCCCCCCGCCCCGCCGCCGCGCTGGCCGGCCCGCAGCCGCGGCCCGCGCCCGCCCCCTCGCAGCAGCAGCAGCGGCACTCGTCGTCAGCGGAGGGGGTGTCGACGACGGCGCTGGTGGTGGAGGACACGATCGAGGGGCTGCGCTCGGCGCTGCGGCACCTCCTCCCCTTCGCCAACCGCGAGCAGTACGGCGCGATTCTGGAGAACATCGAGGAGTTCATCGCGGACAACACGTGGGAGGAGCGCATCAACTACCAGATCCTCAACGGCTTCATGCGGGTCCGCATCCACGACCTCTGCTGCGGCGGCAACGAGAAGCTGTACGAACGCATCTCGCCCCTCGTCATGCAGCTCATCACGCTCGGCGGCATCGCCAAGAGTGAGCAGGAGAAGGCTTGAGGGCTACTGGGGAGAGAGAGAGAGAGAACACGTGTGTGTGTGTGTGTGTTGGGGGAGGGGGGGGGAGTGGTAGAAAAGACAACGAGAAGAATAGTGGCATTTTCTGTTTATCAGTCTTTGTCATGCTTTTCGTTCCCCTTCCCCTTTTTAAGAGTTCTCCACTCGTCTTCTTTGACGTATTCCTCGATTGACGATTACTATTATTATTATTATTATTATAGCAGATATATTTATAAATATATGTATTCATGCTATCATTGTACCATTCTCTGATTTATTTGACTGTGCTTCACAGAGCTCCACGCTTCGACCGACACTCATTAAGCTGTGCCCCACAGAGCAGTGAACTAGAACTTATCATGTACGTTTTTATTTTTTTTTAAATATTTCACTTTGAATCATAGTTCCTTTTACAACGCAATTGTTGCTTCTCTTTTTACTATACATTCTTTTCTTTTTAAATTGCCCCGATCATTATGTGATGTTCTTGCTTTTTTTTATTTTTTCGCCCCATTGCAGCTAGATTACCTAAGTGAAAAGGGAAAAGGCGGAAAAGAAATTTTAGAAGTGGTCAGCTCTTATGAACTGGAAATGTTATTGAAAGGCAATGAATAAGAAACGCCTCAGTCACGAAGAAGTTGCTGAATCGAATCACTTCCGCAAGACTGACCTTGTAGTAAGTCACACTGAACCCCATTTGTATCGCAACAGTGTATTTCAATTGTGTCATCTAGTTTTATGGTATTATAAAGCTTTCCCTCCATTCGTCATCGCCGCACACTATTCATCATTAATTTCTATTTCATTTCTCATAATCTCACCGAAAAGGTAATAAAACTCTTTAAAATAGTTTCTTTTTCTTCTGCTCTTCATTTTTGTTTCATTTTAGTACTTTTATTCAATTTCTTTATTTCTTCGATTAATTCGTTCTAAAGAGAAAAAAAAAGACGATATTCACTATTTCAAAAGCAAAAAGGGACATCGCAATAACGTAACACACACACGAAGACAGACTTCTCACTCCTGTTCGGCGTATTCATAATCTGATATTTGCTTATTGGCTTGTTTTTTTCTTCTTTATTCTCTTTCATTTTTTTCTTTGCGTGGAAGACACTCCTTCCGAATTTTCTGTTGCAATTCGCGAACGTCCACCACCAAGTATCCTCTTCTTCTTCGGTTTGTCTCCACCACTCAAGATAACAGGAATACTCTCAAAATAATATTTAAAAGAATACAAAAGTAAATCCAATCAAGCGCGCTCATTCCACACAGCGGCAAAACCTCCTCCTTTACCGCATCTGTCAAAAAACGCGTCGGCGGAGGGGAAATGGGCGGCGCCCCGAGTCGAGAGACTCTCACAAGTTCACTTGTGCGGGAGCCGATTGGACTCGAGTCGTACCATAAAGCTTTCACTCAAAATAGTGTGGACGTTAACAAAAACAAAAATAGCACCAGCAGTATTAACCATGCCGAAGGCAAAGCGCAGTGTGAGGGTGCTGCCTCTGCGATTCAACAACAGTGCCCTCAGTAGCAACAGTAGCAATGTGCAGGTAAGAGGGGCGCGGGGTGGAAATTCTCGTCAGTTTAGCGGTAGTAACCCCAATAATAACAATAATAATAGTAGCAGTAACAGCAATAATAATAATAACAACGGCGAGATCATTTTGATTCCCTTCATCTCCTACTACTTTCCCTCCCCCGACTGCGTGCTCTTCCGCCAACTGCTGGAGGTGCGGCGGGAGGTGCACAACTGCTACTACTTGGCGCCCCACATGCAAAAACTGCCGCCCCAGGACGGGGAGCACGAAACCGACACCAACAACGACGACGACAACGACGAGCATGATAATGAGCACCATTGCACGGGGGCGATCTTGCCGGAGTGCACCAGCAGCACACGAAGCTGCACGGTGGCGCCAACAGTAGCGACGAGGCGCACGACGCGGCCGCGAAACCCGTCACGCGCGCGCGGGGGGAGGCGGACGACACCCACCTCTTCCCGCCGTCGCCGCTCTTCTCCGCGCAGCCGGCTCTCTCCATGGGCGGCACCGTCGGACTTCGGCGCGGAGTCGAGCGCTGAGGCCTCACACGCAGCAGCGGTCGCGGCAACCGTGAGGGGAGCTGGCGGCGACGGCGCTCATCCCGCAGCCGCAGCGGCAAGCGGCGCAGCGGGCGTCTCCGCCGCCGCCGACCGCGACAACGCCGAGGCGCTCTACAAGTATTACATGAGCATTACGGAGCAGCGCATCCTCGAGACGAACAGCGACGTGCTGGCGCTCCACAAGAGCAACCGCGTCTTCTTTCCCATCCCCTGCGCCGTCGCCTTTGTGTACAACAGCAGCCCGGCCGGCGGGTCCGGCAACGCGGCGCTCGGCGACGGCGGCAGCGGCCAGCCCTACCACGGCCACCCCCACCACCACCATCACCATCACGGCCACACACACGCACACGGCACGCCGGCGCCCAGCAACACCGTCCCTCTGCCTCCCTCGTGTTTTGGGCACGCGCCTGCTGCCGCTGGCGGCCTCGGCAACAGCACGTACGCGGGGCTGCTGAGACCGCAGGGCCCGCGGGCGGCGAACATTCACGCCACCAGCACCCAGGGAAGTACCGTGCGTGTGAAAATCTTCGGCTTCATCGGGGACCTGCGCTTCATGCCCGTGTCGGTACCTCTCTCGCAGCTGTTGAATGTGCAGCACACGCGTGACAGCGGGGAGGCAAATACACCGCGCAGCGACAACGACGGAGACGGGGAGGACGGCCGCTGACGACGCTCCTTCTTCGCCCGCCGCGTCTCCTGCGCCGCTTAACCAGTACAGCGACGAGTTCAGCATCAAGCTGCACCTGTATCTCAGCAAGCGCACGGGGGGCAATCGGCGCTCGCAGGTGCTGCTGCTGGCCGCCTACACCTACTGCGAGCAGCTGCGGCGCATCGGCGTGGACGTGCACGGCTTCCTCCCCCACCGCCGCCGCCGCGGGCTCTCGCTCCCAGCCGTCGCCGGGGACGCCGCGGAGAGGACGGCGTCGTCGCCGCTGGCCCGACGGCAGGAGCCGCTGATGGCGCGCTCGCTGGAACTCTACGCGCACTCGACCGACGTGCCGGCGCTGTGCTTCGTGCGGGAGATGCGCGCCCGCATTCAGCGCTTCCTCTCCTTCACGCTGGCGCAGGAACACCACCAACACCAGCAGCAACAGAGTGGCACGCCGCCAGCCGACCAGTCGCCTCGCGGCATGATAACAGGACACCGAGGCGGCGTTCCCTTCTTGACCTTCGAGTCCACCATTGAAACCATGTCGCTCCTACCCGCCGGCAACAGCTCGCACGCCGCCTCCGCTAGCGGCAGAGATAAGAGCCCCGTCGCCGCCTCTGTCGGGACGCTTTCTCCCACCATCTCCTCCCCGTCCGCGGACACCCTCGCGCTGCGTGTGCACGCCAGCGCCGCGCGCACCGACGCGCTGCTCGTGTTTCTCGCCAACTACTACTACTACTTCTACTACGGCGGCGATGAGACCTTCGGCGGTTCCGTCGTCCCGGCGCCGCGGAGCATCAGCGGCAACAGCAACAACAACAACATGGCTGGAAGTGGCGGGTACCACGACCCACAGACCGAGGAGTCAGTAGCGTCTGCCGCCGCTGGCAGTGAAGCAGGCGGGGCCCCCGCGGCTGCGGGTGCGGCTGGTGGCAGCCGCTTGGGGGTTGACCGCGGCGGGACGGCGCGGCTGCGGAAAGAGCTGTCGGAGAGCCACAAGGAGGACAGCGTGCTCGCCGGAAATCCTCTACATTCGGCCGTGTCCCGCCCCGCGCGCTCGGCCCCAGGCTCCTCCCGCCGCGCCTGCACTCGTCCCCATGGGCGCCGCGGCTTCCTCCGCGCACACGGCGGGCGGCCGCGACGACACGGAGCACGCTGTGTGGGTCCCGAGCCTCGTGACGCGGCTGCGCGTGCCGGGGAGCGCCGCCAAGCGCGAGAGGCGGGGGGAGTGGGTGCCGGCGGGGACGGTGCTCCGGCGGCGCCAGCTGACGACCGCGGAGCGCAGCGCGATGGAGAGCGGCAACAGCGCCGGACGCGCCACCCCGGCCACGCACTGCTGGGTGCCGCACCCACACGAGTCCGCCGAGGACATCTTGCTGTCGCTGTGCCGCGACGCGTGCCTGGTGTCGCGCCAGGCCCCGTGCGTGGACGGCCGCTGGGTGACGTGCGTGTTGCCGCACGCGACGGCCGCCGCGATGGCGGCGCTGCCGACCGTGGAGTGGGCGCTCGCCTCTGCGCACGCCGCGCTGACCGCTCCCGCCTCCCCTCCGTCGCTGCCCCTGCTGGTGCTGGCGGGCATGGGGGACGGCGTGGTGCTGTGGCGCCAGCGGGTGTTCAACCAGACAGTCGTCTACGCCACCGTCCCGACCTTTCTCAAGAATTGGCAAAAGTCCGTGCAGCAGCAACAGCCGGCGGGGAGGCGAAGCACAACAAGAAGAAACCGACCAAAAACAGCCGCAAAGCAGCCAACGAGGACGCAGCGCACCCGAACGTTCTCTTCCCTCCCGGCGGCGCCATCGCTGATCCACTGTTTAGTTTGTCGGAGCTGTACTGGCGCGAAGGGGGATGGACGCGGCGACGATGGCGCTATCTCTCCGGGCGGCCGCAGCGGCGGCGGCGTCCGTGCCTCATCTCGCCGAGTCGCGCGTCAGCGACAGCATCTCCAGCAGCGGCGGCGGAGTGCACACGCACAACGGCGCTAACAGCTGCACCCCGCGCACCGCCCACACCGGCAGCCACACCTCCTGTGTCAACGACGGCAGCAGCAGCGGCGGCGGGGGCCTGGGCGGCGGTGGCGCCGGGCCGCGACGGCTGCTGGGCGTCGGCGCAGGAGGGCCTCCGGCGGGGTCGCACCTCTCGCCTGTTGCCTCCAGTACCAGCGTCGGCAGCAGTCAGCCGCAGACCTACGGAAAATCGCCCAACAGTGCGACTCTGGAGACCGCCGATGCGGCGCCTGTGTCGCGGCCGCTGGTTGTTGGAGGATCGGCGCAGCCCCCCGCGACGCCGCCGGTGTCAAGCGTGCCTGCGATGGTCTCGAGTAGCATTCCGAATTGCGGTGCGCGGCGGATCCCGCGCCAACGGCGGTGGCGGCGCCGGCGGCGACAACGACGACGACGACAACAACAGCAATAACGGCGAAGACGACGAATACATGCCCCCGTCGCTGCAGAAGCGGCTGCGGCCCGCCGACGGCGCTGCGGCGCGCGCGGAGCTCCCGGCCGACTCCCCTGCTCCTCCTCCTCCTCCTTCCGCTGCAACTGCCGCGACTTGTATTGTTGCGGACGACAGCAGCGCCGAGCCGCCTCCGCGAGTCGCGATTCTTTCGGAAGAGGACGGCGGCCAGAAGACGTCGCCCTCGCGCGGGGCGCGGCCCCCGCAACGACTCCGCCGCATCGACAGCGGCGGCAGCAGCAACGGGGCCGCGTCCAGCCGCAACAGCAGCTGGCGGCGGGAGGGGTCGCTGCTGCTGCACGAGTACGGGCACGCAGGCAACGCCGTCGGCGTCACCAACAACACGAGTGGCAACAATGGCCCGAACAACAACAGTGGCAGCGCCGACATCTCCGTTACAGTGCGCGTCAAGAAACGACCGCACGGTAGCTACTCCTACGGCGGCGGGGGCGCGGGGAGGCGTCGTGCTCGTCGTCGCTGGCCAGCAGCAGCAATCTGGCCCACCCCACCATGAGCGTCGGCAGCGTCCACGGCGCCGCCACCTACTACCCTCCGCAGCCGCACGCAGGCGGGGGCGGCCGCGGCGGCGTGCAGTCGCCCTTCCCGCAGCTGCAGAGCCCAACGCGAGCGTCCTCGACGACGGCGGACGGCTTCAGCGGGGCCGGCGCCGGCGCCGGCGCGGGTCAAGGCCACCGCCGCTTCCACTCGCCCTACGCGTCCCTCATGATCGCGGGAGGGGCGGCCGCCAGCGACGGCGGCGCCGGCACGCCCCTCGCCAGCCCGACGGCCGCCGCGCCGCCGCCGGCGGTCATGTCGAACCCCAGCGCTGTCGGCGGCAGCGTCGGCAACGCCGGCGGCGCCCGGGCGATCCTCGTGGCGAGCCCCCGCGGCGGCGCTGGCGGCGGCAGCAGCAGCAGGGGCGCGACGCCTGGGCACAGCGCGCACTTTCAGCGGCGGCGCCGGCGGCATGACGAGCGCCCCGAGCAACAGCAACCTCAACGCCTCGGCCTCGTCGCTGGTCTTCAACTTCTCCCCCCTCGCGAGCCCCTCGGCCGGCGTCGGCAGCACCGCCAGCGGCGTCGGGCCGCTGTCGGGCCTGCGCAGCGGCGGGCGGCAGTACACGCACGAGCTCTCCGGCAGCGTCGGCAGCTGCCCAACCGGCGGCGGCGCCAACGCCGTCGACAGGCACGCGGCGCACTTTATCAGCAACAGCACCGCCAACTTCTTTGGGCCCCCGCCGCAGCCGCAGCCGCAGCCGCCATTCGCAGGGGCCGGCGAGGGTCAGCGGCGCCTACTACGCTAGCCCGACAGCCGCCGCCCCTGGCGCCGCCGTGCATGCCGCCCTCAGCAACCCCTCCGCTTTTTCTAATGCGGCGACGCCGCCGCCTCCGTACTACCAGCAAAGTAGCACAACAACAACACATCAACACAACAACGGCGCGTACGGGCACGCGATGCCGCACAGCCAGCAGCACTTCCAGCCACCTCCCCCACCACTGGAGTCTCCGGCGTACCAAACTGCGTATCTTCCCCAGCAGCAACAGCAGCAGCATCAACAATATCAGAGTGGAGCATTCCACAGGGGTGGCAACGCGCCGCGTCAGCCGTTCAGTGGTAATCCCTACGTACTACCTCCACGACAGTGATCTGCTTACTAATATTTTTCATTTTTTTTCCATTTTTTTTTTCAAAAGCCTTATTTCTTGTCTGCCCACTCATTTTCCATGGCTGGTTTTTCAAGGTTTTATGTATGGTTACCTATCCATCTAAATAATAACTCTTTATTTTTTTTTCTTTTCTTCGTTTCTCTCTATTATTTCGTTCTCTACGTTTAATGCGATATTCTTTCTTCTGTACATTTCCTCCATCACCTCCCTCCGCCGTGTTTCACCTATATTGATTCTTGATTCTTTTTGATTTTTGTTGTTGTTGTTTTGATTTAATTGTTCCTTTGAAATACTGATGATTAACTATCTTTGATTCATCATCATATGTGAATTTTCACACACCCACACCCCCTCCCCCACACACACGTTGTACTCTTAGTGGGATGACCCTTTAAAAATCAAAATTTCGGAGGTGGGTGGCTTCTTATTATTACTATTATTATTATTATTATTATTCTTTTTGAAGTGCTTGTACGAGTAAGGATGCACACCTCACCCCTCTCCACTTATTCATTTTCTTTTTTCTTGTGTTGACTACTGCTATAACTTTTTGTCCTCCCCAGGTTGTTGTCTTAACAAGCGTCAGAAAACTTGTAGTTTCCTCCCTTGCTCTTGTGTGTCTTGTATATTTCTTTTTGTCGTTGTCGTTGTTGTTTTGTTCTTCTATACCACCGCTCCCCCAACATCGGCGCTGTCTCCTATGCGAGCGTCGCCTATGGTATTCGCTACGTGGGGGATTTCCGTGTCTCGTCATTCTGAGCACCTTGCTTCTCTCTGCACACCACTGCACTTCCATTTCTACCCCACACGTCTGTTAAATGACAACATTCGACAAGAACATCAGTAACACAACATACAGGTATATAAGTAGCCTGCTCTACAGACTTGAATCCGCTCCCTCAGTCGCAGCTCATATCACGTAATCCCAAAGGCAGGAACAACAACAACAACAACAACTCATAAAAAAAGAACAATGGAGTCCGTTGACTTGTTGCCCTCCACCCTCAGCAGAGGCGGCCGCGTGTACAGCACGAATCTGGGCGCGCCGCCGACGTCGGTAGAGGTGCACGTTCGCAACACAGCGCACGGCACCATTTGTGGCGACGGCGCCGCCGCCAGCGACCTCGCGCGTCTGCCCTTCCCGTCGTACTGCCAGGGCGGCGGCGCCATGACTCTGCCGCCGTCGGGAAAAACGGCGCGGCAGGACGAGGAGGAGCCCCTGGGGCTGCGGAACGCCTTGCTGAACCGCCCGCTGTTCCTCGTGCGCTACAACGGCGGAGAGGCCGCGGAGGTTGCCTCCCAGCTCTCGAGTAACACGGACACAGAGGCACCCCAGACGGGATTACTCTGTGGAGCTGATTGGTATGGACGCGGCACGCGCGAAAGGAGACGCGTGAAAGAAGAAAAAAAAAAAGAAGACAGATGTGAGTACTCACAGGAAAAAATAGTGCGGCAATATGTTTTTTTTTTTTTTAAGAGTACTCTGCTTGCGATTTTTCATGCTCGTTTACTGATTGTGTTTTACTCTGCTTTATTTCTATGTTGGAGTTGATGTGTAAACTCTTTTTTTTTTCTCCCGTTCAATCGTTGGATGGATTACACTGGAACCTTTCAGTGTATATCTTATCCCTAACGAACCGAAAAGCTTCTGGTAATCAGAATACAATTTGAGCGGCGGGAGTGCCGCTCAAGTGGCCACCGAGTGTAGATTTCCCGAAAGAGAAATGATATCGTCAATTGAAGATTATTAAAAAAAAAAATCAAGTCTTTGCAACACGCTGCATCTGTTCCTGATCTCTCCCTTTCCCCCGTTCAATGTGTGTAAAACAAGCTCAAAAAAACAATCAAGTGTACTGAAGTGAAGTGAATCCTAATTTCAACAACAAGAACAAAAGCAAAAACAAAACTTCCCTTATTGAGCGAGAGAGAGAGAGAAAAGGAAAACAAAAAAAAAAATAGATACACACATAGTTTCTCATCCAAAAACGAAAGCAAAAATAAAAATAAAATACGTGATGAACAGTGACGAAGCGTCGCAAGGCACCACCAGCGCCAGCGACATAGCGGTGCGCGTTGTGGTGCGTGACCCAGAAACGGGGAAAACACGCAACTTCGACACCAACAGTGGCCTCATCGCGCGCCACTTTCCCGTCTTCACACCCATGGTTCAGCGGAAGCTGGACAGGGCGCGGCGGGAGACAAAGGCAACGACGACGAACCCGATGAAGCGAGCGCCGCCGCCCCCATCAGCATCCGCGCCAACTGCGACACGTCAATATTCGACTGGCTGATGCGGTGGGCCGCGGCCCGCGCGCCGGCGGAGGAGGGCGGGGCGAAGGCGTCCCCGCCGCTGCGCGCGGACCTTGTCGTCTCGGTGCTGATGGCGTCGCACTTTCTGGGCTGCCGCGCGCTGGTCGAGGAGTGTCTCGCGTTTGTCAAGCGAAACCTCTTCGAGGTGGTCTTCTTCTCCGGCGCGGACCTCAGCGCCTGCATCCTCGCGCGCGACGCCGTCGAGGCGAGCGCAACCGCAAACGCCGCTGCCGCCTCTTTTCCCAGCCCCACTCGCGCGAATCTGGGCGGCACGGAGGTAAACGACGACGACGACGACGGCAGCGATGGTGATAGTGACGGCGCCATTCCAAACGAGTCGGTGGCGTCACCAACGCTGCCGTCGCGCGGCATTCTAGAGTCACTGGCGGCGCTGCTGACGCCGGCCGATATGGCCAATCTGTTTCACGCCATGTACACCCACTACGAGACGCCGGGTGCGAGCGCTGAGAGCCTCCGTCCGCCCAGCGCGAGCAACGGCAAAAAGTCCATTCGCGATGTCGAGGAGGAGACGTTCTTTGCCTCCCACGTCAGCAACCACAGCAGTGGCGGTAGCCCCGACGGCGTCGCGCTGCCTCCCTACGACCCGCACGAGCACCCCGAGTCGTTCGTCAACACAAACCGCGAGTTTGTCGCCAGCTGCTGCGCCGCGTCGTGCGGGATAACTTCCTGCTGGCGGCGGCGGCGGCGGCGGCGGCGCCAGCGGCAGTGACGGCAGTAGCAGCGGCGACACCGGCGTCGGCGCGGACTTTTGCCGCTTCTGCGGCGTGCTCTTCGACTCGGGGCACATCCAGGCCCTCTGGCACGAGCTGAACCGCCACCGCGCAGGCAGCCCGCAGGCAGCCCCGCCGGCGCGGGGGACAGCCTCATCAGGCTGCCGCACTGCGACAAGATCAAGAAGCTGATGATGGGCGCGCACGGGGAGAGCGTACTCACACACGTCCCGCTGCGGCCGTCGCGCTCGCGTGCGCGCCAGTCGCCTGAGACGACGACGCGCAAGACGAAGGAGAAGGGAGCCGCCCGCCAGCAGCGGCGGCGGTGGTGGTGGTGGTGGCAGCCGCCGACGCGTGCTCACGACGGTCCACTCCACTGCCCCCGCGTCGCCCACCACAGCCACAGCCAAGGCGAAGCCGGGCTCCCCACCTAGCGCGGCGAGCCCGAAAAGGTCCAAGGAGGTCAGCGACAAGGAGAAGAAGCAGAGCAAGCCGCGACCCAGCAGCGGCAGCGCGGCCGACGCAGCGGCGGCGGAGTTGCCCGATCCTTTTGAGCTCCCGGCAGCGCTGCGTGAGGCCGGGGCGACGGAGCAGCTGAGGAACTGCTACGCCCTTGAGGCGTACTGCTGGCAACTCTTCGGCGCCTTCGGCACCGTTCTCTGCCGCCAGTGCCGCCGCCTCGTGCTGCTCTCCGAGGTGCCACAGCACGCCTGCGTCGCCGGCGCTCTCCGGCAGCAGCGGCAGCGGCAGCGGCAGCGGCAGCAGCCAATCGCGGGGGAAGCGGCTGACGCGGCGGAGAGGGAGGGAGAAAAAGACGGCAAGGGGTCCCCGTCGCCGCGCCGCGGATCTCACTCGGACGCCGGCGGAGGACCGCTTGACTTTCTGCAGATGGTGGAGATGCCAAAGGAGGACGCCGCAGCAGCAGCAAACGGTAGTGTGAACGAAGAGCAGCGTGGAGCGTCGACAGCGGCAAGCGAGGGCAAATTGTCCGGACAGGGAAGCCCCAAGACATCGAAGAAGAAAAGTTCGAGTGGGCTTTCCAGGCAGCAGCAGCAGCAGCAGCGCCGGCGCCACCGACGCCCGCACCCCTTCACCACGCTCGCTGACCCACAGCGCCGCCTGCTGCTCAAGTGGTTCGCTAGCCCGTACTTTGCCGAGGCCTATCGGGCCGCCGCGATGACTGGGGCGGCGGCAGGAGGCGCGGCCGCGTCCTCTCCTAATAATGCCCGAGCTGGCGCCGCCGGCTTCGCCCCCCTCCGACTGCGGGACTTGGACAGCAATGCCGGTACGCTTCACAGTGGAAACGCCAACGACGACAGCTTCATTGAGGCGCGCGGGCTGGCGCAGGAGGACGACAAGCTTCGTGGGGTCGGCGGCGGGAGCGGCAGCGACGAGGGCGGCGGGGCGTATCTGCCACCCTCCGACGCCACCCTCAGCGCGGTGGAGCTGCGGGAGATCACGGAGGCGCACCAGGTCGACGTCGACATCCTCAAGCAATGCGAGGACCGCATCTTCCACGCCCTCGAGTGCAAGATGCGGACCCTCTACTTCTCCAGCCACCCGCGCGGCGGCCCCGCTGCCACTGCCTCGGGCGAGGACGTTGGCGCGCCGCCCAGCAGCATCCCGCACCTCTGTCTCTTTGCGGGGCAGAGCACCACCGGCCACCACGCCCAGCGCGTCGATCACACCGGCGCCAGCCTGTCCGGGCAAGGCAACAGCAACGGCACCAACGCTAATGGCGGCGCGTCCGACCAGCATAGCAGCGGCAGCAACAACGCTGTTGGTGGCGGCAGTCGAATGACGCCGCAGCCGTCGGGCGTGTCGCACCTCTCGTCCGCCAGCGACCCGCCGCAGCAGCAGCCGCGCACGGGGACGGGCCGAGGGCGCCGGCAGCCCCAAAAGAGCGACTTTCGTTGATTATTATTATTATTATTATTATTATTGTCGGTACTGTTTTTTTATGCGTCACTTCTCCCCACCCTCTTTTTGTGACTAATGAAGAGACTCGTACAGATCGTGTTTGCTCCAGAATTTAGCAAGTATATGATGAATCCCAAAGTGTGTGTGTGTGTGTGTGTGTGTGCGTCTGTGTGTGTGCTGTTCTGGTGCCGCTAGTTGCCCACGCTCTTCTGTCCTCCGTTCTTCAACACCAAAGGTTCTTTCTCTGCTTTAGCTTTCTGGTTGTGTGCCGTATTTTTCATGTTATTCGCCGCTTTTCACTCATCGTCTCATTCCCTTACTCGTCAGTCTAAAAGGAAAGTCGCTCCTTTCTGTCGAGAAGCGTTATAGAAAACATACACACAAAAATATATATAAAGAAACTAAGTAGCATAAAAACGCTGAGCACTGCTGAATAAAGCGAGCTCGAAGCACTCAGACACACACACACACTCGCAACCCCCCAAATCCAAATGTCCATCGGCGGAGAGGCAGCGTTCCTGCGGCAGAGGCCCGGCGACAGGAAGCCAGCCAGCGCCCTCCACAACAACACCAACATGTTCACCGCGCTCGTGCCGCACAGCGACGCCGGCGCCCGCGCGGCGACGAACACCGACGTCGGCAGCCACTACGACGCGGCCGTTGCTCCGTGGGCGTCCCCCGTGGTGGCCGCGCGCCCGTCGCGCTGCAGGCGGTGTACGCGGCCGACCGCACCTTCGTGACGCGTCTGCGCCGGCAGGTCGCGCTGCACGGCAACAAGAAGCGCGGCGCGCCCGACCGCAACGCGTGCTGCCCGGAGGCGGACGCGGTGCCGCCCGGGTCGGCGGCGGCGGTGCTGGCGCGCGGCGGGGTGTGGGCGGGGGTGTCGGCGGCCCCGCAGGTGGCGGTCCGCGAGCGCCGCGACGTGGGAATGCTGGAGGGGCTGCGGCGCGACCTGTACAAGCGCGAGCTGGAGGAGGAGCAGGAGGCGGAGCGCGCCGCGGAGGCCGAGCGGCGCTTCCAGGAGGAGAGCTACTACGAGGAGGGCGACGACTGCTACTTCGACCCCTCCGTCGGCGCCTACGTGGAGCGCGAGCCGCCGCTCATCAACTTCCGCCTCATCGGCCTCAGGCTCCGCCGCGGGCTGTGGAGGCTGCGGCGCGGCACGGCGCGCAGGTGGCGCGGCTTCAAGCGCGGCGCGCGGCACCACGTCCTCTACCGCGTCCCGGGTGTGCTCGACGTCATGTACCTCCGGGGGGACCTCACGCCCGGCGCGCGCGACGCCGCCCCTACGGCTGCCGCCAAGCGCGAGTCCGCCGAGGAGCGCAAGGCGCGCGTGCGCAAGCTCTTCCACTCCAGCCACGTTCGCAGGCTCCCCGCGCGGACCGGCTGGCGGAGCCTCACCGGGTGGTTCCGGCTGCCGTGGCCGCTGGGCGGGCGCGCCAAGCCGCAGCCGCAGCAGGGGCAGCAAAACGAAGAGGGACAGGACGGAAAGCCCGGCGGGCGGGAGCTGCGGCAGCGGCGGCTGCTGGTGACCGACTTCGCCGACTTCAGCACGGAGGAGCTGGAGGAGCTGCTCGAGATCGCGCGCGCGAGGGGCGAGATGCACCGCAGCAGCGAGGTCGCCTCCGCGCTCGCCGCCCGCAACCGCGACCGCATTCACCACGGCACCGCCGCGACGCAATCCGGGCAAGCGCCACAGCAGCAGCAGCAGAAACCGGAAGAAGAGGTGAAGAAGGGGCGGCCGCAGCAGCTGCAGGACGCGCACCCCCGTCTCACTGGCGAGCCGTTCGTGACACAGGCGCGCAGCCACACCCACACCTTTTGATGTGCGGATCGTTACGTTGTTGACCTTTCTAGTACTACACCTGATCAGAATAAATTATCTTGCTTGTTTATATCATTCATTGAAAAATAAAATTCGAGAAACGAAGAAAGAAAAAAACATTTTTTTTTTTTTTTTTGCCATTGCCGTCGCCCGCATCGTGCCGTTATTCGGCCTATTTGGTCCTCTCTCTCTCTCTGTCTCTCTCGTTGGGTTTGGGTGTTTTGCCTGCTCTGGCCTTTTTTCCCGCCTCTTTTCCGCACCCTTTTCCGCCCCGCTTCCCCTTGCCCCGCCCGTGGCACCGCCACCTCTTCCTATCCCAATCTCACCCTGCCTCGCCCCTTAGGGTATTGCCGAGGTGCCCAACGGGGATGGGCGGGGGGTATAGCCCTTGCCGGGGGGGGGGGGGGAGAAAAGGGTTGGCGGGGCGGCATTTCGAAGAAACATGCGCGCACACAGAAACACACAAACACACGACCAAAAGAGAAAGAAAAAAAGTGGCAACAGCACGGACCACAACAGCAGATGCAAGCGACCAAAACCAAGCGAAGGACAACACCGACTATCTCAAACCAATGTTTCTTCGGATAAAACCACAATAACACACATGTAGACGCAGACATCACACAGAATCTTGTTCGTCCAAAAGAACCTCCACTCCTGCCTGCAGTGCCGCGAGGGTGATGGTGCCGGTTGCGTCATGCGGCACGGCATCGTCAGTTTCTCCCTCCCACAACAACTTCAGCGCCGTTGTGCGCAGCCACCGCGCTTGTCTGCGGCGCGAGGGTGCCTGTGGCGTCTGCGGCGGCAACGACGACAGGGAAGTGGAGGTGGAGGGGGAAGACTCCATGGGGAGGGACGTGGCGGTTTGCGAGGCCGCGAAGTCGAGACGACGACGGACCAACGGGGGGCCAACTTCGGCAGTGTCCTGCTCGCTGCCCGTTCGTTTAGCCACCCTCTCACCGTCGGCGAAACGTCGTTGCATCTCGGAAAAGAACTCACGCGATCCACGTACGGCGTGAGCCAGGGAGCCAGGAAGCGCTTCCTGCCCGTGGCGGCGTCCTCACTGGAAAGAGGGATGCGGCTGGTGTCCTCCAGCGACTGTCGGCACCACCCTGAGAGGTTTCGCACGTACTTGTTTGGTGGCGGCGGGTCCTCATGCCGGCCACCTAGGCTTTCTTCTCTCCCTCCTCCTCCTCTTCCCGCGTCCCAGCTGTACCGTTCATCTAGAAGCAAAATAACGCCATAGTCGTCGCGGTTGCGCAGGAGACGTCCGCTAGCCTGATTCACCGCGCGTACCGCCTCTGCTGTGTACCAGTCCACCGGCGGCGCCGCCTCCTCCCACCCTCCGGCTGGTGTCGCCCTGCGCTGCCTTCTTTCCCTTGTAGGCACATGACGTCGTGAGTGGAATTGCCGCAGCGCCTGCACATCCCATTGATGATAGTTGAGAAAGGGGATGCCCACATTGACAACGACACGACTCATGTTGCCTGTGAAGTTGACGCCTTCGCTGAGCTTACCGCGGTAAACAGCAAAGAAGACGCACACGTCAGCGCCATCGTGGCTTACCCGCCGGCGACGCAAGGCGCTGCGGTAGCTGTCGAATACGGCCTCCATCTCACTGGCACTGCGCGGCTCGGCAAAGAGGCGGATGTGCTTCGCAACGAGAGGGTCAACAGGCTGTTCAGTACGGTTGACGCCTCCGCGGCGTGAAGCTGCGGACGGCAACGCTGACACTTCCATCAACATACGACGCGCAATCGCGTGCATTCGACTCAGTAACCCGTAGTTTGGGGCAAACACCAGCACAGCCACAGCTCTCATCATTCTTATCAGAGGGGAAGAACACCCCAGCGATGTATTTGATAACAGCTCTCATCAAATCTGACAGATACTCCTCGCTGGACAGATTCTGGAAGTTGCAGTACACCGGCACTGTCGGGTTCTCCTGACCAACACTCCCGCTACCAGTGCGCTCCATCGTAGCAAGCGTGAACACTCTATATTGTGAATCGGGGACGACGTGGCCTCCCTGGTAAATATGGCATGCCAGTGTCTCGCTTTGGGCAGCAGTCTGATGGGTCTCACTTGGTCTATGCGTGTCGCATTCGTGCAGCCTCAACTCACTCAGTAGAAGCTCCGAGAAAGGGGCAAGAGTTCCAGATGCGATGATGACGCGGTACGCGTTGTTGCGGATAAGGTAGTGAAAAGCGAGGCTCGCGTCGAGGCACTTGATATCAAAAAACAAGAGTCGAAGTGCACCACCACCGGCGACATGAGCTCCGTCTGGGCCTCGCAAGGTGTATCCCTTGAAGGACTCGGCGTCGGCACCCATGTAGAAGTACTGTCCATACCGCCTGCTTAGGTAGGCATCGAACTCATTAAGCTGCGTGGTTGAGAACGAGCTGGTGTTGTCGTGTTGCTGGTTGTGCATGTAGTTGTTGTCTGTTTGAACCTGAATAATTGTGCGACGCACTGCCATCCAGTCCATCACTAGCTCCCTGGAGCTGTCGTATTGGACATTGCTCCCATAATTGACGTTGCCTCTCGCACTTCCAGCACCCGTCTGCTCTTCAGTGTACTCCACTGGTTTCACGCATAGTGCAAAGCTATCTGGCTTCTGGAGAAGAAACCGAAGAATGAGCAGCAGCTTCTTGATTTGCGAAATGGTGAAGACGGAAAGGGCAAACGGATTAAAGGTCACACCAAGCGAGAAGATGATGGAGTACGTGTACTTGAAGAGACCGACCCAACTCTTCTTTTCATTACGCGGCAACTCTTTCCCGTGGTGTGTTTCTTCTTCGGTGAAGTTCCATCGGCTACGAGAGAACGACTCAAATGCCTCACGCAGACGGTGAGCCAGCTCAGCAGTACTGCAAACGGCTTGAGTGATACGAGCTTCAGCGTTTGACTTTTCTAGCATGTAATCGAGCATTGTCGATACGCAGAGAAATAGAAACATGAAAATATCGCCCAATGTGAACATGTCGTTCAGCTGCAACTGTCGCGAGTAATGTAGCACAAATCCCGTGGGCGCACTCTGTCCACCATCCTTTGGCGAACTGTTTGGAAGTGGCAAAAGTGGTAGCAACTCCTTAAGAATGAGGAGAAGCGACAGAACAGAGCAACTAGAGCTTGTGCTGAGGCTTTCACGGCAGTAGTCCGCCACATGGTGTCCTTCATCAAACACAAAAACAGAAGCATGAAGCTTACTGGGCTTCGTCTTTTTACCTTTCCACTTTCCGCCTCTAGTGCGTGACGAGCGGCATACCGAAGTGGTAGTCGGTATATGGCTCTGTAGAACCTTCTCAATCTTGCTCTCGTGACGGATGATAGGATCAAGCAGGTAAGCGTAGCTACTGAAGGTAATGTCGGAGTAGAAGATCAAGTCCCGTGAACAATAGTAGGGGCAGCTGTGCCGGTGCTGACCTTCCGCAACCAGGTCCTCGATGTCAAACGCGTTGTTAAAGTATGGCTTCTGTTTTCTAGAGGCATCCGTGCCTGAGTACCCTCCTGAGTGCTACCTTTGTTATCGCTAGTGTTATGATTGCTACGGTTGCGCGGAATAGCGCCGTTGAGTGCCAGATGCATCAACTCCGAGTAGCTGTACACAAATGGGCACAAGTTCAGTGACACTAGCTTATCACAGGCTTCACCAAGATTATTGTTGTTGTTTTCGATGGAGGTCATTTGGGCACCGGTAGCACCTGGAGCTGCACCGGAGGTACCAGTGTGCCGATGCGCCTGATTGATGTTTCGCTGTATGCAGAGACGGGTCCGGCTCCCCATGACATTCATGCGAATGTGGTTATTGTTGTATTCTGGTGCGCTTCCCGCACATGGCACCACCTTCTCCAGCTCGCCAACGATTTGTTTGATCTGGGCGTGCGTGCGAGTCGCATAGAAGACCGACACTACTGGCGTCGCGTACTCCTCATGAAGTGTGGAAAGAAACTTGTACCCGCCCTCACCGTCGGCAGTGTTGGAGAAGAGAAATTGGGTGCTCTTGATGGAGTGCTTTTTCGAAGGGGCGGACAAAGGCTTTCCCGCCTTCGCAGAGCCACCCCCACCCGCCGCCCTCAGCGCTTCAAAGTGATTAATAAACGCAGCCGGCAGACCACACCATTCTTCGTGTGAGTTGTCGAACAGGTCATAGTTCTTTTGCGGTACACTTTCGTCTGCAGTTGACGTTGGGGCAGTCGCGGACGTATCTCGAAGAGACGAGACTTTGCCCTGAATGAAAAACTTCTCGGCAGCGGCGATCGATTTTTGCCGAAGCCGTTTGATGAACTCGATGAAGTTGAGTAGAGCAACGAGCAGCACAAGCGTTTTCCCGCAACCAGTCGGGACCTCCGCTGCTACTACAGGAACGGCACTTGCGTAGCTCCCTTGATAGACGTGCGAGTTTCCAGAGTACAGCACCCTGTTTAGGTGATCGAGGAGCTCTTTTTGCGTGTGGTACATGGGAAACGGGAGCGTAAACGCATGTGTCGGGATGGGGGCTGCCATTTCATTCATGTGCTCCGGGTGTTCGGCGTCGTCGTCGGAACAGCTCATGGCTCTGGCAAGTATGGCTGTGACGGTCAATCTTGTGAATTTATTGAAAGTTTTGGGTTATCTCTACGCTGAAAAGTCAAAAAAAAAAAATGGTTAGAAGGACTGGGCGTGCATTTCTGGCGCGGGGGGGGGGGGGGGGATGTGTGCGTGGGTCAGCGGGGCATGGCTGTGAGGCGGCGGGGGGCAAGGGGGTTGGGGTTAGGGGGAGGGGGGGGGGGGATGGGCGGGGTGGCAATTCCATTTCCCTCGCCCAAGCCAGGAGGAAAGGGCGCAAAGGCACGCGGCACGCCCCCCCCCCCCCCCTCCCGTCCTTCTTCCCGCGCATGCTTCTAGGCGGTCAGCGCTGTCACACGTCTCCCCTTTGTTTTTGTGGTCGGGCTGCGTTGTGCGATGTTTAAGGTGTGTGTGGGTGGGTGGGGGGTGGCGACCGTCGCCCTGCCGCGTCCCTGCGCGTGTTGGCCCAGCGTAGCAGCGCCCCGTCGCCCGCCTGCCCCCCCCCCCCCCCCACGCCGCGCCGCGCCGCCGGGTGTGGTCCCCACGCCTTGTGGCCAAGGGAGCCCGCCCCCCCCCCCCCCCCCACCCCGAAAAGCCAGGGTGACGCAGCCACAAAGAAACAGATCATCACCCCCCCCCCCCTCCCTCCCCCGACCGCCGCAAACATAGATACAACCACGAAGGAAAGTGCAAAAAAAAAAAAAAAAAAACTCCTCTTCGCAAGAAACCTCGCTACAAAAAGGAATACAACTCCCATAGAAAAAAAAATACACACCAGCAAATATATACAACCTTGTTGCCAGCGGCAGTTATGGCGACACCTCTCCTGCTCTCACACATCCTATCATTTTCTCCCGCGTACGTCAGCGCCTGCAACAACCCTTCGGCACAACAGGATTCCATCACGTCACCCTGCGCCGCGGCAGCAGTAGACAAGCATTCCGTCGCTCCGGCTCCACCCAGCAAGTCGTCGCGGCACGCGAAAACAACCTCAAAACGCATAAATACGGAGGATGTCGTGTCATTTCCACTCGCACTGTCGGCTGCCAGTCCGTATTTGCGGTTATTTTGCGAAAGCGTAGCCTACTACGAAACCAACTGGCTCCGCGTTCACATCTGCCCTGTTCCAGTGGAGAGGACTGACGATGTTGGGACCTATTTTGCCCACCCTGTTAACGGAAATGATTTTATGTTTCCTTCCTTCTTTTGGGGTCTTAACCATCCACTGAATCCCACTCATAACATTGCCCTGAATCGACACTACATTCCTAGCAGAAATGAACACAACGCAGGGTTATGTTTGCACCAAGGAACATCTTTACCGCCGACCACCTTAGCCGCACCACACATGTTTCGTCCTCTTCGCACTTCAACCTACGTACGAATGGGAGGAGCAGTGACTATGATTCCTTTCAACAACGCCAAGTGGAAAACAAGGTGCTGTGGGTTCGTCGCGTGCGGGTCAAGCGGTGCTGTTTGATGGGTGATGGCCTACGAAGATCAGGTACGGAAGGTGTCATTCAGAGTCTGACCTATTCGCTGTGGTGGCTGAATAGGCGGTGCCCGGCTCGTTTGCGTGATGCATTTCCTCAAATTTTCCCCAACTCGCCTTTTACGACTCATTACCTCAACGTGTACCTTACTCTTGAAAACGAGTCGGCGAGCGGTTCCGTCGACCTTGACGATATTGCAGATATTTTCTCGGTCCTCCCGCACCACGCAAAGATGACAGCAAAGAGAAGGAATCTGCTGCGGGGTGTCGCGTTTGACAATTGCAGTTGCATTGAAACAGTGAGTCTGCCACTACGACATAGCAATGTTAAACTTCTAGAAATAAACTTCACCAGTTCACCCTCTGCCGCCCACTTGTTTTTCAACACGAATAATACCTTTTCTAATGGGTCTCGAGTGGGTGTTGTTGATCAAGTGAGACTGAGCCACTCGGAGAAAGCCTCTCTGTCACTGGATAAGCGCTCGAGGGAGTTGGCCTCGAGCATCTACGTCGACTTCTACGTTCGCCAGAGATTGTTGCACAATTTACACAGCCTCAACGTATCTTGCACTAACGTCGACGGAACGCAGCTCTATCACGCGTTTTTCGGTGAACTACCAACGTATAGCGATCAAAAGTTTTCACCATCTCGCACTGCAGTCTCAACGCCGTGCTGCTTACAAAGCTTTGTGGCGGTTCACTGCTTTAATCTTGGTAATATCACTCCGTTTCTGGAGAAAATTGCGGATCAGCTGGTTGTGCTGGATCTCAGTTACTCCGGGTTCATTCTTTTTGATCCAGAAGCTTCACGGAACTTGACGAATGGTACAGAAGCTGCCGGAGGTGACGCTGATAACTCAAGTTCAGGTATAAATTCTGCGGTTCCAAGTGGGCCATACAATTTTTTGAGGCTCTGTGAAAATCTTGTTGATCTGAGGCTCTCCGGTCTGTGGCGTGAAGCCAGCACCTCTCTCGCGCACCGTAGCCTTGGTGCTATGACAGAACAAGAGGCGGCAGCAGCATTTCAGCGTCTTCAGCTGAACTTCTTTAGCTGTGTTACCAAGCTGTCAAAACTGCGTGTTCTGGAAATCGATGGAAATCCATTTTTGCAGCTGTTTCCGAACTTGAACGACGAGATTGCTGCCACCTGCCAAATGGTCCGTTCACTTGAAGTGCTGTCATGCGCGCAGTGTCCCCGTTTGCGTCGTTTGGCCAATTTAAAGTACTTTACGCAACTGCGGAAGCTCAATCTTCGCGGCACTGAAGTGGATGTGCTCACTGACGCCCGTTTATTTATTCCGCGATTGAAGCACCTTAATGAGTTCTACTTCAACTGGACTTCGATGGGGGCGCGGGCACGAGAAAGAAGAGCGCGTGAGGATGCTGATGCGGACGCTGAACTTGGGCTTCTGGGTGATGAAGGAGTTGAGCACAGTAACGCTGCTAATTTTGAAGAGTTTCTTGCCGCACATGCTCCTGATCTCGTCAGATTGCAGCTGTGTATCAACGACCATGTTCCAAATATTCATGATGATGGACCCGCTGCTGGCGCTGCTCTTGGTGGCGCTCTACGACGACAGAATAACAATAATAACATCAACGACAATAATCATAATGATCGCAACGGTTTACACCACAATAACAACGTTGAGCCTGCCAACGAAGAAGATAATCGCGACCCTTTGTGCAGACGAATCTGGATTGGGTTGAGCAGTTGCCGTCTTTGTCGGTGCTAGGCTTCTCAATGGGCAGCGCCTTCGTTCCAACGTTTAGTCTCTCTGCGCTGTCGTCTCTGAAGCATCTAACGCATCTCAGCTTTTCATACTGCAACTCCCTCACTGACAGCATTATTTCCTCTATTTTCGGCAACTTGTCACATCACGCGGACCCTGTGACTGGCCACCATGAACTACGCCAACCAACGATGAAGTCCCTCCGCGTGCTTCAACTCGACGGCTGTGCGCACCTCCGAGATCCGCGCTTTCTGCTACAGTTTCCACGACTCGAAATACTGAAGATCAATGCCACGGCATTTGATTCGCTTTCGTTCGATGGAACTCCGGCAAGCCACCCGTTCTTTCACTCACTTCGTGAGATCGAGTGCTCGCGGATGCGCACCATCCATGACATGAGGTTCCTAACGCGCTACCCTAACTTGGCAGTTGTACTGGCGGAACACTGCTCCTTCACTTTCTCCTCTGCGGTGGCTTTTGGCATCGGCGCTTTCCGAGCTGGCCTCCACCGTTCGCTGAGGGTCTTTAGTGTCCTCAATTCATCCGCTGTCCTGGGCTCAGAGGCGGTGGACGAGATGGCGGACGCTAACATCCTCGGTTTCTTTTTGCGTTGTGAGAAGCTGCGAAGTCTGAATCTCAACACCTTCCTGAACGATTACGTCTGCTGCCTCTTCAACACCCGTTCCCACTTGGAGATGAACCCCGTGAGCGATACCCCTTGTCGCTGCCGCAGCCTAGAGTACCTTGACGTTCGCGTTCCTTCTGTGTTCGACACTCACCGCTTGTTCAACTCTACCGTGTCCAGTCTTGTTTGGCAGGAAACGGTTCTACGGTTCATTGAAACCCAGTTGACCGAACTGCTGCTCGCTAATCTGATGCCACTTTCACCGACGGTGCAGACGAACCCCAAATCGGGCGTATCTACAGGCATCCTCGCTGCTGCTGTTGAAGGTCAATGCCACCGGGTTACTCGAAACGCGGGCGGCACACTACCGCAACCAATACACCATCAAATTGGCACTCAAACGGTGCCCCTCGCGTCCTTTTCGCGCCTTCGCACTCTCAAAGTATCGAAAAGCACTCTACACTTCTTTTGTCACAGCTTGACAGCGCATCACAGCGTGCTGAGCACGCACAGCGGAAGCGCCGCAGCCACCGTGTTGCTTTCCGCACTGGAGTCTCTCAGCGTCGCAGGCGAGGATCCCCCCTCTGCGGCAGTCGGCGGCGGCGCTGACAGAAACTACAGACGTGCGCTCTCGTCTTCCGCGCGCCTGCCTCCTAGCCGCCAACAAGGGTCTGAAGGCATTACTGCTCGCGAGGATGGTGTAGCTGCCTCTGCGGCTGCCACCGCGGAGTTGGAGCGAGCGCTTCTGCGGCTGCCGGCGGGTCCGCTCTTTGGTCTCTTTTCACACTCCATCACACGCCTCGAGCTCGCGCATTGCGATTTCCTCGACTTTGATGCCGGCGCTACTGTCTCACCAGAAGGGGTGATGGAGGTTTCTACTGCCACGACGTCGTCCGCGGCTTTCAGCTTCCCGCACCTGCAGCGCGTGAACGTGAACCACACGGCGGTGACAAGCCTCGACTTCCTGCGCCACTGCCGGCTGCTGGTGATGGTGAGCGCGTGCAACTGCCGCTACCTGACCAGCGTCGACGGCGTCTTCTATGGGTACCACCCGCTGCTGGAGGTTGTGGCAATCCACAGCAATCCGCGGCTCAATCTTTTCAGCCTCTTCTGCTCCGCTGCCCCGTCACACACGGAGGCTGCGGCTGCGGCCGAGCTGCGGCGCCGCGCCTGCCGCACGTACCACGAGCGTAGTGCTACCAGCGGCGCGGAGTGCCCTGACGGCCAGCTGCGCGCTCGCCTGGTGCCCTCCACCACGGCGAGTAGCCAGCGCGGCGACGGCGGCGGGAGCGCCGGCGGCAGCAGCGGTGGTATCGGCGAGTGGCCCGGCGTCGATTTTGCTGACGAGCCGATGGAGGCGGGCGACAGCAGCAGCGTCGACGACGAGGCCGTGCGTCTGAGCCCCCCGGCCGGGATGATGCCGCCGCCGCTGGTGGCGCTCGTGTCGGACGCGCCGTCTCGCGTGGACCTCAGCCACAACCCCTCCGGACAGTCCACGCACGCGCGCGGCCATCCACGGCCCTCCCGCCGCGGCAACAGGGCAAGCCCCCACGAGGAAGGCATTGCCGCTATCGCCACCGATTGGGAGAAGAGCGCCAACGGCCAGCAGGATGGTGGTGGCGGTGGTGCCGCTGAGGACGAAAGCGGCAGTGACATCATCCGCATGGCGTACCCGGAGCACCTGGCGGCGCGCGACGCGGCTCGCGCCCGGGCGGAGGCCGCAGGCGAGGACCCCGACTTGTCTGATTTCTCGTTACGCTTCGACCAGTCGAGCGACACCAGCTCCGAGGTGCCGGCCAGCACCGGTGGCATGAGCGCTGGCAGCCGCGGCGGGCGACGGCGCAGAGGGCGGGCGCGCCGCCGCGGCGGAGGCGGAGGAGGACTACGAGCTGGAGGTCGACGAGGTCCGAATTGTGTCGGTGCGCCACAAACCGGTGACGTTTGCGCAGAACCTGCCGAGCCTCAAGTCCCTCAGCGCAGAGGACTGCATGCCCATCCGCGGGCCCCCCGTGCACGGCGATAATTCCGACGGTGAGGCAGCCAGCAACCCCCGCCTTCACCCTGGCGACGACGGCAACGGCGGTGGCGACGCGCCGCTGTTTGTGATAGACGAGACGGAGGACGCGGTGGTGGTGCCGCGCGCGGAGGTGTTTGACGGCTTTCTCTTCGACGTCGACCACCTGGTGCGCCGCCTGCTGCCGCGCCTCCTCACCTGCCGCTTTGACCCCAACATTTTGCCGCCCCGACAACCAATCGAGTGACCCCTTACGTATTCTCTTCTTCTTCTTTTTTTTTTCCTTCTCTCCCTTTCTACTGCATCCGCTGCTGTTCTCTTGCTTCTGTATTTTTATTTTTCCCCTCCAAGCGAGTCGTATTGCTCGCTCACCCACTTCTTAGACAAAGGAAAACTAAGAACGGAAAAGGTCGCTTTTTCATGCACTGTGAGCCGTGCCTCAATATATGCAAATATGCCTCCATTTAGGCGTTGACACCGTCGTCCCTCTCTCTCTCTCTCTCCCCTCCCCCCGAGTGAGGTGTGCCTGCATGCGTTTGGCATTTGCTCCTTCCTGTCACATCGATTGTGAATCTTCCTGGCCTCATTACTTTACTTCTTCCCACGCATCCTCTCACCTTACCTCTGATTAAAACGCACGCAGCTTTGCTTCTAAGCACTCTTGTTCCCTCCACCTGAAGGAACACCAGCGACAACCACCACATCCGAGTCAAGAAACAAATAGTCAAAGGAAAAGAAAAAGACTCGCAGGAAAATTTAAAAAAAGAAAGGAAAACAGAAATATTCTCATTATTGAAAGAACGTCACCCATAGAGTTATTCACACACACACACACACACACACACACACACACACACGCACTCTCTATCCCGTTCCCGCAAATAGTGCATTATTTCTCTTCGTTTTTCTTCTGGAATCCTGTCAAAAACTGAGGTTTACTTTTGCCTCTCTTATCTTTTTCTTCTTCTTGAGACTTTTGTTTCTCTTAGAAAGCGCAAAAGTGGAGGTGAAAAAAAAAGGAAGGAATTGTGTAGTTCACTTGGCCAGAACAATCGAGTTACACACTTTTTCTTTACCTCTTCTTTTTTTTCTCCCTGGAGATTTAATATATATTCTTTTCGCTCTCTTTCCATTGCGATTTTTTTTTTTTTTTTGGATTTCTTGTTGTGCAGTTTGTCTGCATTTACATCCTCTATATTTTTTATTTTTTATTTTTGGGCTTTACCGTTTGGCGTGCGTTAGGTACTGAACCCAGGCGTGCTATCACGTGTTGAGAGTAAAAATTACAATCCTCTCGTTTTGCCGAATTACGATTGTTGATAACCGCTCTTTTTTTTCTTTTGTTTCTCCCTTTCTTAAGCTCATATTTGTTTTTTTTTCCCCCTCTTGTTTTTTATTACTTCAGCTGACTTTTGTTTTTCTATCCCTCTCCCTCCCTCCCTCCTTTTCTTTTTTTATAAGTTCATCTTTTTCTATATATTTTCTCTCCCCTCTTTTTATCCCTCCTTCTTGACATTTCCCCTTTCCCACCTTTTGATTTCGTTTTGCTTCTTTCCTCTATTATTATTGTTATTATTATTTCTATAATAATATATTTCTTGTGTGCTCCTGTTTCCGGCATCCGCGCCTTTCTGTACTTCAGTCTGCTGAGGTTCTAAAACGCTACCCACAGACCAAGTGAAAGCAGACGAGGCGTTGTGCGTATTTTAGTACTTTTGAAACACTACACACACACACACACACAAGGAATCAAAAATAAAAAAAACAAAAATACAACAACCAAAACAACAACAACAACAACAACAGCAACAACACAACAACATCACCCACAAAAACAAGAACAGCAACGTAACAAACAACTGAGCAAAACGACGCAATTCAAATTGGAAGAAAGTACACTGGGAAAAGCAAAGAAGAGGCAGAGAAGAGAATCGAAGCGTAATTATTTATCAGATTGAATAAGTAAATAATTCGCGTGAATCTTTCTCTCCGTCAAAGAAACGACGACTCTCTTTTTGTTTTTCTCTTTTTCCTTTCAGAGACACACACTACAAGACTCCATCATTAGTGTATTCAACGCCACGTGGTTCTGATATTCCGCTTTTCA
This sequence comes from Kentomonas sorsogonicus, assembly GCA_030347455.1. Lineage (NCBI taxonomy): Eukaryota > Euglenozoa > Kinetoplastea > Trypanosomatida > Trypanosomatidae > Kentomonas > Kentomonas sorsogonicus. The sequence continues at coordinate 241,323 of JAQOSZ010000292.1, read as the reverse complement.
TTTTTTATTTTTTCCAAATTCTTTACGGAATATCCTAACCCACTCGGCTCCTGTTTGGTACGACCCATTCGCTTTCACTGTAAACGCAACGCATTGCACCATGCAGCGCCACCACCCTCAGACATCGAATACTGCTCCGCCGACGCCGCACGCGACCGTGACGCCCAGCCCTGGCAGCGCCACGCCGTGTGCGCGTGCGTGGCTATGTCGGACAGCCGCCTGGAGGCGCGTGCCTCGCGCCGCCGCCAGCCGCCGTGCTACCTCGACGCCAGCGAGCCCGCCGCCTGTGACTGGAATGCACTCTCTCCCCGCGTGCTGTACCACTACAGCGAGGGCACCACTGCCGCGCCTCCCACCCCTCTCGCCACTCACACGACAGCCGGTGCTCCCGCTGTCGCCGCAAGCAGCGCCAAGTCCAAAACAAAGACGACGACGAAGACAACAAGCGCTAATGCTGCTGCTGCTGCTGCTGTCGAGAGCGTCCCCTACTCCCGCGTCTGCCTCTTCCCGGAGCGCCCGCACCTCTACAGCCTCAGCTTCGACCGTCTCGCGCACCTCAACATGTCCCCTGGCGGCCGCAACGCGCACAACACGGAGCGGCTGTTGCCCCCCAAGCCCTCGCGCCACCGCCACCACCACCACCACCAACAGCAACAGCAGCAGCAACAGCAACAGCAGGAACACTCCAAGCGCCGTTCACAGGGTGGGAAGAAAGAGAGCGGCGACGCGGTCCTACGCAACGTACTCCGCGGGCCTCGCTTCTTCCACGCGGACAATCGCCTCTTCCTCTGCGACGGCCGCCCGTCCGCGTGGCGCTCCGACGCGCGCGAGCAGCACCTCCCGCTGCCGCCGCAGTGGGCGCCGCTCCCGGACACCCCAGCGGTCACGCGCGTGCCCTACGACGACGTGCCCACCCTGCCTGCGGCCGCCGGGACTGGCGGCGGCGCGGAGACAGCCCCCTCCGGCGGCGGCGGTGACGGCTCTGGCGATGAAGTGGCGCGCGCCCGCGGCGTGTGGGTGCCGTGCGTGGCCCCGCAGGCGTATTTGCCCTTTTTGCTGGTCAAGAAGTGGATGCACTACACCGTTCTTCTCGACGCCGTCGAAAGTGTGGCGCGCGACGAAAGTGCAGCAGCCGCATCAACCAGTGCCGCCACTACCGCCGCCGCCGGCCCCCACCGCCTCCCTCCCGCCACCCCGCGAGTGTTTCCGTACGCATCCGCTGCCGAATCAGTGGCCGAGCGTGCGGACGACGCAAGCGGTACCACCGACAGTGCCAACACCGCCGCCCGCCGCTCACTGCTGCGTGTTGACCACGACGTGGCGGCCGGTGCCTTTGCGGACCTTATGAGCGACAACTTCCTCGACTACCTGCAGCACGCGTGCCTGCAGCTGATGGACCAGTACCCCGCGGCGCGCGCCGTGCGGTTCCGCCTCATTCGCCGCCGCGGCCGCCGCGCGCCTGCGGAGGTGCTGGCGGACTTTTTACAGCACAACCCCAGCAGCCGCCATGCCCGGCGCCGCGGGCGAGGCCTCCTGCCGCTGGGTCCACATTGACCCGTCCGCGTCGCTGAGCGGCGCAGAGTACAGCGCCGCTGTTGCCGAGGACGACCAGGGCGACGAGGAGGAGCCGCTGCACGCGCGGCTGGAGCGTCTCGCCTACGCGCACGGCATCGCCCCCGACGCGGGCCGCGTGCGGGACTTCTTCGCCGCCGTCATGCGTCCTGACCGCGCCTACTTCCCGACGCGCCAGCCCCACTTCTACTACGCCGCCGCCAACGCTCTCGCCGCCGGTGCGCCCGCGGGCGACGACGACGACGACGGCACACGGCTGACGCGCCACTATGCGCTGCAGCCGCGCGACAGTGGCGCCGGGGGCGCGGCGTCGGCGGGGGGCGAGGCGCCGGCGCCCTTCACCCCAGCGGCCGAGCTGGCGTCCGTGTGGCCCTTCCTCACCGGCTCCGAGGCAAGCGTGGAGACGGCGCCGTCCAACTCGTTCCGCTACCTCCCGGGGTGGGGCTCCGCGTGCTCGGAGGGCGGCAGCAGCGGCGGCGGCGGGCAGCACCCGTAGCGACAGCGGCGCCTCTTCCGACAGTGGCCTCTCCGCCCGCCGCTCTCGTTCCGCCGCGCCTCCGCGTCCGCAGCCTCTCCGCCGCCGCCCGCCACCGCCGACGAGCTCTGCGCGCTGAATAGCGACACCGCCGTCGACGTGGCGCTTGCTCGCCCGCCTCGCCGCCGCCCACGCGCCGGGGCAGGGCGGCGGCCCCGCGGTGGGCGAGGTGCTGTCGCGGCTGCGGCGCCCGGAGGCGCTGGCGGCATTCCTTGTGGCGCCGAACCCCGACACCCACTCCGGCTCCTTTCTCTACCCTCCCACCCGCCCGGGCCGCCTGCGCCGCCGCCCCAACAGCAGCCGCAGTGCCTCCTCCGCCTTCGCCGCCGCGCCGCCCGCGCCGTGCCTGTACGACGCGACGGCGGAGGGGCAGCTGCGGCGCAAGGAGAGAAGCATCGCCGGCTCCGTCGGCCCGCGCGGCGTGCGAGACGCGGACGCCACCTCCGTGTGGCTGGGGGCGGGGTACTACGCGCTGGGGACCCGGCTGCGCGCTGTCACGCACCGCGGCAGCGACAGCGACAGCGACCGTGCCGAGCGTACGGAGGACGGCACCGTGCAGGCGGCGGAGGATGCGTGGCTGGACTCTCTGGACACGTCTGACGGCGGTGCATTCTACGGTGAGGACGAAGAAGTCATTTTTGTCGTTGCTATTCCCTTCTTCTGAGTCCTGGATTCCCATTTTTCAGCAATTTTCTCCCCCTCTCTCTTCCCTCTTTCCCCCTTTTTTTCCTTCTCCCCTTCTCCCCTTTTCCTTTCCCTCCCTCTCTCTGTCTCTCCCTCCCTCTCTTTCTCTCCCTCTCCCTCCCCCAATCACTCACAATTCTTTTTATTTGGCTCCGTTCTCTTTGTTTCTTGCGTTTTGTTTGTTTCCGCCGCTCTTATATTCCACACCAACGCGCATTTTCTTTGTTTCTTTCGTTTCTTTTCTTTTCTCTTTTTTTTTTTATTCTTCTACTACACACATTTTCCAAGATAACATTGTCGTTCTGAACTTTTTTGTTTTTGTTTTTGCTGTGTGCTGTTTTAACCGCTTCTCTTTTAATTCTAATCTCTTCCCCTCTTCCTCCTTCGCCCTGTTGTGCGACTGTGGACACAAACGAGCTTTCCCCTCATTAGTTTGTGGGGGTGTCTTTCTATCTTCCGCGTAGTATTCTCTCTGCGATAGCGTGACGCGCCCGTTTAGTTAACACACAGCATTCTGGCGCAGTGATGCTATTCAATCTTCCCACTCATTGTTTTTCCTTTCCGCCCTATTCTTTCCCATTTTTGTTCCTCCTCCGCCCTGTTCATCCACTCTCATTTTTCCTGACTATTTTTTCTTTCTTTTATTCTTTCTTTTATTCTTTTATTCTTTCCTTCATTTTGTGTTTCTTCTTCTTATTATTATTTAATCCTTTTTTTTTAAATCCTCCCAAACAATCAAATGTTGCATTTCCTTTTTCTTGTTTTTTCTTTTTCTTTTTCTGCGACGGAACTCATAGCAAGTACGCTCCCCTGATACCGCACCCATTCTTAAAAAGTCAAGTGAAGCACTTTATATTTATATCATCTACGTCAATGTATTTATCCGCCAATTCCAACGGAAAAGCTAATATTGCTTCCTTCCTGCGGTCTTTTTTTCTCCCCTCTTCACTAAAAGTTCTTCCCTACCCCTTATTATCCCTTTTTTCTTCTCTCTTTCTCTATCTTAACTTCACTCATTATTCACGGAGCCACAAGCAAACAAGAAGTCTGAAACTCACGGTGCTGGTACTCCTCATATATATACTCTCTAGTCACCGCGCTACGTTCTTACCCCGTTTTCCGCAATGCTTCATTCTAGCTTGCGCGAACAGCGATCCCTTCTGTTTTTCCCCTCCATTTTGTTTTCTTGCCAGTATCATCTGTCTCTCCCTCCCCTCCCCCCTTCCGTCTCTTCATTCTTCTTCTTCTTTTTCTGTTGCTATATTGCTTTTTCAATAAACCATATTACAAACTACGATTTAACTCGATTCAATTTTTTTACCCCTCGATGTAACAGCAGCTAATCTTTGTTTTCGCTTTATCCATTTCCAAACCGCTCTCTTCCCTCCTCCCTCCTCTCCCCCCTTTCCCTATTTCTGCCTTTTGCTATTATAATTGTACTCCTTTCCTGACAATCATTGTAACAATAGTTTTTTTTTTCTTCCTTTTTTGAAAGTATAACTCCTACATTATATTTTTTATTTATTCCACCATTAAATTATCAAAATTTATTCTTTACTCGTCTTTTCTTCGTTAGTGTGGTCCGAACACGACTGTCTTTCGACCTTCTGTTGCCCCCCCTCTCTCTCTCCCTCTCGGTGTGCACGCTGTTTTCCACTTTTTTGCTCTCTGCCAAGCTCTTGCGGTAGAGCGATTGTGCGGGAGTGATATGATCTTTCCGCGTCTTTTATCCGCCCCCTCCCCACATCGCCACCCTCTTTCATATCCTTCATTTACAACTTATCCCTACTCTCACTTTCTCCAGTCCCCTCATTGGAACAGTGACTTGTGGAGTCCAGACCCTCTCTCTCCCTCTCTCTCCCTCTCTTCATTACGTACTCATTTCAGACTTTTGCACTCCGTTTTCTGCGTAATTATATTCTCCGTCACTTTCTCTCCTCGTCGTGTAGCTTCGCCATTGTCGGAATGGAGTGCGAGTTGTGTGTGTGGGGGGGGGTGGGTGGGTGGGGGGAGAGAAATTAGTGCACAAACAGGCCTGATGACAAGTATACAGTGTCTATCCACCTTTCTTTATTTTCCTCTTCTCCTCTTCATTCACTAAATCCGAAAAACGTTCTTATGTTTTTCTTTTCTTGCTCTTTGTTTCTTTATCTTCTTCTATTGATTGATTTCCCGCCCTATATTGATTGCGTTGCCGTTGACCCCTCATTCTTAACCCACGATATACATTTTCTTCTTCTTTTCTTACCCTCCTCCCCCCTTTTTTTTTTGTTCACGACGAGGCTCGAAGTCCCTGCTCAGCTTTTTTTTTTCTTAATTAATTCGTCGCGAGGATCAACATATCCGGCACTTCATGCGCAAGTACACTCCGCCGTCTCTTTCTTTTCCTTTGCATTATTGATGTAAACATTACGACTTGTTTTTTTTTTCTTTTCTTTTGCTTCATCGCGCCATAGTTGTTTTTTTTTTTTTTTTACGTGCAGGTATATTATATATGCTACGTTTCGAGTGACTTACCTCTCCTTTTTGGTTACCGAGTCAACCATGATAAACACAGAATCGAAGGGCGCGCCAGCTAAAAACGCATTACAATTCTCTCTCTCTCTTCCTCAATTTAATTGATATATATATATAAATCCTTATATTGACATTCTCTTCTCTTCCTCAGTTACTCCTTGAAGTGTGGTTTCTCTATTCTTTCCTTCTTTCCCATTCCCTCTTTTCTTTTTCTCTGTCTGTTGGACACATATTGTCCTTCTTTTTTTTTTCTTTTATCATGATGAACAGCATGCAAGCACTTCTCTCCGTATGAGAGACGGCGAATTGCCAGCTTGCGAATAGTTTTGCAATGTGCTTAGGAGTCAAACAAAACAAAAACAAAAACAAAAAACAATTATTCTAAACATGACGTTCATAAAACAGCTTCAGAGGAAAGCATGATGTAAGAAGAAGAAGAAGAAAAAAAAAAGTAATTTTAAATCCATGACAAAACAGTAAACAAAAAAAAAAAAAACAAACAAAAACTTAAAAACCAGTCAAACATTACGTTCAAAGAAGACATGTTTGCCTTACGAGACATGTAGCACCAACTCGAGAGAAAGAAACGAAACAAAAATCAAGAAACGCCCTCACTTATGCGCCAGTAGCAACGGCACAACAACAGCAACTGTAAGATCAAGAATGAACGAAGGGGCACAGTAAAAAGAAGTGTGTGAAACATATAAAAAAAAAACCGCACATGCACTTGGCTCCTTTCGCCTTGACATATCAATCGTGTTACCACAGACTACAGGATACCCCCTCGCGGATAGCTTGACTGGACTTTTTCCGTAGTTAACGTTCAACGTTTCTGGTTTTCCGTTTTCTATTCCGTTACCCAGTGAAAGCGCCGCGGGAATTTGTAAGTCTACTCTATTTGGTAATCATAGAAGTCTCCACAACTCTTCTTGATTGTTGTTTTTCCCTTTCCCTGTTTCTTTCCCCCTCCCTATTTCTTCATTTCTATAACTCTCGTAGTTATGCACTTCTGATTTTTATTTTTTATTATTCCTGCCAGCCAACGCTGTATTTCCTTTTCACTCAAGGAAACGGTAACGCCGTGTTGAAGTGAAATGCTATGGAAGAATAAATTCACGAGTTGTGTAAAACGAAAAACGAAACCAATCTGTGTCAACGTATCTAGCAAAATGGTGGTACACCTGTATGCATATGTGTGTGTGTGTGTGTGTGTACGTGTATAGTTTGAAGAATTCCAGTGCTCCGCATTGAGGCGGCGCGCTCGGCTGTGCGCTTTTGCCTTTCCCTCACTTAAGGGTGCGGCACCCCTCCCACCTTCTTTGCGTCATCTGCTGCTCTCCCCTTCCTTTTGCTCGAGGTTCGTGGCTGTTGCCCTCTTCCCCGGTGTTGTGCTCTCGTCCGCCTTCGTCGTCGGTTGGGGTGGTGGTCGGTGCCCAAGCGGGAAGGGTGGGTTGGGTGCCCAACGGAGGAAGGGGGGGGGGGAGGGGAATTAACGGCAGGAAAAAAGTGGGAAATCAACAACAAAGCAAGACGCGCCGCCAAGAGGGGTGGGGAAACGAACCATCACGGGCTTATAATTCACACATCAAAACTCATCCAACTCATCGTTTTCAATCTCATTACTTCTTTTGTTCCTTGGTTGTACATCAAAAGACATGACTCGTTGTCACAGCAAAAGGCAGATTCAAAGATACAAACTTATTCGTCGGGGAGTGTGGCGTCGTCACTGCTGCCGGCGGCGTCGCCTTCGTCCTGTGCCCCCTCCTCCCCGTCCTCGCCTCGACCCCCTCCCCTCCCGGCGGAGCTCCTCGGCGGTCTGGTGGCGGAGGGAGCGCCGCGCCCACCGGCGGACGGCCGTGAGCCCGGGCCGCGGCAGCCGCGTGTGCAGCGCCTGCGGGGCCAGCACAATGCTGCGGAAGTCCTTCTCGGTCTCCACAAAGGCGGAGGGCGGCGGCGGCAGCACCGAGTCCGACGCCCCTTGGTCGCTCGCCTCGCACTGCTGCTGCTGCTGCTGCGCCGGCGGCGGCAACTCCTTCAGCTGCCCCTCCCGCTCGGGCCGTCTGCGCGGCGGCGGCAGCGAGGCGACGCCCATCACGTGCAGCGTCCGCACGACGCCGGCGCCGTCGCCGGTGACGCCACCGAGCCCCGGGGTCGCCGCCAGGCAGCGGCGCGGCGCGCGGGGGTTCACGCAGAGGTCGTAGCGCGAGTCGACGAGGTAGGTGCGCTCGTCCTCGCGGCACGGCAGGCCGCCGTACGGGTCCCGCACCGCGTACGGGCCCTGCGGCGGGTCGAAGGACATCGCGGAGGCAGCGGTGAGTTGTGGTCGATATGTTTTCTCTTTTCTTCTTTTGTTTTGTCTTGCGATGTCCTGCGGTGCTTTCCTGCTCCTAGGGGTTTTTAAAGGCTCGGGGTTGGCGCTAGGTGGGAGGGGGTGCTTTTTTTTTTGTGTTTTTTGTTTTCCGTTGTTGGCGCATGGCGCGGGTGTTTGCTCCTGCATGTGTGTTCATGTGCGGCTGTGCGGGGTGGGAGGGATGCCCACCTCGCCACCCCTGCCTCCTTCTGAGGGGGTCCGTTTATTGCGTGGTTCTCCGTGGGTGTTTTGTGGGGCTGGCTGCACCGCCCGCCCACCCCACCCCACCCCCGCCATTCGGTGGTTCCCCGCATTTTTTGCGTGGTTCTCCGTTTTCTTGTGCGGGGGTGCCTGTGTCGCCAGGTGGGGCTGGCGCCATGGACAGGGTAGGCAGGGTAGGCAGCCTCCCACCCCTGACCACCGGTCGCAGGCCCTGTGCCAACTTGTTTTTTTTCCAACGTAGTCAGAAAAAGAAGGAGAACGACGTTGCAAGCAGCGTGGAAATCCGCAGCAGTGACAGTGCATTCATTGAGTGTCAGGAAAGCCCCTGCATCACTCCGCTCTTCAGACAAGCACATGCGGCGAGCATTTCGAAAACACATGAAAACTGTTCATTGCCCCGGGAAGAAGGACCGCTTTGCGTTTTTTTCTTTTACAGTAACTTTTTTTTTCCCAATTTTGCCAATGATACAACTAGTAGCGCCAAGTATCATGAACAAAAACAACACAAAACACGAAACTAACAACAAGGCGGCTGCTCCCCAGATGTGATACCACTCCCAGAGACAGCCGCACGCAGCGAAAAGAAAAAGAAAAAGAAAAAGAAGGGAAAAATCATCTTTGCCGACATAGTAAAGAAAAAAAAAGTACGAGGAGAGACCAGCGGTCTCAAAAGGGTGGAGTTGAAGCTGTCAGTAAGAAAGGTAATCAACGCCTTGGGAGGTACGTAGAGAAAGTGAGAGAGAAGGAGCGTGAACTCAGCTGGGAACGAGGAAGGTAACGAAGGGTAAGAAAACTAACTCGACAACAGCAACAAAAAAGTAAACAAACAAACAAACAAAAAAAAAACACACCTAACATTACCAAAAACACGGAGTCAACAAACATAAAAGAGGTGATAGGGTACGAGTGATGGGACAAGGGTTGACTATGAGAAGAGAAAAGTAAAAGAAGGAACGAGGGGACGGGGGAAGACAGAACAAAGAAAAAAAAAGAACAGAAGAAAAAACACACCCAACCGTGCCGGGGAGCAGAGCGTTGCGGCAGGAAGGTGACATGTGATTCACCGTCCTCTGCACACTTCGCTACACACCCCGCGTCACTTCCGGCGCGCGGCGCGAGCCCTTAGTCGGAGGCCTTCTTGGGGGCGTCGCCGTCGTTGCTGCTGCGGCGGTCGTGGGCGAGCGGGTCGTAGAGAGCGTCGCCGCTGCTGTTGTGGCCCCTCTCGCGCGCTGCGTCGCCCGCCTCCTCCGCCTCCTCCGCGTCCTCTTCCTCCTCGTCGCCGTTGGCCAGCGCGCGGAGCCGCTCGCGCTCGGCGAGGACGCGGATGCAGTAGGAGCGGTAGCGGAGGTGCAGGACGGTGGTGCTGACGATGCCGGTCACGGCGATGGCGAGGCACACGATGAGGGGCACCTGCACGCAGTCGCGGTGGAGGCACACGAGGTCGTCGTAGCGGCGCGCGCGGCGGGTGTAGTACTCACCGTAGAGGAAGCGGTTGATCGTCAGCGACGCGAGGGCGGTGGCGATGAAGCCCCAGTGGTAGTGCTTGGCGAGGTCCTTGGCGTACATGGTCCTGCACACGAGAAGACCAGTGCCAGCGTTGGCGCCGTGCGAGATCGCCGAGAGCACGTACGGCAGCGGCAGCGCCTTGCCCGGCAGCGCGAGCAGCAGCACCAGCGCGACGACAATGGTGACACTGGAGAAGTACAGCGTGATGGTGATCGGGATGCGGTCCTTCGCCGGCTTGTTCTGCGACCAGAACTCGAAGGCGGCCATGGCGACGGTGCCGACGGCGCCGCCGACGCCGTTGAGCACCGTGAGCAGCGAGCGCAGGTCGTTGCTCACCGGCTGCTGGCTGAGCGCGCCGAAGATGAACGCGGCGTTCTGCATGATGGCGCCCTCGGGGCCGCTGAAGGTGTAGCCGGTCCACAGCAGGCACCACAGCTCGACGCTCAGCAGGTTGCGCAGGAAGGACGTCTGGTACTGAGGGGCGATGAAATCGATCTCGGTCTCCTCGTCGCGCACGCCGTCGCCCTCGAGGATCTCGATGACGCCGTTGCCCTCTCCGTCGGGGTGGCGCGCGCCGTGCGGGTCCTCGTCCCACGCGACCGGCTCCGCGTCGTCATCCAACACCGCCTCCGCGGCGCGCGCGGGCTTGGCGCCGTCGTTGCTGCCCTCCCGCACCACCGCGGCGGCGGCGTCAGAGGTGCGCTCCTCCTCCTCGCCCTCCTCCGCGCCCTCGCGCGCCGCTTGCTCCTGCAGCCGGGCGTAGTGCTCGCGGCGCGCCTCGTCGACGGCGGCGACGGCGGCGGCGGCCTCGCGGCGGCGCTGCCGGAGCTGCGAGCGCGTGAGGCCCTTGTAGTCCCAGCGCGTCGGGTACGGCAGCGCCATCAGGATGAAGCTCGCGCCGAGCAGCACCGCGAAGATCGCGATGATGTCCTTGGCGGTCTGCGAGACGTTGTGGTACGCGACGACGGCGCTGCTGGTGGGGAGGTAGACGATCATGAGGCAGAGCACGACGATGCCGATGACGAAGCGGTACGTCGGGGGGCGCTGGCGCAGGAAGGAGGCCTTGATGGCGCGGCGCCGCTCGCGCTCCTCCGGCTTGAGGTGCTTCTCCTCGTAGCCGGTCAGGTGGTACGCGGGGAAGCGCAGCACGATGCACGTGATGATCGCCAGGAGAAGCGCGAAGGCCATGAGCGTGTAGAACATCGGGATGGGGTTCTCGCGGAAGAAGCCGACGTACATGCTGCCGACGATGGCGGCGCCGAGGTTGACGAACGTCTTGAGCAGCGCGACGACGGGCCCCTTGTGGGTCGGGAACCACGTCACGAGCGTCATCGAGGCGATGAGGTCGTAGTAGGTCGTGCCGACGTTGGTCATACTGTAGAAGACGCACAGCCGCACCACGTTCGCCTTGACGATGCCCTGGAAGCTGAGTCCCATGAGCAGCGCGCCGAGGGGGAAGACGATGCAGCTGATGATCTCGATCGGCAGCGGGCCAAAGTAGTCGTAGACGAAGGAGTAGGGCAGGACGATGTAGCCGATCATCATCCCGCACGTCGTGATGGCCGTCAGGTCCGCCTGCGTGAGGTTGTACAGCTCCTGCAGCCCGCCGCTGGTGATGTTGAAGATGTACGACCCGAAGGAGGTGCACATGCTGAGGTAGATGGCAAGCAGCAGCAGCAGGAAGCGCCTCTTCTCACCGATGGGCACAAAAACGGTCGTCAGACGCGTGATCTGCGTCTTTTCCACCGTATTGTGGTTCTCGAACACAGTCGCCATGGTTACTGGTTAGCTTCTTAACTGTGTGTGTGTGCGTGTGTGTGTGGGTGGGTGTGTTTCGTCAGAATAAAGGGATATATCCGGCGTGTAAACTGCTGGTGAGTTTTTATTTGAGGAGAGCTGAGGACGGTGGGAGATAGAGAGGAAAAGAAAAAGTGTAAGAAAGACAAAAGAGAAGGGAAATCGGAAAACTGGCGAGACAAATAAGACAAAAAAAAAGGAAAAAAAAAGACAAAGTGGGTGGGGAAGAGCTTAAAAAGAAAGAACGTCAAAATTACCTTTGACTGTTATTTACGTTGGAGATCCTTGCGAGTAGGTTATTATCTTCTTTTTGATTCACCGCAGGAAATCGGAATGAGAGCGAGAGAGGGGTGAGACAAAGAGAGAGAGAGATATAACTGTCGCAATAAGAAAATGACGACTGTAGAATTATTTAGAAGAGGACAATTTCTTTTTCGGAATGGATAGAAATCAGCGAAACGCAACGTTATGGTTGTGTTTAGTTGAGAAGCTATCTGATTCCTCTTTATTATTTTGGGGAAATATACTCTCTTCACGCTTGCTTCTGCAGGGGTGAATAATAGAGAAAAAAAAGTGTGGAGAGACTTTTTGGTTTAATTTCGTTTTCTGTTTCTTTTCAAATTCCAGTTTACCTGAAAGTTGCTTTAGTGATAGTCTTTTAGTGCGTAGTCCTTTCGATTATTCGAAAGAGCAAGGAGCTGAAATAGAAGGGAAAAGAAAAGAAAAAAAAAGAAAAAAAACAAGAAAGCCTTTATAGCGAACTATAGTGGTAAACAAAGAAGAGAGAGTTTGTGGAAGGAAGATAGCTTTTATAAGAGCAAGCGAGAAAACTTTATTCTAGTGTGGGTATGAGAGAGAGAAAGGGAGGAGGAGGAAATAAGGTGGTGAACGAGAAAAGTATTCTTACGGGAAAAAGTGTCGCCGCGAAAAGAGTTGCTGCAAATGACGTATCGCATCAGCTGTAGTTGCACACAGCGGCGCAGCATTGAACATTTTCTGCAGGGCTTTGGGGGGAGGGTGGAGGGAAAAGAAAACAAAGGCCCTAGACTTGACGTGCTAACGACACGAATCGTCATGCAAAAGTACCTTTCGACTTTGATGACTTTTTTCTTTTGCTCTTCCTTATTGAATGGAAGGGGTTTCGAGACGAACACCGACACACACGTGATCGATCTTGAGAAGTGTTAAACAGCAATCAAAGAAAAGTGGCACACAACGCCAAAACGAGATCAAAACAGTTATGAAAAGAAAAAAAAAAAAACACACAGGAGAAAGAGAGAGAGATAGATCAAGATCGATAAAATCTAGGGACGCGCGTCAGGCGACGGGCGCCCCCGCCGGCTCGGCGCGCTGCATGTTGAGGAGGATCTCGAGGGCAAACTCGCGGTAGAGGGAGGGCGGGAAGTCGTGGCCGAGGCGCGGGAAGAGCACCAGCTTCGCCTCGTCCAGGGCGTCGACCAGCCGCCACGCGTTGGCGACCGGCACGAGGGGGTCGAGCTCGCCGTGCATCACCAGCGCCGGCGTCGGCGCGGGGCCCCCGCGGGCGGCCGCGTCGCGCTGCGCCTGCCGCAGCCTGCGCAGGCGGTTGCGGCGGCTCGGCGCGCGCATCACGGCGCCGATGTGGCGGAGGACGCCGCGGCTGCTCTGGTCCCCGTCGCGGCGGAAGCCGAGCGCCACCTCGGCCGCCAGCTGCGTGCGCGCGGCGGCGGTGGTGAGGTCGCGGTGCTGCCCCTGGCTGAGGAAGCGCAGCATCCACACCTGGTGCACCGCCCGCCGCACGCCCTCCTCATCGACCCACGGCACCACGCGCGTCTCCGCCGCCGCCTCCCCTCCCCGCCCGCCGGCGCGGCCTTGGCGCCGCCGTACTCGGCGCACGCGGCGGCGACGCTGCGCACGCGGCTGGTGCGCGTCACGAGGCGCGGCGGCACGAGGAAGCGCGCGTAGTGCGTGTACGGCGGGCGCCGCGCGTGGTAGCCGCTGAGGTCGGTGAAGAGCAGGCTGAGGCTCAGCACGCGCTCCGGCGCGAGCAGCAGCACCAGCTGCGCGATCATGCCGCCCATGGACATGCCGAAGACGTGCGCCCTGCGGACGCCGAGGGCGTCGAGCAGCCCCAGCACGTCGCGCGCCATGTCCTCGAGGGTGTACGGCACGCGCTCGCCGAGGCTGAGGAAGGCGGGGAGGGCGAAGCGCAGCAGGCACGGCGCCCCGTAGTCGTTGAAGTTGGTCGAGAGGCCGGTGTCGCGGTTGTCGAAGCGCACGACGTAGTACCCCGCGCGCGTCAGATGCTCGATGAAGGCCGGCGCGTAGCCGAGCGCCGACACGCCGATGCCCTGGATGAGCACCAGGCACGGGTCGGCCGGGTCCCCGAAGGTGTGGTAGCAGATGCTCACGTCGCGCCCGGTGCTCTGGCAGCGCCCCACCCGCGCGTACTGCTCCGCCGGCGGCGACACCGTCGACAGCGTCTCCGAGTGCAGCGGCGGCGGAGACCGCGGCGCCTCGCTGCCCCCGTGCGCGCGACGGACCCCGTCCTTCTTGTTTGGCGTCACCGCCAGCGAGTTGTCACCTGTCGACATTCCTAGCTGCCTGTAGAGTTTCACCCTCACGTGTGTGCGTGTGTGTGTGTGTGTGTAGTACCTGTGAAAAGGGTGCGAGTTTTCAAAGCGCTAACCTTCTTGGAGTATGAGAAGAATTCTTGGAGGTGCGAGTCGAGAAAGAGAAGAAGGTGAACTCAAGCAAACAAAATCGGAGCGTCACTTAGACGATAACACGGATATGCAGACAAGCAAGGCCTGTACTACGGAGTGCATGACATGTGCTAGCTCGTAAGAATGTATTTTCTTTTCTTTTTCATCAACGGTGCCAGGAGCATTTTACAAAACGTATACAAAGCAAACTAACAAAAAGAAAAATCAACAAAAAACATGCCATGCACAGTAACTAATCCGATGAGGAAGAGTCCGTGGAGGAGGACGTGGACGACGAAGATGAAGAAGAAGACGAGGAACGCGCGTCAGAGCTGTCACTGCGGGTATCACTGCTGCTGCTGCTGGTGGTAGTCTGCCCCGCGCCGCTGCGGCTGTCGGGCGTTCTCCTGCCGTTGCCGTGTCGCGGCCGTCGCCGCCGCTGCCTTGCGCTCCTCCTCCATTGCCCGCCGCCGCAGCATCGCCTCCTGCCGCCGCTTCCAGAAGAGCGTCCCCGCGCCACTACTGTCACTGCTGCTGCTGCTGCTCTTGTCTCCGCCTCCGGCGCTATCGTCCTTGTCCGTGCCGCTCCCGTTGCTCCCGTCGCCCCTCCCGCTGCTGCCGGAGTCCGACGAGGCGTTGTCGGCGGACCCCGACTCGCTGGCGCTGTCGTCCGCCGACGGCGTGTCGGGCGACGACGAGCGCACCGCGGGGGACTCTGCCGAAGACGACGACGCAGCGGCAGACTCGAGGGTCTCGGAGGTCGGCGGCGAAGACGTGCGTCTCGCCCCGCGGCCCTGCCCCCTCTGTCGCTGTTTCGCCCGTCTCTTGCTGCTGCGCCGCGCGCTGCCAGAGTCGTCGCTCAAGTCTGTGCGAATTTCCGAGACACTGTCGGTGTCAATAGAGCTGCTGCTGCTGCTACTGTCCTCTAGGCTCTCTGAGATGCCACTACCACTGGTGCGCACGCTACTACTACTGTTATCACTATCACTATTACTACTAGTTGTAACGCTGCTGCCGCTGCTGCTGCTGCTGCTGCTTGCGTCACGGCGGTTTCGTTTTTGGCGTGTGGCACCGTGGCTGTCTTTCCCTCTTTTGCGCTTCTTCTCCTTTTCCTCTGCCTTTTTCCTTTTCATCGCTTCCTTTTCTTTCTCAGATGGCGGCAAGAGCACGGGCCGGTAGGGACCGCGCGGGCGGGGCACCGGATTCTTGTCCTCCTCCTCCGCCAGGTACGGACGCACTATCTCGACGCGCACCACACGCTCCGCCGCGCCGCCGCCTTTCAACGTCTTGTGCTTCTTTCCTGAGCCCGCCGCTGCCGCCGTCGACGACGCCGGTGCCTTTCCAGCCAGGGAGTGCTCCCGTGAGTGCTGCAGCTGCGCCTCCAGCCGGCGCAGGTTCGCCTTGAGGGTGTAGAGGTACAGCGCGAGCTCGTGCGGGTCCTCCACCGTCGCCCTCGGCCGCGCCGCACCATCGCCATTGTAGTTGTTGTTGCAACTGTTTCTGCTATTCTGGTCCCCAAGCCCGCCGATGCGCTCCAGCAACTGTTGCTGCATGTTTTCGATGGCCGCAACGTGCACCGCGTGACGCTGCATCTCGGAGACCATTCGCTCCACCAGCGGCGCGTACGGCGCCACCGTCGCGGTCTCGTGCACGTACTTGTTCGCGCCGGGATCGGCGAAAGGGGGAAGCGGCGTCACGCGGTCCGAGGTGAGGGCGGCTCCTGCCGCTGTTGTCTCAGGGGGCTCCGTCTCCGCCGTCGTTGTCCCCGCGTCCGTCTTGCCCTCCACCGGGATCGGCGATGTATTTTCAGCTGTAACTTTCTCCCCCTCCTCTGTTCTTTTGTCTGGCATTGCTGCACTGACGTTTCTCTCTTCGATCTTCCCTTTATCCGCTTTTCTCGCCTCCTCGGGCTGCCCCTCTGCTGGTGGCGTCTCCCGTACGATGACGACGCGCGGCCGCGGCTTCACCGCCGGCGCGACTGCCGCGTGGGCAGAGAGGTCTGGAGCGGGAGACGCCGTCAGCGCCTGTGGCGCCCCGCCGCTCTCGGTGGACAGCAGAAGCGTCGGCGGCGGCTCCGACACGGCGGCGGACACTTGCTCAGATTTCGCCTCCGCCGCACTAACCGCAGCTTTTCCTTGTGGTGCGTCTGTAGGGGCAATCAACTCTGACGATGCTCCCCCGGCACTCTCTGCCAATGGCGCAGGCTTCGTCTTGCGCCGCCTTCCCGCCCGCTGCTGCTGCTCCGGCTGCTGCTGTTGGTTACCCTCCCGGAGAGCCGCGACGACGGAAGAGAGCCATCCCGCGTCGCCCTTGTTGGGGGAGGGCGGCGGGTTCCACGGGGCCCCCGGGCGCGCGTCGCCGCCGCCCAACTCAAATGGGTCGGCGTAGCGCTGGAGGTACGCGCGGCGCAGCTGCTCGCACACGCGCGCCGGCAAGTCCAGTTGGGGTCTGCGCGGGGCTGGGAGGCCGGCGGGCCCAGCGCTGCCGCCTATGCTGCTGGTGCTGCTCGCCCGCCCGTACATGTCTCTTCTGTATCTATAATATGCACTTGACCTGTGCACGCTTCTCGCTCTATGTGTCTGTCTCTATGTGTGTGTGTGTGTATTTATGTGTGTCTATGAAGTTCTTTGCCGCGGCGGTGGTGGCAGAGAAAAGGGGGTAAGTGTATGAGAGCTAATCTAGTGGGCCTCTACTTGAAATACTGCAATCAAAGCATTCAGAAGAGAAGTGTTGTACTTGGCATAAAGTTTCCTAAGCCATGACAGAGTAATTCTTCACGAATCCAATCGAATTGTATGCGCGCAGCGATGCACAAACGCGCACATACACATACACAGAAAAAAACAACAACAACAGACCACAGCAATCATATGAATAGCACTAGTTGCGACAGCGCACCATGAAGATGATTGAGCCCGCACATTTGCCGAATTCTCTCCAGGCACAACAGTACTAGCATGTAGATGTGTGTGCGTTCACGCGTGTTGATGCGCCGCCACTATTCAAGATTACGGGAAATACTCATAATGTCTTCTTTGCAGTTGATGATGATGATGATAATGAATGTGGTTATGTGCAAGACAGGATTCACTAGGAGATGTGTGTGCGGCATGCTGAGGTGGAAAAAAAAAAGGGAAACGAGATATGGCTGTTGAGAGCCCAGCAATGGGATTCTATTCAAGCAGTCGCGTCATGCTCTTGTGCGTGTGTCTGTCAGTGTGTACTGTGGTGATCAGAGCGACAGCACATTATGGGTGAGTAAAAACATTAGATTATATAAATGCCCAAATTAGAGGACATGTGGGGGTCCAAAAATGATCAGGGGGAGGGTGAAGGTGAAGGGGGGGGGGGGGGAAAGGAAAAGAAGCACCTAAGCAAATATGAAGAAATATCAAAAAACATGGTAGAATAGATAAATAAAGGGCCAGCCAAGACGACGATTAATTGATGAAGCGGCCACTTGAGTTGAAACAACACGAAAGAATGATATAGAGAATAAAAAAACAGAATGAATTGATAAGGTGGAAAAACAATACGAATTGACAACAGACAAACATACAGGTAAAGATAGAGGAGCCTACAAAGAATTTACGGCCAACTCAAAACCACAGCTGCAAACGTTTCTCAGCCCTTTTTCATCTCTTTTTTTTTTCCCTTGTTGGGCCTCTTGCCAGCGTATGGTGTTGTCGGTGGTCAAGTATACAGGCGTACTATTCCCTTTTCCATCTATTATATTGGACTCTGCCGTTATTTTCTCTTTTATTTACTTATTTGAGACGATCTGTGTCTTTTTTTTTCCCCCAAAGAATGACGTTGTGGTTTCTTTCATAAAAGTAAAAAGAAAAAAAAATATATACAAATACAAAAAAATGAACAGCAACAACAACAGACATAAAGAAGGGGGGAAAAAAGCAGTGTGCATGAGAGGATCAGTGAAGACAAGATGACAGAATGCTAGCAAAAGAGCTGAGTTTGATTATGTTGTAGAAATATGCAACACGGGGGAGTGGGAAGGGTGAAGGAAGAAAAGGAAGATAGAAAACCAAAATATGCGTGTATATATATAGAAGGAGCGTTCAAGCAACACGAATAATAAAGCAGAAGAAGGGGTGGAGGAGGGGTGAAAGAGATGCTACCTGGATCTCTTCTCTCGCCTCAGACGACCTTTGGTAGAATGATAGCAGATTTAGCACCTGAGGCGCGTTTTGTACAAACGCATTAATCAACGAGAGAGATTGAGAGCAAGGGGGGGGGGGGAGAGAGAGAAAAAGAACAAAAAAAAAAGGAAAAGAGGGAATAACATAGAAAGAGGATATTTCGTCCTGCAATAGCAAAAAAAAAAAAAAGCAAACAAGAAAGAAAAGCACCAAAAAAAACAATATATTAAGCAAAGAGAGGCATATGCGTGCGAAGGATGAAAAAAAAAAAAGTAGCCTATCATACAATCTGTATACGGCCAGTCAAGGCAGATAATCATGCACCTTTTGTTTGTGTTTTTTCTGTTTCTTCTTCTGGGGTGGGAGGGACGGATGAGCTTCATATTTGGGTGAAAGGGAGATTGAAAAGAGGGGAAGGAAGGAAATAATCTCCTTTTTTTTTCGTTCCAAAAGACGACAACAAAAAGAGAAAAAAATAATATAGTGATATTAATAAGGAAAACCAGAAGAGAAACCGCAAAGACCAGGCACCTTCACTGGCAAACAAATGATGTGAGAGAAGACAGAGGATAGAAGAAGGAAAAAAAAAAGCAAAATAGGTGGTAACAGTACAGGAAGTCAGTTGCCGGCGTTGGATAGACTGAGAACAGTCTGCCTGAGAGGCAATGATAAGATATATGTATTACGCGATGGTCTTTCAGACGCAATCACCAGTTTCGTACAGCTGTTCCTTACCGACCACATTAATAATAATAATAATAAAATAGTGATGAAAAAACGTATAAGAAATATCTGCGTTAGGGAAAATGAACTAATAATAGCAATATGAAAAAAAAAAAAATAGATACTTGTATTCTGCGGCGAACATTAGCTGCGTCTGTATCATATTTTCCATGATATTTCTTCTTTTACCGAGCCATCGTCATACTGATGCGGCACTAGTTACATTTAAAAAATAGAGAAAGAGTACAAGCAAAAACAAAGCAAGAGCAGAGAACAAGAGGAAAAAAAATAGCGCAAAAACAAAAACAACAGAAAACAACAACAGCAAAAATGACAGATATAGAACATTAGAAAATAAATAGATATAAAAGAATATATATATATATAATTGACAAGAACCAGCGCTCTGTAGTAGCTCACATTCGCGATGGTTCATCTGCTATCCTCAGGCGCCAACGACCATTTTCATGTCGCACACGCGTCACACAGCACAGACGAACAACTGAAAAATGGCGGCGCGGGATGGGCAGAGTGCTTCTAATAATCCGTTCGGTTGCAAAGCAGTGAAAGGGAGGGGGAGAGTAATAAACGGCAGGCTCGAGCCAGGGGGCGAGCAGGGAGAGAGAGAGAGAGAGAGAGAGAGAAAGGAAGGAAAGCATATAACGTGCTGTTTTTCAGCAACTTTATTATCATTATCATTATCATTATCGTTTTTTTTTTGTTGAAAACCGCCTTACTGGCCTCAGCTGTAGCAGACACTGAGAGCTCAGGGAAAAATAAATAAATAAATAAGTAAACTACAAGGAATAAAGAGAGGCGTGCAAGTACAATACGCGGAAGGCGCGGAGGAGGGAGCTAGAGGGTGGCGGGGTCAGGAGAGGGCGGCGGGAAGGCGCAGACGCTGTTGCTGCCCTGCAGCTGCAGGAAGCTCTCCGGGTCGAAGACGCCCGTGCCGCCCTGCGCCGTGGGCGAGCCGTCGGCGCTGCCCATCGCGCCAGGGAAGTTGCCGCTGCTGCCGCCGTGCGCGCGCGGCGCGTCCTTCCCGTCGCCCGGGTCGCCGCCGACGCTGATGCCGCCACTCGCGAGTGTCAGCTTGCCGCTGTTGGGGTCCCCAACGTCGCTGTTGGTGTACGCGCCGGAGAGAAAGTTGTCGGCGGCGCTGCCGGCGCCGGCGCGCCCGAGCTTCCACGGCGACGCCTCGACGACCGCCGCGCCGGCCCTCGGCGGGAAGCTGCCGGCGCTGAGCTCCGCGCCGCCAAAGAACTCGGCGCTGCGGGAGTAGTCGGCGCCGGGGGCCCCGAAGGCGACGCCGCTCGCGCTCTGCAGCGGCGCCGCGGGCGCGTCGTCGTCGTCGTCGAGGTCGGAGCGCAGGTCGATGCTCTGCGAGTCGTCGCTGTCGTCGCCCGGCAGCATCGCGGCGGAGGTGCCGATCGGCGGCTGCGGCTGCGGCTGCGGCTGCGGCTGCGGGGCGGCGGTGGTGGGCGCGGCGGCAGTGGGCGCGGGGGCGGTTGACGCGGGGGCTGGCGCGGCGGGGGCGGTTGGCGCGGCGGGGCCGAGGCCGACCTGTACCTTTGGGCGGCGGCGCGGCGGGGGCGGCAGCTTGACGCCGACCTGCACGACGGTGCGGCCGGGGGTGGCGGGGAGGGGGTCGTAGACGCCGGAGACGCTGGCGCTGACGGCGGCGCTGCCGGGAACGGAGGCGGTGCCGACGCTGCTGCCGCCGCTCTTCTTGAGGAACTCGAGGTTGCGGGTGATGGTCTCGTTGCGCTCGAGGCGGTTGAGGTACGCGGTCAGCGCCTCCTCGCTCAGGATGCCCTCGCGGACGTTCTGGCTGTACGTGCGCTTGTCCTCCGGGCCGTGCGCGAAGAGGCAGCGCGGGCCGTACGGGCAGACGTACGGCGGGCGCTCCGGCGGCGCGGTCCCCGGCGGCAGCGCCGCGTCCTCGGCCGCGATGCGCTCGCGGTACTCCTTGTAGCCGCGGCAGTAGGTCGTCTTGTAGCACTGCGGCGTCTGCTGCTTGCCGCCCTCGCCGCCCGCGCTCTCCCCGCGGCCGCCGCCACCGCCGCGCCGCCGCCGCCGCCGCCCGCCACCACCGGGGGCCGCCGGCTCGTCACCCTCCGCGGGTTTCTCCGCGCCCGCGCTGCCGCCCTCAGTCTCGGCCTCGGCGGGTGCGGGTGCGGCGGGCGCGGGCGGCGCGGCTGCGGGGACAGTGGGGTCCGCATGGCTCGCGGGTGCCGCGGGCGGCGTCGTCGCGGCGGTGGTTGTGGCGGTGGTGGCGGTAGCGTCTGCGGGGGCGGTGGCGGCTACCTGGGCCGGGGCGGCCGCGACGGGTACGGGGTAATAGTAGAGGTACGGCGTCGCCCCCGGCGGGCAGTAGTAGTAGGCGCCGCCCGCCGGCGCCGGCAGCATCACGGGCGGCGGAGCCGCCGCTGCGGCTGGGACACCCTGCGGCGGCGGTGGCGGCGGGGCGGCGGCCATTGGCATGTAGAAGGGAGCCGCCGGGGCGTACGAGTAGTAGGGCACCGCTGCCGCCGGCACAGGCTGAGCTGGTGGTTGCGACATCGCTTTTTTTTTCTCTCTCTCGTCTTTTTATTTTTTGTTGTGGTCTACTCTGTCCTGTGTATGATAATCGAGGTCGGATCCACTGAGCTGTGCGCAGGAGAGGACAGTTATGCCGCTTGTACTAGCCAGTGTGCTTTTTTTTTTCTCCTTGGGTGTACGGTAGTTGTTTCTGATGACTATGTTTGGCTTTTTCCTTTTTTTTCCTTTCGTTTTTCTTTCGTTTAGTCGTATTATTTTTTTTTGTCGTTGTTGTTGTATTAGTTGTGTGACTGCAGTGTGAATTAGCTTTACCGCGATGTCACTTCACCGCTCTACACACTACGCACTCTGCCTTCGTTGTGTGACGATGCTGAGGTCGACGGAGGGGACACGTAATAGTCCGAGGGGAAGGAGCCGTGAAAGAAAGAACAACAACAACAACAACAAAATCCCAAAACCTTTGAAGTATTGCGAGAAATGAAGCAAAAGACGCACCCAACGATACTGAAAACCAAATTCCAGATCGAAGTAGCTTTGAAAAGACTATAACTATATTAAAAAAAAAAAAACAAAGAGAAAGAGAGATATATATATAAAGAGAGCAAATCCAATCAGGTGTAACAGTGGTGAAAAACAGACGCTTGAGAAATAGGGATGACTAGACGGAATAGCAAGAGAGAAAAAATAAAAGAGCAAAATATGCGGATAGTTTTTACCCAAAATAACAACAACAACAACAACAAATGAAGTTAAATTGCGGCAGAGGGTGGAGAGAGGAAGTAATTAAGAGCGACAATAAAGGGGGAAGAGGAAAATAAGAACGGAGTGGTAGATCCACCTTTGGCAGTAAACAAAATAGCTACAGGCTAATATAAGCACACGATTATGATGGTGCTAGGAAAGGAAGAAGAATAATAATAAAAAAGGAAGAACAAAACAAGAAAGCAAACAAGCAAAAAGGTTGGTGATTATATCTGCACAGTAAACAAACCTGGATGGTGTTAGGTGGAGGGGGGAGAGAGAAAAAGGAGCGGGTTGCCGGAGTGAAAGCAGAGAGAAAAGAGAGGTTAGAGTGCATTTGGGCGAAGATAAGCAGCCCTGCGCAGTAAAAGAAAAATAAAAGAGAGGAACACTGAAAGCACAGTCGCCTTTTCTTAGCTCAATACGAACATCTCACACTATTCGCAAGTCATTAGCGAAGTGTTGAGGTATCAAAAGGCTTCAACGTGCTCTCGACCGCGGGCAACAACAACAACAACAACAACAACACACACACACACACACACAGACAAAGTGTGCGTCGCAAGCATAGAGTTCCGCTGTGTTCAATTGTATCATCTAGAGTTGAGGCTTTGTTCAAAAGACGTGTAATAAGTCGATACAACTTTGACGAAGAAAAAAAAAACACTAGAGCGCGTGGCTGTTACTGAGACAATAGTGCCAGAAGGAATAAAAAAAATGAAGTAAAAAAGAAATACATGCCACACAAGAGAGAAATTCAATCATACAATTAATATTGTATGAGGAATGTATTCTTCTCTCTTTTGATGTGCAGGCAAGAAGCTGTACAGTACAATACTATATATTCAAAAGTCCAATAAAAAAAAATAGATGAAAGTAAAAAATGAAAGATTAGAGAAATAATGTCACATCCGAGCTTTATTACTATTATTTTTTTTTCTTATTAAACGCATATTCAACGAGAAAGACGAATGTGCGGAGGGCAACTATAAGTGGAGGGCTGAATAAACTTTATTATTATCATTATGCTGATAGCTCCTGCGTGCAATTTTTGTCTAGAAAAGAGCAAGCAACGAAGCGGCTCCAGATGTTCGTACAGAAAAAAAAAGAAAACTAAATTTGCTTTATTATATATAATTGTAACTATGATACGATGTGGCTAATTTGTTTAATGAAAAATTTTCCGCACACGAATACGCAGACACACGGACAAATTCACAAAAAAAAAAGAAAAACAAAGAAAGGCCTCATCATCAGTATAATGCAGTAGCCAGAAAAACTACACGCGTAATAAATAGTAATAAAAATAATAACAATGATATGAATCAATCATGGATTCCAATTTGCCGCTGTTCTATTTTTTTTCCTTTGTCGTTTTCATAATGGCAATACCACGTGGTCGAGAGAACACGTGATAGTGAAGGTGGTGGAAAAAAACGACAAAAGAAAATGAAAATAAAATTGTTGTAAATTTAGGCACGTTAACTTTTCTGTTCTTGTATCAGGGGGGGGGGGGTAGCAGAGGAAGCGGATGCACTTTGACTGAGTTTCACACAAACTACTGCTCCCCACTCTTCTGATCATATTACTTTCCTGTACGAGGGAACAATAAACGGAAACGGCAAAAAGGAAAAAAAAGTTATATGGGAGTGGGGCGGAAAGAGGGAGAGAGAAAGAGAGGGACAGGTGGAAAAATAATATATATCGCTGCCTGGAAGTAGACATTGATAGTGCGGGAGAGGAGGAAGAGGGGGGGGGGGAGAGAAGTCCGAGGCTATAAATTATCTGCGGCTATTAATAGCTTTTGCCACTAGTAATGGAAACTACAGATGAGGAAAACAAATAATTAGCTTACTGCGAAAACGCAGGGCATCAACAACAAAAAAGAGTTAGAGGATGCCAAATTAGAGCTGTGCAAAGGTTTGTAGAGCGTCTGCTGCTGCATATATCTATATATATATATATATATATATATATATATATATATATATATATGTATGTATCCTTGCTGGATCCAGGTTGTGGGGGTTGTAACGTAAACAAAATTAGAAACTGAGAAGAAATAACCAAATTTTAACACAGAAGACATGAGTTTTTCTTTTTTCTTTTTAACAACGAGAAGAAGTGGAAGAAGATAACGAAGAGAAGAAGATAGAAAAATGACTAAAGAAAGTGGAGTTTGTTCGACCTGGATAGATTCGACAGAAACAAACAAGCAGGTAAATGAAAAAAAAAAAGGCGACGCGACGTCAAGAAAGAGACGCGTGCATATATATAGAACCGTGTGCTCAGGCGTCAGCTTGCCAAGGGTGGCGACTGCGTTTGAAGCAAAAGCACAGGGATTCTAAGGGCGTGGGAGGGAAGGGAGAGATAGGTAGGTAGAGAGAAAAGGAAAAAAGAGGCACTAAAATTGCTGTCGTCGAAGCACCGCCGCGCGCGGGGCCGTCACTCCTGCGCGCTGCTGCTGTCGCCGCCGCTGTGGGGGGAGGAGGGGCGCCGCTCGGCGTCGTTGCTGTCGGTGTCGCCGGAGGTGTTTCGGCGGCTGGCGGCGGCGCGGCGGCGTAGGTGTTCGCGCAGGCGCTCCTCGCTGTCCAGCTGAAGCTCCACGTTCTGGCGGTACCTCTTCCTGTCCTCCGCGCCGTGGGCGAAGCGGCAGACGTCGCCGTAGGAGCAGCTGCCCGTCTCGCGCCACTGCCGGCAGATGGCCGTCTTGTACTTGGTCGCCTGGATGTCCTTCTCGCTCTTCTTTGGAAGCGGCGGGTGCCAGCCGGGCGGCAGCGCGCCGGGAGGCGGCGGCGGCTCCACTTGGCCGGGGAAGCGCACAACATGGCCCCCCACCGTCACCGTCGGCCGTGGCGGCTGCGGGGTCTGCGGGGACTGCGGGGTGGCGGGCGCGTGTCGTGGGGGCGTGCTGGGCGCCGCGCTGCCGCTGGTGCTGCTGCTGGCGCTGCTGACGGCGGCGGTGGTCGCCGCCGACTCCCCGATCACCGTCCGCGGGCGCAGAGGGTCGTACGGGTTGTGGCGGAAGCGGCGGGTGGCCGAGGCGACTGCCGTGGTGGGTGACGGCGCGCTGCGGGTGGCGGCGGTGCTGGTGGTGCTGTTGCTGCTGTCTGAGCGGTCCGGGGACGACATGCCGTGTGTGCGTGTGTGTGTGCGATCGCGTGGGTGCCGTGGAAACTGTGACTTTGGCCAAGAAAAGTGCCAGGAATGCAGCGGAGTCACTTGGTTTCCCAGAAAATAATGTTAGTGTGAGAAAGAGAAGAAAAAAAAATGTTGGACCAAATCAGATAAAAAAAATATATAGTGGTTTCAGCGCTTTGAAACGCTGACCACTAGCGGGGAGAGGTAGGGGAAAAGGAAAAAGAAAAACAATATCTGATAAGGATCCAACAATTTAAAAAATAAGTAAAAAAGAAGGAAAGTTATAATTACCACCACATATACGCAAAAGTAAATTTTACTTGAACTGCACAGTACTTACCAAGGAAGGTTCGGGAAGGCGTTGTAGAACGTATGCATTAAAAGTAAAGAGCACTTGGAGGCGCGCCGATGACAGCCTGGGGGGTACCGAGAAGCTGGGAGGGATGTGGAGATTTTCAGTACTTAGAGCTATGCACGGATAGTATTCGTGTTGGTTCTTTTGTGTTTAACTACTTGCAGATTAGGAAATGGGGTGATAGCGAGAGAGAGGGTGTGTGTGTGTGTGTGTGTGCGTATCTGTATATTGCACACTTCATATGAAGCTTTTCAGATCTCGGCAGGTGTGGCAAGAGGATAGAGGAATGTGTACACTTATACGTTTAAGAGGAGATTGCAAATCGTTATAGGCGAATAAGATGACGTATTCGACACAATCTCCTATTTCACGATGCCCAGATATATGGTGAGCTGATAGCAACTGATTCAGTATAAACACGTCATCTTTTACTCTCTTAATTTCTGTAATTTTAATATTCGTGCACGTTTTTTTTTTTTTTTTTTTTTAAAGAATGTGTGGAAAGCTAAAAATGAATAAACGTGGATACATCGAAGAAAAGAGCTGGGCCAAGCAGCATTGACGGGTAGTAAAAAAAAAAAAAAAAAAAAAAACAGAAAAAAAAAACAACTCGAGCGACTTTGGTAAAAAAGGAAGTGGGAATGTGTATGGGGGGAGGGAGTGTAACGGGTAAGTAAAAAAAAAAAAAAAAAAAATGAAATGCTAGTTACGGGCAGTAGAATTAATAATGGTATATTAAAGGTGGGACATTAAACATTCAATTGATCAATTGAAAAAAAAAAAAAGAAGAAAAACGTCGAAAACAATCAGAATATATATAAAAAAAAAAACAGAGAAAGCACTTCGGGTCGTGTGCGTGCGCGCGTCCGGTCTCTACTAGTTGCCGCTCGCCGCCAGGTCGGCGTCGATGCTGTTGCTGTCGGTGTCGCCTGAGGTGTTTCTGCGGCTGGCGGCGGCGCGGCGGCGGAGGTGCTCGCGTAGGCGCTCCTCGCTGTCCAGCTGAAGCTCCACGTTCTGGCGGTACTTCTTCCTGTCCTCCGCGCCGTGGGCGAAGCGGCAGACGTCGCCGTAGGAGCAGCTGCCCGTCTCGCGCCACTGCCGGCAGATGGCCGTCTTGTACTTGGTCGCCTGGATGTCCCTTTCGCTCTTCTTGTTGCGCGGTTTCCACTTTTGCCCGCCCGCCGCGCTGCCGCCGGAGGGCGTGTGCAGGGTGAAGGGGCTCCCGGAACCGTCGACGGCGGGCAGGCTGCCGCTGTCGCGGCTGAGGCTGCTGTACGGGGAGTACGTGTGCACCAGAGAGGGGCAGGAGACGACGTACACCACCACGCGGGAGGCACTGAGGTCGTACGGGTTGTTGCGGTAGCAGCGCAGCATCGTCGGGCTGGCGGCGGAGCGCACGCTGCTGCCGGCGACGGTTTCCTCGGGGTGGGGGGTGGTGCTGGGCATCGGCTGCATTGGCGTGAGCGCGGGGGTGCGCACGCGAGCGGGAACAGGAAGTGGCGAAGGCTTTTCGCTCAGCAGAGCGAGGCGAGCACAGCTAGGGGATCGCAGGGAGGGCTCGAGGGAAAGTGAGCACGCGCTTTGCTGGTGCTGAAGGGGTGGGGTGGCCAGCAACAGGGGGGGGGGGAGTCGGAAAACAAAAGAAAAGAGCAGAGAGAAAGAAAATAAAGAATTATTAAAAACGGTAGTGAAGAAAAAGGCTGGGTATAATAATAGTAAAAGTGTCTTTTACACCAAATGCGATGCAGACCGCGGTCAGTTTCCTGATCCGTCTGTCTGTGTCTCTATATTTGGAATGAGGTGACCAGAGAGTGTGAAGGCGCACCTGCAGGTATACGGAGAACAAGCGATGAAGCACGACGGAGCGAGCTCAGAGAACGACAGGAGGGTATGAAGTGGGAATCAGCGATAGGCCCAGTTAGCCTTGAAGAAGAGCGAGGTAGTGGGGATGTTAGAGGTTACCGATTTGTTGGATGTGAACAATATGTATGTTTCGGAAACCAGAGAGAGAGAGAGAGAGAAGAAGAAGAAGAAGAAGAAGAATAAAAATATGATAAGAAAAGTGGCGAGTAACGGTTTTTGAAAGGTAATAACAACAGATTAGAAAGAGCGAGGGAATCGTTGGTAGAGGTGAAAAACGAGAGACCAGAACTAAAGAACAATACGACGAAGAAAAAAGGAGAACAGAGAGAGAGAGAGAGAGAGAGAGAGAGAGAGAGAGAGAGAGAGAGAGAGAGAGAGAGAGAGAGACGGGTATTAGATTAGTTAGAGGTAATGGCGCCTACTTGTTTTCCTGGGATGTTCGCACTTGGATTCGCCGTTCTATGAAGTCTGCGAAACAGGAAGGATGTGAGGTGATGATGTATATACAAAAAGGTAAAAAGTCAGAGAGAGAGAGAGAGAGAGAGAGAGAGAAAGAGAGAAAAGGGCTGAATTGAACAGATTAAGAGATAAAAATGTCAGAGAAGACACAGCGGAGTGTACTGCTACTACTACTACGATGCACTGAAAGCGTATTATTCGACCTAGCGTTTAACTGTGCGCGTAAAGATGGGTGGGTGGAGGGGAGGACAGGTGTTCGAGGATGCGAGAATGGGGCGCTCAGATCACACAAGCAGCGAAGAGCACGCGGTAGCGCGCGCCGCCACGGCGCCGCTGTCATCATCTCCATGAGTGGTGGGACGCATGCGGTGTAGAACACCCTGCGTACCGTCCTCGCGCACTTCACAGCAGACAGACAGGCAAGGAACAATAAGCAGACAGCACACACACACACACACATTGACTACAATGGCGGTATATGTGTATATCTTTAGGTACACATTGTGATAATATAATCTGCAACGTTCGATTCTATGTGGTCATTGACCTCAAAGCGTACATGATGGGGAAAGTAAATAGCATAGTGGTATGTGTGCGTTGCCTAAGGCGGCATACAGGACAGACAGTAGGGCAAACGATATGAGAAAGGGATGTTGATGACAGCGTCAAAGCTGCTAACTATGGACACAGAAGAAAATGAGAGAAAAATATAGTTACAGAGTGAGATATCCGACGCAGCGGCAGTACATGCTGAGCTGTCCGGCGCGCGTACCACATGGCACCCAACGAATCACGCTGACGGCACAAGCCGTGCATACCATCCGCGACTGCCTCCTTCTTCCTCTTGCCTCCTTTTTTTTTCATTTCTTATCATTTTACAGGATGAGTTTGTGGTGTATCACATCCTCGGGACCACCAACGAGGATGATCGTCTCCGCCTCCATCCCGCCCGCCTTGGCCTTGGCGCGCGCCGCTGCCGGTGAGGTCGCTGTCCTTGCCGAGGCCGAAGCCGCGCCGCACGCCGCCGCCCGACTCGGAGAGGGTGATGGTCAGCGACTTGAAGACGTTGGTGGAGGTGAGCAGCCCTGTCGTCTCGCGCCGCACGTCGCAGGCGACCAGCCCCTCGCGCGTGCCGTCCGCGTTCTTGAGTACAAAGAGCATCCGCAGGCGGCGCGGCTTGAGCCCGAGGAGGTCCTTGAGCTCGTAGTTGCCGCCGCGGAGGCGGTGCGCCAGCGGCAGGCGGAAGCCCCCCGTCGCGCTGTACGCCTTGAAGTCGCCGGTGCGGGGGTGGCTGCCGAGCACCTGGCGCACCTTCTCGTTGGACATGACCATCGCGATGCTCTGGTTGTAGACGGCGTTGCGGTTGATGCGGTAGCGCCGCACGCACGTGATAGCGACCGAGTAGAGCACCATGCAGGAGAAGAAGCCGCCGACAAAGCCCATCTTGGCGACCGCCTGCAGGCTGAAGCTCGTCAGCAGCGCGTAGCCCCGGAAGAAGCCGTAGAAGACGACCAGCACCACCAGCGCGCCGCCGATGACCTTGCCGTAGAAGACAACGTCGTCGCCGGGGAGGCCGAGGATCTTGCCGCGGAAGTGCGGTGTCTGCGTGTCGTAGTTGTTGTCCACCGCCACCTTGGCCGTCTTGCCGCCCCCGCCGCCCCCAGCGAAGGGGTTCATCGAGGAGAGTGAGAAGGCGCGACACGGCGTCACGAGAACGGCGGGCGAGGCAGCGCAGGCGGCGCGGCGCGTGGGCAGGGTGCGGCCGGCGTAGAAGAGGCGGGCCCCTGAGAGAGAGGCCGTCGCGGCGGTGCGCGCCACGACGCCACGCGGGATAGGCATCATGAGTGCGCTGATAGGGGAATGATTCTGCCTTTGCCTCTGCCTAGGAGCGTTTTTGCTGACAACAATTAGAAACAGGAATGATGATATTCGCAGCTGCGGATGCGTGACAATCACGAAAGACAGTACCTACTATCGTTGAAAGTGGGGAGTGCGGTCGCAGGAGGAGGATCAGGGGCCGCCGAGATGAGGGGAGGTGACGGAGGATGGCAAAGACAAACACGAGGTGCAGCGAGAGGAATCACTGGTGCATTCAAACAATAGACAGTCGAAATGAGAAGCGAGAAGAAAAATAAAGCTGGTGCATAGTAGTCTGGGCCAGAACTCCGAATACCTGACAGCATAACGCATATGCCTTATTTTGCTTTCTGTGCCATCCTCTGAAACGATGTATTGCAGCACAGATGGATGATCAGCAATTGAGCAAAGTATGTCACCGAGAAACGTTTTATTCAAAAAAAAAAAAGATCTGAAAAAAATATTGACCGTTGAAGTGAAATAGCGGAAACTGCAGTAAGTACGTGCGATAGATCAATTACAAGCAAACAAGTTGAAACACTGAAAAGCGGGAGCAATAATAAGTCATATAAAGTAAGCAAGAACAGTTCAATTGAAGGAATGAGAAGAGAAGGAGCGGAAGGGTGGGTAGGGTTGGGTTGGGGGGGGGGGGGTGAGTTGGAGGGAGGAGAGACACACAGGACTCAACCCGCTACGTTCTCAGCTCAGGGTTTTTCCCAATACGACCAGGACGACGAACAAGATGATGACGATAACGACGCACACGATGAGGCAGATGAGTTTCTTGCGGCTCTTCTTTTGATACTTGCGGGCCTTTTTGAGCTCCTTGCGGCCCGCCTCGACGTAGCGCGTGCTGGCCTGGACGTTTGCCAGAATGACGTCCATGAGCTCGCCCTGCTCGTTGACGAGGAAGGCGAGGTCGTTGAAGAGCTGGTTGAGATTGCGCATCGACTGCTCGATGCGGTAGATGTCGTTGCGCGTCTCGATGAGCGACGCCAGGACGTCCTTGCTCTGCTGGAAGATGTAGCTGTTGAGGCGGTTCTCCATCACCTGCTCCGCGAGCTGCACCGCCGTCTCGTCGTCGATCTGGCTGCCATCGGGGTTGGTGTACTTGATCTTGATCTGCCGCTGCGTCTGCGCCTTGTAGCTGGCCTCGTTGGCCGCCTGCTGGCGCTGCACGCGGTTCATCACGGAGGTGAGGCGCGAGAGCAGAAACTGGTACTGGTTGCTAAGGATGCGGATGATGGCGCTGTTGCCGGCGGCGCTCTCCGGCGTCTCCTTGAGGGCCTCGCCGCGCTTCTGCATCGCGTCGAGCGCCTCCTTCGCCTGCCGCGCCTTTGTGACGAGCCCGTCCGAGAGCTGCTCGATCTCGCTGCGCAGCACGCGGCCGCGGGTCTCGTCGATCGTCTGCATGTTCTCCGAGTGGCGCTCCTGCAGCTCCGCGGCGGAGTGCTCAATGTCGTCGATGATCGCCGCGATTTGGCTCACGTCGGTCGCGACGGCCGTGAGGGTGTCGGCCGCGTCCTTGTCGATCTCGCTGACCGCCTGCCCCGGCGCGCCGCCGTCCGCGAAGGTCACGCGGTGCACCTCCGTCGCCAGGTCGTCGTCGTCGTTCTCACGCGGGGAGAAGGCGTCGTCGGCCTTGGACATGGGCACGGCGGTGGTGGAGAGCCCGGCCGCCGCCTTCAGCTGCGCTAGTCGGTCCATTGCCCAAAAGGGGGAGGGCACCGACGCTGCACTGAAGCGATTGGACGGACTACGATAATGAGGGAGCAGAGAAGGGTGACAACAGCAGTTGGTCAAGCAAACACGTAAGCAAACAAGGTTTAAAAAAAAAAGAGGAAGAAAAGCACCGTGAAGCAGCGATCCTCCTGCGAGAAAGACAAGAAGCTGACTAGCGCACCTCTCACGATGCACAAGTGCCACAAACGTGACAGAAAACAGCAGTCAACTGCTGCACGCGGAAAATCAAAAAGACCAAACGAAGGAAACAGGGGAAGAAAAGAACGACCCTTAGTGCTCGCCGTGCTGCAGTGCTTCACTAGAGGAAGCAATTCCTGTACAAACAAGGAGGTATTCCGAAAGGAGCAGGAGGAATGAGAGAGTGAGAAGAGGCCATTCGACAGCAAAGTTTTTAGAAAAAAAAGTTCGCATAGATAAACGCAATATCACATATTATTTTATTCAATTGATGGCTGATTTAATTTGTCTCTCCGGTTTGATAAAATGGGGTATCCGTTTCCGACACCTGTGAGTAGCATAACAATCACCCCTAGCTCATCTTATGAGACACAACAAGCATGAAGATGAAGGAATGAAGGCGAAGGGTACACCGACGGCAAGAATGTGCAAACCATGAATTTCGTTTTCTTTTTTTTTCTCACACAAAAAGAACATCTGGGAATGGGTGCAAATTGTGAGAAACCAAGAAAAAAAATGGAATTTGTTCAAAATACTTCACGTGTGTAGATATCAGCTTGCGAGAGTCGCGGTTAATCTGCTGGAGCGTCAAGATGTCTTCCCAAATAACGCTAATTCTCGAGTGCCTACAAGTTTTCATGCGGATTTACAGGGTAACGCGAAAGCTGGCAGAACGTGAGACGCGCATTGGACGAGACTTGCTAAACAACTCCAGCGGACGGTTGCGGAAGTTGATTCTTCAGTGACGTGAAAAAAAAAATAAATAAAAGAGTAATAAATTTATATATTTTGAAAAAAAAAAACAAAAGAAGAATAACTCAATACAATAACAAAAAGACAGGGAGAAGGTGAGAAGAAAAAAAAATAAAAATATATCTTTCGAAATCAATTTGCAGAGGAAATTATGTTAGTTAAAATATAAAAAACGTTTTGGTGTGCATGACGATACGTTACTAGTGTTCCTTGCTTGTACATATCCAGTTCTTCTGTTGTGTTGCTTGTTGGGTAGAAGCACCATCATTGTCCCTATCCTCCCACATCTCCGGGTAAATAGCGGTGATAAGCAAAGCGAGGGAGAAGTGAAAGGAATAGCGTAATATCAGGAGATCAGATCGAAATAGTGCTCTTTCACTATGTCTGAACAACGATGTGCGACACCGAGATCTTCAAGGGACAAGTACATGATATGGAACAAAAGGAATGAGTTCGCTGCACGAAGGAAAAAAAAGTTGGAGAGGGAGTGAGCGCGCATAAGGGAAAAAGGAAAAAAAAAAAGAAAAACAGAAAAATAAAGCCCCGATTGCATGCTACTGCTTTGTTCCGTTTTGTGTTGAGACACTGCGTTAAATAGAGTCTACAACGATGTGAGTAGAAGCAAGGAGTTGGAAAAGAAAAAGAGGAGTGCAGCAGGAAAGTTTAAACTGAGATGAAAGATGGGAACTGGCACGTGTGTCGAACACTATAAACAAATGAGATATGGAATGTTAGTCAATTTTCAGCAGCGAGAGACGGTAAGTGGTTCTTTCAAGACAGTTCTTTCCTTTCTGAGAGGAGAAATGAAAAAAAAAAACAAAGTAGTAGAGAGAATTAAGCGAAGGAATCTGCGTCAAAATAGTAGTTTGATTGGAACGGGATACCCAGCAATGAATTCATCCCTAACTAAATTAAGCTTTCTTCGCCAAGTGCGCGCATGTATTAGCACTTATATTAAAGAGTCGCAAGGACTTTCTGCAGAAGCAGCACTCTTAGACCTGCGGCACCAGCGCGGTCAGCAGCGTGCCGAGGGCGCTGGTGAAGTTGGCGACGGCGGAGGGCTGCGGGTCGCGCCAGATGGAGCCCATGGAGTAGGCCTCGACGTCCGCGGTGACGGTGACGCCGTCGCCGAGGTTGCGGTGGTAGAGCGCCACCGCGGCGTTGGCGTCGCCGGCGGGGATGTAGACGCGGCCGGTCATCACCTCGAGGCCGCCGTCCTTGTACACCTCCAGCACGCTGTCGTCCACCAGCACGCGCAGCTCGAAGGAGCCGGACGCGTCGAGCACGGCGCGGCCGGACTGGTCGTAGTCGAAGCCGACGGTGCCCGAGTTGCTGCGCACCATCTTGAGCAGCGGCTGGCGCACGGTGCCGCTGACGACGGTAACGCCTTCGCCGCTGACGGTCTGCAGAGTGTTGGTCAGCCAGTAGAGCTTGCACGACGGGCCATTCTGGTCATTCCAGAACGAGTACGACTCGCACAGACGCATGTGGTTGCACTCGGCGCTGCAGTTGGCGGCGTCGGAGCCGGGGTACACCTTGATAGGAGGGAACTCCTCGGTGTAACCTTGGCCGGTGACGGGATCGGGGCCGCCGGCGGGCATGGCCAGCGAGAAGGTGACGTTCTGCGAGAGGTCGTCGCTGCCGCGCACGACGATGCCGATCTCGGGCTCCGCGCCGGCGGCGTAGGTGGCGGTGGCGCTGAAGACGGACGGGTCGCTGACGGTGAAGCGCACGCGGATGTCGGCGTAGATGGTGGCGTTGTTGAAGAGCACCGTCGGCGTCGACGACACCGCGACGTTCTTGGCCGCGACCACGGTCTGGCGGCGCAGCGCCTTGAGCTCCGGGATCGGCGGGTACTTGAGGATCTGGTTCGTCGCGTCGTACTCCATGTCACGCAGCATCTGCACGCCGGACCAGCCCTGAGTCCTCATACCGTCATCGGTCAGGTCCTCGCGCGTCCAGCCCCAGATGCGGCGCTTCTTGAGGATCGGGTCCCAGAAGGTCTTGGCGGCGTAGTAGGGGCCGTAGTCGCAGAAGGTGGAGGAGCGCGTCTGGTCCTCGACGAAGACGTACTTGCCGGTGGCGGCGTCGGCCTGGTAGCTGCCGTAGACGATGTAGTCGCGGTGCGACGGCATGGTGGACACCTTGATGAAGTGCTCCTGCGCGGGGTCGCCGGTGGTCGCGGGCGGCGTCAGCACGAAGAAGTCGGGGCACTCGAACATGTGGTAGTAATCCCACTTGTACGAGTAGAGCGAGTGGGAGAACTTGTAGCCGGACTGGAAGGTGGGGTCGCTGGTGGAGAAGACAACGACGTGGGCGTCGCCGTCACGGTCCTCAGGAAAGTTCTTAATAGCAGCGACAAAAGCGATGAGCCAGTTGCCGGGGTTGGCGGGGTCCTCCCACCACTCGGTGGGGTCGCGGAAGTCACCACTGCTGCGCAGATTAGGAACATCTTCGTAGTGCATGACGACATTGAGAGGGCTCTTCTCAAACTGGTCAAGCTTGCGCGCGCCGCGCAGGTCGCGCTTGAGGGGGTTCGCGATGCACTGGTTCTGGATGTCGACGCCGTCGCGCTTCTGCACGCAGGTGTAGATGGCCACAGGGTCGCTGTGGTTGTTGTCCATCATAGCACCTGAGAAGACACCATAGTCGTCGTACCAATTGGTGGTGTCGATGGAGATACCGTGGCGCTGCCAGTGCACGTAGTCGTCGGAGGTGACGTGGTACCACGTAACATCTCCCCACGTCGCGCCGTTAGGGTTGTACTGGAAGTAGTAGTGGATCTTGCCGGTGACGGGGTCGCGGTAGGGGCCGTTGGGGTCGTTGATCCAGTTGTTGGGCGGGCGCACGTGGAAGATGGGCTCGTACGGCACGCCGTCGGTCTGCAGGCCGTGGCGCGCCGACGCGCCGCTGGCGAACAGCAGCGCCGCCAGCGCCGCCAGCACCGTGATCTTGCGGGGCATTGCGTGCGGTGGGTGGCTGGTGGGGGGAGGGGGTGGCAGGGTGAGCGGTAGCTGCGAGCTGCGGGGGAATGCGTTGGCAATCGGTGTTGTGGTGTTTAGGGGTTCGATAGACACAGATTGAGCTTACGGACTGCGTGTGTTGATGGGAGGGAGGGGTGCATAAGGGGTGTGGGGCGCGGTGGGGTGGAGCGGGAGGGTGGCCAGGCATCATTTGCTACTCAGGCAGCGCCTGTTCGTCTGGGTGGAGCACAGTCGTGTGGCTGCGCGGCTGCTTGCCCTTGTCGTCATCGACCAAGGCAGCACCCGTGCAGGGCCTCCGAGAAAGAGGCAGGGGGACGTCAGAATCAAGAGAGACAGAGAGAGAGATAGGACACCGTCGCGCGCCCTGCACGCTGCGGGGGCAGGCGGGCGCACCCGTCTCGTGGGCACGCTGCGGCGATCACGCGTTTCGGGAGGAGATTTCCTTCGCGTGCAGTCGCACGGAGGACCAAGAAGAACCAAAAGTGAAAAAACAGTAAATCATAAAAAACAAAGTGACAAACGGAAACACAAACTATGAGTTGTGGCGGGCGTGAGGTCGCGAGAGCAAAGACAAGCGTGCCGAGGAGGGACAGAAACGGAAAGACAGAGAGGGAGAAAGCCAGAGAGTGAGAGACCAAGAGAGAGAGATAGGGAGATAGATAGGGAGCAGCGGCCACGTGCGCGGCTCGTCGCCCTTCCTCTCTTTCTCTCTCCATCTCTCTTACTCTTGCCGGCCTTCGCCCTCCCGTCGCCTCGCCTGCTGCGCTCCCTCCCACAGCCGCCTCGCTTCGCTGTGTATGTGCGATGCCACGTAGGGCTTCCTGTATTGAGAGATTTTGACTACCAGTACTTTTTCTTTTTCTTGTTAGATTTTGATGTTATGATGTTGTGATTTGGCCACTTTCCATCTTCTGGAGAGGCGGGGTGAGAGCCTCTGTTCCGATAGGGGTGAAGGAGAAGAGGAAAACGTCGCAAAATAAAAAGTTTCGTATGCAAGCATACGGTGAACGACTGGGGAATAAGCATTAGTGGGAACAAAAAGAAGAAATAATAAAAAAAGAATGGATGAATGAATGAATGGAAATGGGTGTTGAAAAGAAGGGGGAGAGAAGCGTTTTATGCGCGTGCTTGTGCGCTGGGAACAAGAAAGGAGCAAAAAACAAAACAAAAAAAAGAAAAAAGAAGCGGAGGTCCCGACTTTTGGTAATTCGAGTGGCTCAAAGCGTGCGTGGGGCCGTGGAAGGGTGGAGCGGCGGTGCGGCGCCGCCGTCCCCCCGCCCCGTGCGGGCGAGCTGCGGCGCTGTGCGGTGGGGCGGCGACGCAGACGCACGCACACACATTGCGGGTGGGGGGCAGCGGCAGCGGCACCGCCGACGTGCCAGGCAGCGCCGCTCCGCGCTTACACCTGCGGCACCAGCGCGGTCAGCAGCGTGCCGAGGGCGCTGGTGAAGTTGGCGACGGCGGAGGGCTGCGGGTCGCGCCAGATGGAGCCCATGGAGTAGGCCTCGACGTCCGCGGTGACGGTGACGCCGTCGCCGAGGTTGCGGTGGTAGAGCGCCACCGCGGCGTTGGCGTCGCCGGCGGGGATGTAGACGCGGCCGGACATCACCTCGAGGCCGCCGTCCTTGTACACCTCCAGCACGCTGTCGTCCACCAGCACGCGCAGCTCGAAGGAGCCGGACGCGTCGAGCA
Source organism: Kentomonas sorsogonicus (assembly GCA_030347455.1). NCBI lineage: Eukaryota > Euglenozoa > Kinetoplastea > Trypanosomatida > Trypanosomatidae > Kentomonas > Kentomonas sorsogonicus. Next base: position 204,270 of record JAQOSZ010000292.1, on the reverse strand, counting down.
CGGCGCGGCCGGACTGGTCGTAGTCGAAGCCGACGGTGCCCGAGTTGCTGCGCACCATCTTGAGCAGCGGCTGGCGCACGGTGCCGCTGGTGGCGCTCTCGTCGGTCTGCAGCGCGTTGGTCAGCCAGTACAGGCGGCACTCACCGCTGCCGAGGTAGGTGTAGGACTCGCACAGACGCATGTGGTTGCACTCGGCGCTGCAGTTGGCGGCGTCGGAGCCCGAGTAGATCTTGATGGGCGGGAACTCCTCGGCGTAGGCCTGGCCGGTGACGGGATCGGGGCCGCCGGCGGGCATGGCCAGCGAGAAGGTGACGTTCTGCGAGAGGTCGTCGCTGCCGCGCACGACGATGCCGATCTCGGGCTCCGCGCCGGCGGCGTAGGTGGCGGTGGCGCTGAAGACGGACGGGTCGCTGACGGTGAAGCGCACGCGGATGTCGGCGTAGATGGTGGCGTTGTTGAAGAGCACCGTCGGCGTCGACGACACCGCGACGTTCTTGGCCGCGACCACGGTCTGGCGGCGCAGCGCCTTGAGCTCCGGGATCGGCGGGTACTTGAGGATCTGGTTCGTCGCGTCGTACTCCATGTCACGCAGCATCTGCACGCCGGACCAGCCCTGCGCCTCCATGGCCTCGTTGGTCAGGTCCTCGCGCGTCCAGCCCCAGATGCGGCGCTTCTTGAGGATCGGGTCCCAGAAGGTCTTGGCGGCGTAGTAGGGGCCGTAGTCGCAGAAGGTGGAGGAGCGCGTCTGGTCCTCGACGAAGACGTACTTGCCGGTGGCGGCGTCGGCCTGGTAGCTGCCGTAGACGATGTAGTCGCGGTGCGACGGCATGGTGGACACCTTGATGAAGTGCTCCTGCGCGGGGTCGCCGGTGGTCGCGGGCGGCGTCAGCACGAAGAAGTCGGGGCACTCGAACATGTGGTCGACGTCGTAGGCGTACGAGTAGAGCGAGTGCGAGAACTTGTAGCCGGACTGGAAGGTGGGGTCGCTGGTGGAGAAGAGCACGACGTGGGCGTTGCCGAGGTCGTCCGGGTTGCTGGGGTCGTCCTTGATGCGGGCGACGAAGGCGATGAGCCAGTTGCCGGGGTTGGCGGGGTCCTCCCACCACTCGGTGGGGTCGCGGAAGTCGCCGCTGCTGAAGATGCCGGGGACGTCTTCGTAGTGCATGACGACGTTGACGGGGCTCTTGGCGAAGTCGTTGAGCAGGCGCGCGCCGCGCAGGTCGCGCTTGAGGGGGTTCGCGATGCACTGGTTCTGGATGTCGACGCCGTCGCGCTTCTGCACGCAGGTGTAGATGGCCACAGGGTCGCTGTGGTTGTTGTTCGCCATGGTGCCCGAGTAGACGCCGTAGTTGTCGTACCAGTCGCTGTTGGTGACCGAGATGCCGTGGCGCTGCCAGTGCACGTAGTCGTCGGAGGTGACGTGGTACCAGTTCATGTCGCCCCAGATGGCGCCGTTAGGGTTGTACTGGAAGTAGTAGTGGATCTTGCCGGTGACGGGGTCGCGGTAGGGGCCGTTGGGGTCGTTGATCCAGTTGTTGGGCGGGCGCACGTGGAAGATGGGCTCGTACGGCACGCCGTCGGTCTGCAGGCCGTGGCGCGCCGACGCGCCGCTGGCGAACAGCAGCGCCGCCAGCGCCGCCAGCACCGTGATCTTGCGGGGCATTGCGTGCGGTGGGTGGCTGGTGGGGGGAGGGGGTGGCAGGGTGAGCGGTAGCTGCGAGCTGCGGGGGAATGCGTTGGCAATCGGTGTTGTGGTGTTTAGGGGTTCGATAGACACAGATTGAGCTTACGGACTGCGTGTGTTGATGGGAGGGAGGGGTGCATAAGGGGTGTGGGGCGCGGTGGGGTGGAGCGGGAGGGTGGCCAGGCATCATTTGCTACTCAGGCAGCGCCTGTTCGTCTGGGTGGAGCACAGTCGTGTGGCTGCGCGGCTGCTTGCCCTTGTCGTCATCGACCAAGGCAGCACCCGTGCAGGGCCTCCGAGAAAGAGGCAGGGGGACGTCAGAATCAAGAGAGACAGAGAGAGAGATAGGACACCGTCGCGCGCCCTGCACGCTGCGGGGGCAGGCGGGCGCACCCGTCTCGTGGGCACGCTGGGGTGATCACGCGTTTCGGGAGGAGATTTCCTTCGCGTGCAGTCGCACGGAGGACCAAGAAGAACCAAAAGTGAAAAAACAGTAAATCATAAAAAACAAAGTGACAAACGGAAACACAAACTATGAGTTGTGGCGGGCGTGAGGTCGCGAGAGCAAAGACAAGCGTGCCGAGGAGGGACAGAAACGGAAAGACAGAGAGGGAGAAAGCCAGAGAGTGAGAGACCAAGAGAGAGAGATAGGGAGATAGATAGGGAGCAGCGGCCACGTGCGCGGCTCGTCGCCCTTCCTCTCTTTCTCTCTCCATCTCTCTTACTCTTGCCGGCCTTCGCCCTCCCGTCGCCTCGCCTGCTGCGCTCCCTCCCACAGCCGCCTCGCTTCGCTGTGTATGTGCGATGCCACGTAGGGCTTCCTGTATTGAGAGATTTTGACTACCAGTACTTTTTCTTTTTCTTGTTAGATTTTGATGTTATGATGTTGCGATTTGGCCACTTTCCATCTTCTGGAGAGGCGGGGTGAGAGCCTCTGTTCCGATAGGGGTGAAGGAGAAGAGGAAAACGTCGCAAAATAAAAAGTTTCGTATGCAAGCATACGGTGAACGACTGGGGAATAAGCATTAGTGGGAACAAAAAGAAGAAATAATAAAAAAAGAATGGATGAATGAATGAATGGAAATGGGTGTTGAAAAGAAGGGGGAGAGAAGCGTTTTATGCGCGTGCTTGTGCGCTGGGAACAAGAAAGGAGCAAAAAACAAAAAAAAAAAAGAAAAAAGAAGCGGAGGTCCCGACTTTTGGTAATTCGAGTGGCTCAAAGCGTGCGTGGGGCCGTGGAAGGGTGGAGCGGCGGTGCGGCGCCGCCGTCCCCCCGCCCCGTGCGGGCGAGCTGCGGCGCTGTGCGGTGGGGCGGCGACGCAGACGCACGCACACACATTGCGGGTGGGGGGCAGCGGCAGCGGCACCGCCGCCGTGCCAGGCAGCGCCGCTCCGCGCTTACACCTGCGGCACCAGCGCGGTCAGCAGCGTGCCGAGGGCGCTGGTGAAGTTGGCGACGGCGGAGGGCTGCGGGTCGCGCCAGATGGAGCCCATGGAGTAGGCCTCGACGTCCGCGGTGACGGTGACGCCGTCGCCGAGGTTGCGGTGGTAGAGCGCCACCGCGGCGTTGGCGTCGCCGGCGGGGATGTAGACGCGGCCGGACATCACCTCGAGGCCGCCGTCCTTGTACACCTCCAGCACGCTGTCGTCCACCAGCACGCGCAGCTCGAAGGAGCCGGACGCGTCGAGCACGGCGCGGCCGGACTGGTCGTAGTCGAAGCCGACGGTGCCCGAGTTGCTGCGCACCATCTTGAGCAGCGGCTGGCGCACGGTGCCGCTGGTGGCGCTCTCGTCGGTCTGCAGCGCGTTGGTCAGCCAGTACAGGCGGCACTCACCGCTGCCGAGGTAGGTGTAGGACTCGCACAGACGCATGTGGTTGCACTCGGCGCTGCAGTTGGCGGCGTCGGAGCCCGAGTAGATCTTGATGGGCGGGAACTCCTCGGCGTAGGCCTGGCCGGTGACGGGATCGGGGCCGCCGGCGGGCATGGCCAGCGAGAAGGTGACGTTCTGCGAGAGGTCGTCGCTGCCGCGCACGACGATGCCGATCTCGGGCTCCGCGCCGGCGGCGTAGGTGGCGGTGGCGCTGAAGACGGACGGGTCGCTGACGGTGAAGCGCACGCGGATGTCGGCGTAGATGGTGGCGTTGTTGAAGAGCACCGTCGGCGTCGACGACACCGCGACGTTCTTGGCCGCGACCACGGTCTGGCGGCGCAGCGCCTTGAGCTCCGGGATCGGCGGGTACTTGAGGATCTGGTTCGTCGCGTCGTACTCCATGTCACGCAGCATCTGCACGCCGGACCAGCCCTGCGCCTCCATGGCCTCGTTGGTCAGGTCCTCGCGCGTCCAGCCCCAGATGCGGCGCTTCTTGAGGATCGGGTCCCAGAAGGTCTTGGCGGCGTAGTAGGGGCCGTAGTCGCAGAAGGTGGAGGAGCGCGTCTGGTCCTCGACGAAGACGTACTTGCCGGTGGCGGCGTCGGCCTGGTAGCTGCCGTAGACGATGTAGTCGCGGTGCGACGGCATGGTGGACACCTTGATGAAGTGCTCCTGCGCGGGGTCGCCGGTGGTCGCGGGCGGCGTCAGCACGAAGAAGTCGGGGCACTCGAACATGTGGTCGACGTCGTAGGCGTACGAGTAGAGCGAGTGCGAGAACTTGTAGCCGGACTGGAAGGTGGGGTCGCTGGTGGAGAAGAGCACGACGTGGGCGTTGCCGAGGTCGTCCGGGTTGCTGGGGTCGTCCTTGATGCGGGCGACGAAGGCGATGAGCCAGTTGCCCGGGTTGGCGGGGTCCTCCCACCACTCGGTGGGGTCGCGGAAGTCGCCGCTGCTGAAGATGCCGGGGACGTCTTCGTAGTGCATGACGACGTTGACGGGGCTCTTGGCGAAGTCGTTGAGCAGGCGCGCGCCGCGCAGGTCGCGCTTGAGGGGGTTCGCGATGCACTGGTTCTGGATGTCGACGCCGTCGCGCTTCTGCACGCAGGTGTAGATGGCCACGGGGTCGCTGTGGTTGTTGTTCGCCATGGTGCCCGAGTAGACGCCGTAGTTGTCGTACCAGTCGCTGTTGGTGACCGAGATGCCGTGGCGCTGCCAGTGCACGTAGTCGTCGGAGGTGACGTGGTACCAGTTCATGTCGCCCCAGATGGCGCCGTTAGGGTTGTACTGGAAGTAGTAGTGGATCTTGCCGGTGACGGGGTCGCGGTAGGGGCCGTTGGGGTCGTTGATCCAGTTGTTGGGCGGGCGCACGTGGAAGATGGGCTCGTACGGCACGCCGTCGGTCTGCAGGCCGTGGCGCGCCGACGCGCCGCTGGCGAACAGCAGCGCCGCCAGCGCCGCCAGCACCGTGATCTTGCGGGGCATTGCGTGCGGTGGGTGGCTGGTGGGGGGAGGGGGTGGCAGGGTGAGCGGTAGCTGCGAGCTGCGGGGGAATGCGTTGGCAATCGGTGTTGTGGTGTTTAGGGGTTCGATAGACACAGATTGAGCTTACGGACTGCGTGTGTTGATGGGAGGGAGGGGTGCATAAGGGGTGTGGGGCGCGGTGGGGTGGAGCGGGAGGGTGGTCAGACATCATTTGCTACCCAGGCAGCGCCTGTTCGTCTGGGTGGAGCACAGTCGTGTGGCTGCGCGGCTGCTTGCCGATGCCGCCATCGACCAAGGCAGCAGCCGTGCAGGGCCTCCGAGAAAGAGGCAGGGGGACGTCAGAACCAAGAGAGACAGAGAGAGAGATAGGACACCGTCGCGCGCCCTGCACGCTGCGGGGGCAGGCGGGCGCACCCGTCTCGTGGGCACGCTGCGGCGATCACGCGTTTCGGGAGGAGATTTCCTTCGCGTGCAGTCGCACGGAGGACCAAGAAGAACCAAAAGTGAAAAAACAGTAAATCATAAAAAACAAAGTGACAAACGGAAACACAAACTATGAGTTGTGGCGGGCGTGAGGTCGCGAGAGCAAAGACAAGCGTGCCGAGGAGGGACAGAAACGGAAAGACAGAGAGGGAGAAAGCCAGAGAGTGAGAGACCAAGAGAGAGAGATAGGGAGATAGATAGGGAGCAGCGGCCACGTGCGCGGCTCGTCGCCCTTCCTCTCTTTCTCTCTCCATCTCTCTCATTCTTGCCGGCCTTCGCCCTCCCGTCGCCTCGCCTGCTGCGCTCCCTCCCACAGCCGCCTCGCTTCGCTGTGTATGTGCGAGGCCACGTAGGGCTTCCTGTATTGAGAGATTTTGACTACCAGTACTTTTTATTTTCCATTTTAGATTTTGATGTTATGATGTTGCGATTTGGCCACTTTCCATCTTCTGGAGAGGCGGGGTGAGAGCCTCTGTTCCGATAGGGGTGAAGGAGAAGAGGAAAACGTCGCAAAATAAAAAGTTTCGTATGCAAGCATACGGTGAACGACTGGGGAATAAGCATTAGTGGGAACAAAAAGAAGAAATAATAATAAAAAGAATGGATGAATGAATGAATGGAAATGGGTGTTGAAAATAAGGGGGAGAGAAGCGTTTTATGCGCGTGCTTGTGCGCTGGGAACAAGAAAGGAACAAAAAACAAAACAAAACAAAAGAAAAAAGAAGCGGAGGTCCCGACTTTTGGTAATTCGAGTGGCTCAAAGCGTGCGTGGGGCCGTGGAAGGGTGGAGCGGCGGTGCGGCGGCGCCGTCCCCCCGCCCCGTGCGGGCGAGCTGCGGCGCTGTGCGGTGGGGCGGCGACGCAGACGCACGCACACACATTGCGGGTGGGGGGCAGCGGCAGCGGCACCGCCGCCGTGCCAGGCAGCGCCGCTCCGCGCTTACACCTGCGGCACCAGCGCGGTCAGCAGCGTGCCGAGGGCGCTGGTGAAGTTGGCGACGGCGGAGGGCTGCGGGTCGCGCCAGATGGAGCCCATGGAGTAGGCCTCGACGTCCGCGGTGACGGTGACGCCGTCGCCGAGGTTGCGGTGGTAGAGCGCCACCGCGGCGTTGGCGTCGCCGGCGGGGATGTAGACGCGGCCGGACATCACCTCGAGGCCGCCGTCCTTGTACACCTCCAGCACGCTGTCGTCCACCAGCACGCGCAGCTCGAAGGAGCCGGACGCGTCCAGCACGGCGCGGCCGGACTGGTCGTAGTCGAAGCCGACGGTGCCCGAGTTGCTGCGCACCATCTTGAGCAGCGGCTGGCGCACGGTGCCGCTGGTGGCGCTCTCGTCGGTCTGCAGCGCGTTGGTCAGCCAGTACAGGCGGCACTCACCGCTGCCGAGGTAGGTGTAGGACTCGCACAGACGCATGTGGTTGCACTCGGCGCTGCAGTTGGCGGCGTCGGAGCCCGAGTAGATCTTGATGGGCGGGAACTCCTCGGCGTAGGCCTGGCCGGTGACGGGCTCGGGGCCGCCGGCGGGCATGGCCAGCGAGAAGGTGACGTTCTGCGAGAGGTCGTCGCTGCCGCGCACGACGATGCCGATCTCGGGCTCCGCGCCGGCGGCGTAGGTGGCGGTGGCGCTGAAGACGGACGGGTCGCTGACGGTGAAGCGCACGCGGATGTCGGCGTAGATGGTGGCGTTGTTGAAGAGCACCGTCGGCGTCGACGACACCGCGACGTTCTTGGCCGCGACCACGGTCTGGCGGCGCAGCGCCTTGAGCTCCGGGATCGGCGGGTACTTGAGGATCTGGTTCGTCGCGTCGTACTCCATGTCACGCAGCATCTGCACGCCGGACCAGCCCTGCGCCTCCATGGCCTCGTTGGTCAGGTCCTCGCGCGTCCAGCCCCAGATGCGGCGCTTCTTGAGGATCGGGTCCCAGAAGGTCTTGGCGGCGTAGTAGGGGCCGTAGTCGCAGAAGGTGGAGGAGCGCGTCTGGTCCTCGACGAAGACGTACTTGCCGGTGGCGGCGTCGGCCTGGTAGCTGCCGTAGACGATGTAGTCGCGGTGCGACGGCATGGTGGACACCTTGATGAAGTGCTCCTGCGCGGGGTCGCCGGTGGTCGCGGGCGGCGTCAGCACGAAGAAGTCGGGGCACTCGAACATGTGGTCGACGTCGTAGGCGTACGAGTAGAGCGAGTGCGAGAACTTGTAGCCGGACTGGAAGGTGGGGTCGCTGGTGGAGAAGAGCACGACGTGGGCGTTGCCGAGGTCGTCCGGGTTGCTGGGGTCGTCCTTGATGCGGGCGACGAAGGCGATGAGCCAGTTGCCCGGGTTGGCGGGGTCCTCCCACCACTCGGTGGGGTCGCGGAAGTCGCCGCTGCTGAAGATGCCGGGGACGTCTTCGTAGTGCATGACGACGTTGACGGGGCTCTTGGCGAAGTCGTTGAGCAGGCGCGCGCCGCGCAGGTCGCGCTTGAGGGGGTTCGCGATGCACTGGTTCTGGATGTCGACGCCGTCGCGCTTCTGCACGCAGGTGTAGATGGCCACGGGGTCGCTGTGGTTGTTGTTCGCCATGGTGCCCGAGTAGACGCCGTAGTTGTCGTACCAGTCGCTGTTGGTGACCGAGATGCCGTGGCGCTGCCAGTGCACGTAGTCGTCGGAGGTGACGTGGTACCAGTTCATGTCGCCCCAGATGGCGCCGTTAGGGTTGTACTGGAAGTAGTAGTGGATCTTGCCGGTGACGGGGTCGCGGTAGGGGCCGTTGGGGTCGTTGATCCAGTTGTTGGGCGGGCGCACGTGGAAGATGGGCTCGTACGGCACGCCGTCGGTCTGCAGGCCGTGGCGCGCCGACGCGCCGCTGGCAAACAGCAGCGCCGCCAGCGCCGCCAGCACCGTGATCTTGCGGGGCATTGCGTGCGGAGGTTTAGTACTTGATGTGAAGTAGTCGTTAGTGGTGTGGTTGACTCTTCGTTGCTTTTAAATAAAGAATGGGGGTGGTAGGTAGCGATACGTTTGGAAATGGCGTGTAGCTGAATATAACTAAACAGGTTAAGATATTGTTTAGGGGGGGGGGGAGGGGAAGGTGTATAAAGAGCATACGAGTAGTGAAAACATAGGGCGGAAGCTCTGTGTGCAGTTCGCGCTCATAGTTGTGAAGTTAGAAAAGTTCGCAAGGGCTTCAGCGAAGGTATACGTGCGGTTTCTGAGACTCAAGGAGTTTGAAGAATCGGGAAGTTTGCTCGCGTAGTTGCTACGTGCTCTGTTTTCACACATGTAGATACACATCTCCTTTGTACGCTGTTGAGCTTTCACAATAGTCACCCACTAGCGCTGCACAACTCCGCGTCGTCACTCTCCTGGGTCTCTAGTTGTCACTCTCGGGGCAGGACGTGTGCCCGCTGCTTGGAATGGCAATTTATAGGTGTCTGTGTGTGTGTATGTTTTTGTGTATGTTTTATTATCCGGTGTTTACGTATCGTCATTGTCACATCATTAGAAGGGGAGGAAAGTAGTGCGTAACACCATAAAAGGACCTCACATTGTTTTCTCGCCTAACACGTCTTATGATAAACAGGTGGAATGATTGAGGGCATCCGAAGGTAAATCGTTCTTGTGTACACTGCTCCCACAAGTTTGCCGCCGTCCAGCTGCGCCTCTTCACATGTCAGAGTAGTTGCTGGGCAGAAGGTCAATTTGCGTCGAGTAGAACTGCTCGATATCTTTAAGCAAACGCAGCTCGTCACGCTTGACGAAGCTGATGGCAAGCCCCGTGCGGCCGAGGCGTCCCGTGCGACCGATGCGGTGGATATACTGCTCACGCTGCAGAGGCAGGTCGTAGTTGACGACGAGACTGATGCCGTCCACATCGATACCGCGCGCCCACAGGTCGGTGGTGATGAGCACCCGCCGCTGGCCTTCGCGGAACTTTTTCATGATCTCCTCTCGTTCGGCCTGCGGCATGTCGCCGTGCATTCCGATAACCTCAAACTTCTCGCGCGCCATGCGCTTGCAGAGCGCTTCGACCTTTTTGCGAGTGTTGCAGAAAAAGACGGCTAGGCTGACGGTCATGTTCTGGTAGATCTCGATGAGGGAGTCGAATTTGTGCTTTTCCTCCTCCACCAGGATGTAGTACTGCGCGATGGAGTCGACGGTGATCTCGTCGCGACGGATGAGAATGCGCGCGGGCTCATCCATGAACTTGTCCGTCATCTCGAGCACGTCGGCCGGCAGCGTCGCGCTGAGCAGCACCACCTGCAGCGGCGGGACGATGCGGTAGATGTCGTGGATCTGCGCCTTGAAGCCCTTGCCGAGCATCTCGTCCGCCTCGTCCAGCACGAGCGTCCGCAGGTCGGTCACGCTCAGGTGTTTGCGCTTCACCATGTCGAAGACGCGGCCGGGGGTGCCGGAGACGATGTGCGCGCCGGCCTGCAGGCGTCGCATGTCCTCCTCGATGGCTTTGCCGCCGACACACGCGTGCGCCACGAGGCCGAGGTTGTGGCCGAGATTGTTGCACAGGAGCGCCGTCTGGACGGCCAGCTCACGGGTCGGGGAGAGCACCAGCGCCTGCGTCGCGCGGTTGGTGGGGTCGCACGTCTGCAGCAGGCACATGCAGAAGGCGGATGTCTTACCGCTGCCAGAGGACGCCTGGGCGACGAGGTCGCGGCCCTGCACAAATGGGACAATGAGGCGCTGCTGGATGGCTGTCGGCTTCTTGTAGCCAAAACTGTACATGCCCTTGAGCAGGTCCTCCTTCAGCTCCATCGCCTCAAAGGTGGGGATGGCGAGGACGTTGGCCTGAATATCCGTCTCGGACATGATACTGAGATGTTGGGGTGGGTGTTTTAGTCTTTTGGTACAACAACTATATCAACAGGAAAAAGGAGAAGAGCAGAAACTATCTGTCAGTTCTGCGGTAAGAATGACGGGAAGTACACTTGCATGTATGAAGTGCAGGGGAGAGCAGAGGTGTTGCGAGATTAGAAATATTCGCGTGGTGCAACGTAGTCAAGTAGTGGGTGTGAAGGAGGAGACTACAGTGATGGGACACGCAAGTTGAGGCACGTAACGTGAGACGAGAGAACAACGACTGTTACGCGTTCTGCATTGTGAATGACAGTATGAATCTGAAAAGAAGAAAAAAAAATGAAGACATACACACAAACATGAATAAGTCATGCTGAGCATTTCGAATGACTTTTTACTGGAATCTATAAGTATACAAGTGAAGCAGAACGGAGTAAGGACAGGGGTAAGGAGAGGTCGAAGTGACGTGAGTCTGTTTTATCCTTCTACCGCGTCGAGGGAGAAGAGCCATCTTAGTCTACATATTCTCCTTGTTTGCTGCGGTAGCATTTCTATGCACATCGCCAGCGTTGTAGTCGATGGTGTCGGTACGCCAGCTAACGGTGGGTGTCGGCGTCCAGCCTAGAGTGCTTGTGCGATGCGCTGGTGTCCCTTTTTCGATACTCCAGGGAGTCTCGCCGTCGGCGATGGCGCTGCCGTACCGAAGCATGTCTTGCAAAACGACAGCCTGTGCTATCCCGCTATCGACAGCGCGGCTGTGTGTCGACCGTCGTTGCGGCGTGCGTGGGTCGGCAGCGGACCTCAGGGGGCTGGAGATGGCGGCATCAGGGGCAGGGCCAGCGACGGCACATTCATGCCCCTCGCCGCGTCTGTTGCGCGTTTCATTTTGAGAGAGAGACCGAAAATACGCGTAGGTGGGACGGTCGCGTCCGGTACACAGCAGTGCCGCACCACTGGCACGACGGTCACTGTCACCAGCACGCGCGTGCTGTAGTGCCTCCCGCAGGTCTGCGATGACGGCGGCGCTGCCGCGGCACGCCTCCTCCAGAACCTGCACCTGGCGCACGAGAGCCGCACGTCCCTGCGCCTCCGCAGCGGCCGCCTCGCGCTCCGCCATGAGCTGCTCTGAGAGGGCCAGCATGCGGGCGGCCACCGACGCGTCCTCGCGCTGCTGCGCCTCCAACACCTCTCGCGCCGCCTGCTCCCGTGACAGACGGCGCCGCAGCTCCGCTGCCTCCGCGCGCGCCGCCTCGGCTGAGGCGACCCACTCCCGCAGCTCGGCGCGCGCGGCCTCCGCCATGTTGTGCGCTGCCTCCTGCGCCGTCTGAGCCGCCTCATGCTCTGCCCCCAGCTCAGAGAGTTTTCTAGAAAGTAGCTCTACTTCATGACGGAGGCGCTGCGCCTCCTCTTGGGAGCACTGCAATTGCGAGGCGGTTTTGTCTCGCTCCGTCTCCGCTGCCTTTAGTCTCTCCGCCTTCGCCTGCGTCACCCCCAGATTCTTTTGTAGCTGGGTACGCTCCACGCGCAACGCTTCGGCGGTTGTGGCGGCGGCCTCGTGTTGTCGCGATAGCTTTTCGATAGTCGCCTGGCCCGCAGCCAGCTGCTGTTCGAGTGTCTGCTGGCGGCTTTTGCCTTGCGCACGCTCACGCTGTGCTGCGTCCATGCAGGCGAGGAGGCGGCGGCGGTGCTCCTCCCCTTCAGCGCGGGCAAGAGTCAACCTGCGTGTGATCTCCTCCATCTGCACACGGTGTGTTTGAGCGGTCTCCCTGGCGCGTGCGTGGAGCTCCTGACACTCCCGACGTAGAGTTGACACCGTCTCGAGCAACGCGCGTTCCCGCTGACAGGAGTCCCGATAAGCGGCTTGACTGGCTGGCAGCAGCGCGGCGTAGAGCTCCTCGTTGGCGGTCGTCTGCATCTGTCGGCGCGCGTCGGCCTCCTCCAACTGCAGACGCAGGATTTGCTGCAGCTGCGCCGCTGCGGTCTGTTGCTCCGCGAGGGTCGTGGTAGCTGCCATCTGTGAATTGCGAGCCTCCGCGGCCTCACGCTCCGCCCGCTGCCGTTGCAGCTCCGCCGTCTGCGCCTCTAGCGCGCTCTCCTCCGCTCTTCGAGTGAGCGCCTCAAGGCCGACCCCTGCACTGCTTGTTAGCTGTCGCGCCGCCTCGAATACAGCGAGGCTGTCATCGGCGGCGGCGGCTAGCAAGTTGCGCTCGCGCGCCTCGCAGTCGGCGACGAAGCGCGACGTCCACCCGTGCCACTCCCTGACGCACCACATGTAGTCCCCCGTCTCGGCGGCGAGGCGGTCACGCTCCTCCAGCAGCATTCCCACGTCCGCGGCGAGCTCCGCGGGGCCGCTGTCGAGTTCTGACGGGCGCCCGAGCAGCAGCCGCATATCCGCGAGCGCCGCCGTCGTCGCCGCCGCTTCCTGTGCCTGGGCCTCAAGCAGTAGGCGCTGCTCCCGCAGCTCGGTTGCCTGTGAGGCAGCGAGGAGGCGTTGCGCGCGCAGTTCCGCCTCCAGCTCCTCCGCCCGGTGCTCGCGTCCCTCGTACAGATCACGCAGCCTCTTGTTGTCCTCGTAAAGACGAAAGATGTCCTCGTCTTTGCGCTGCAGAGTGCCGAGGTAGTCCCCCACGACAGCTGTCACGTCCGCCGTCAGGCTTCCCGCCGCGGCCGGAGGAGCCAGTGCCACGCTGTCTCTGGGGGTGTGAGCCATGCGATGAAAAGAGTGTCCAAGTAGGTGCAGAGTGTGTATATATATAACTCAAGCTATAAAACTGTACGTCTACCCCGAAAGTCCTGTATTGCGTTGTAGAGATAAGTGTGTCATGTAAAGCTTACACGCTGTTAGACGAGATAGAGAGAGAGAGAGAGAGAGAGAGAGAGAGAGTCAAAAGATGTATGTATTCTCACATCCATTTCATATCCGTACACCAGGTGACTCGTAATCGTGTTAATTCGAGGAAGCATATACTAAGGTGTTTCCGTTTGAAGATGTATATCTTTTTCGTAGATTTTTTTTTTAAATTAACAACAACAGACATGTGCATTACCATGGAAGACAAACTACGAGCGGTAGGGTGCTTTTGAGATCTCAACTTTGAGTGTTGGCATGCTGATGAGTGTATGCATATTGCGGTGAGAAAAGGAGGAGAGACGGGGGAAAAATGGAAATAGCCTTATATATATATGTAGAACAATGAATGAATTAATACGCACCTTATCGAATGCAGAAAGAACGAAGAGCGAAAAAAAAAAAGTAAAGAAAAGTGTTTGAAATGTTGGGGGCTGGGTACTGGCGACAAGAAATATACAATTAAAATTACTAGTAAATAGGAAAAAAAGCGTCGTTTTTTATTTGCGTAGCATTAGTGTGAGAAGAAAGTGGCATATAGGGGAGGGGGGGGGGGGAGGGGGGCGGAAGAGAAAAGATCATGCGTATTGTACAAGAAGGATAACGGAAACAAGTAAGGTAGGAGGAGGAGGAGGAGAGCGGCGAGCTTCGTTACTTTGGACTGACAGAGAGCTGACAGCGTCTATGTAACTTCTTCGATGCATCCTCTAAGATCGATAACAGTGGAGAAAAAGAAAAGCCTGTCAGTAGAAGCTGAGTGGCAATGGCTTTGGTGTAATTTGATACCGGGAAAGTCGCGCTCAACGCTTCTGTTCTGCTGGTGTTTCAAAGAACGAACGCGAAGCAGCATGACGATATATAATCAACGCAGAATGCACACCATTGTGGGGAAGTGTAATATCCAGGAAGAAAATGTTAGCGTAAACTGGTTTGAAAGCGTCGGCAATGCAGTCTGCGTTTTCTTTCTTGCCTTCGCTAATGCTCCACAACCAAAGCTGCAGAACAAAAACAAGGAGGGGGAGGGGGAAGGGGGATTCAAAGTCGAAAGAGCGGAGGTCCAAGAGCTCTCCATACAGCTGCTGACCGCGTGCCGTGTATGTGCGCTATTCCAGGACGATGATATCCTTGATAAGCTCCTCAGAACCGCCGGAGCCGACGATGGCGTAGAGGTACACGAGGCCCTTCTCCGCCACCGGCGGGCGTCCCTCCGCCGCCCCCACCGCCGCGCTGCCGCTGTCCAGGATGCCATCCGGGAGCTCCAGCGGGACGTAGCGCATGGCGAGCTGCCGCAGGCGCTTGTGCTGCCCGGGAGCGAAGAGGTCCGTCAGCACCGCGCCGCTGTAGACGAGCCCCAGAGGAGTCGATGGTGCTGACGTTGCGAGCGCTTCAGGGGCGCTGAGGACGGCCTGCGGGAGGCCGTAGATGTCGCCCGTGTCGAAGAGCATGAAGGCGGCGAGGTCACGGGTACCGCTGCCGGGGCGCAGCGTGTTCTCAAAGGTGGAGACGTCGGGGCCGGCGCAGCAGTGTCCGCGGGGGTCCAGCGGAGCGCACGGCGAGTCGACGGCGCATACGGCGACCAGTCGGTCGCAGGCCTTTGGACGGGGCACCTCTGGAGCCGCCTCCGCCGGCTGGCCCGCGCCGCCGTTTGCGGCCGCGGGAGGGTAGGTGGGCTGAGGGCCGCCGCCCGTCGAAGAGCTCAGCGGCGCCGAGTGCGTCTCGGCTGCCAGGTCCTCCGCGGCGGCCGCGGCGATGCTCTGTTCGTCGGTAGACCATAGCGTGCGCAGCTGCCAGCCGTCGGGGCCGCAGCTGAGGTGCATCAGCGTGCGCGAGCTCCACAGCAGCGCACCGGCGACACCTTCCTCGTTACCCGACACAAACACCACTCGAGGGGGCCGTGGCAGCTTCGGTGGTTGGTCTTGGTGCTGGTGACTATGGCGGTGCTTGTGACGGCTGTCAGTGTTGCTGTCGCCGTCGCGGCCGTGCGAGGAGCGCTGCGCAGCCGCCGCGACGGCGGCCGCCACGTCCTTCTCGCGGGGCGGCAGGTCCTGCTGGAACAGGATCTCGCCGTCGTCGATCTCGAGCACCGTCAGTGTCAGCTGCGGCGGGGCGGAGTCGCCGGAATGCGGCTGCAGTTGGAAGGCGACGGCGATGTTGTAGCCCTCGCCCGTCTGCAGCGGCCACAGCGCGAACGACAGGCAGTTTTGCAAGATGGTGATAGTCGCGTTGGCCGTCGCACCCACTCTGTTGCTGCTGCTGCCGCCGGCGCTACTGCTGCTGGCCCTGGACGGGGGAGTGGTGCTAGCGGGCCGTGGCGTGCGGAGCAGCTCCTGCTCGGTTGTCAGAGTAAGGAGATGTAAACTAGAAAAGCACAGCTCTCGGCGGGCGGCTGCCACGTTGAGGGTGGTGGTGAGGGGTAGCGCAGGGCGGTACACCTCCTGCACCGTGATGACCGCGAGGGAGTCGTTCTCGGGCACGACGAGGCGGCAGCAGAGCGAGCCGTCGACGCGCGCCAGCAACACGACACCCTTCTCCACCTCCACCGGGGAAGCAGAGAGAACCCACTCGCGCGGGTGCTGTTGCACGTCCGCTTGGATGGCAGCGTCAGTGAGTCCCAGGCCTATCAACGTCTCAGACAACACGTTGAGGGCGGTGAAACCGAGCCCCGCCTCGGGTGCCTTTTTTGCACCGTTGTTGCTGGCGGCCGCCCGTCCCGCCGGAGTCTCACTGCTGGTGCTCTGCTGCGACGACACCGAGCGGGGGTGGCGGTGATAGAGGACGAGGGCACCGCGGCGGCACGGCGCGAAGGAGCGCACGCGCACGCGCGAGAGGGGTACCTTGCTGCACGTCGAAATGCTCCGCGGCGTCAGCTGCTCCGCCGAGGTGCGTGTCGTGACAGTGACAGGCCCGTTGATGAGGCTGCGGGGCGACGCGGGGCGCTGCTCATTGCTGGAGGTGCTGCGCAGCGCGCGCGACGGGGAGAGGTGCGGCGTCGTGCCGTCGTCGGAAAGCAGGTCGGGGACACGCAGCACCGCGGGGTGCATGTGCACGACGGTAAAGGTCTCGCGCGCGACGGCGGTCGGCACCGACGACTGCCGCACGTCGATCTGTAGCACGTACTTGTTCGCGCCGCCGGGGGTGCAGCTGTTTCGGCCGCCGCTCGCACCGGCGCGCAGGTTGGGGACGGCGCTGCCACTGGAGAGCAGCGGGTCCTCCGCGGCGCTCAGGGCCTCCTCCTGGGACGAGAAGCTGCCACCGCACACGCTGGGGCCGCCGCACGGGGCCGCAAGCGCAACGCTATCGGCGTAGCTGCTGCCGCCCGGGGCGTCCTCTGAGAAGGTAGTAAAGAGAGGAATTACGAGGGGAAAGAGCCATCGCGTCTCCAGATCGCCGGGGCCGTCTTTGCCCGCAGCTGTCTTGTCGGGCAGCTGGTCGGCGGCCAGCATGAACTGTGGCAGCTCGGCGGCGGTGTAGTTGCGCGTGAAGAAGCACAGCGACTGCCCTTTGCGGCCAATGTGCCGGTGCAGGCTCACCTCGACGTCGTAGATGACGTCGTCTGTCGTGACGAGCACGTCGAGGGCGAGCTGCATCCCCTGCCGCACCACCACCTCGTGCCTGCCCTCGTCGATGGTGACGTCGTGCTCGTAGGTTGGCACGACTGGCGCGCTGGACACGGCGCTGCTCGGGGAGATGGACAATGAAGCGGGGGAGGGCATCACGCCAAAGGCCGACGACTGCAGCAAACGCAGACGCACCTCGCTTGCGCAGACAACCGGAATAAAAGAGTGCGGCAACTCCCCGAACCGCGTCGGTGGCTGGGAAACGCACAGCAAGTGGTACGTGCAGGGATCATTGGTGCGGGACAGACGCACCGTTGGGAAACAGACCGTCAGCTTGTTATGGCTCTCGGTGCCCGTTGCGCTGGTGGCGCCGCCGCCGCCGCTAGAGTCGCCCTCGCTTCCGGTGGTGGGCCGCTGCCCCGTGTTGTCCTGCTCCTGCTCGAGGAGACTGACGCGCGCGCTGCTGCTCTTGAGCGTGGTGGAGTCGGCCGCGCTACCGTCCAACTCGCCCTCGTCCGTCTCACTCCTCGGAGGGTGATCACTGTAGTCGCGCTGAGAGACGGAGTCGCCCGCAGAGGCGGTACCGCGTACAGAGCGGCGTTTTCCAGTCACTGGCGCAAGGGAAGACGGCAGGGACTGACGAACGACGTGAACATACGGTGGGCGGGCAGCGCGGTCGCAGCAGCCGCCGTTTCCCTCCAGCAACGCGGTGGTGGTCGTGTCGCTGGCGAGGTCGTTGTCGCCCTCGAGGTAGGTGAGCTGAAACGGCACGCGCTGCATCACGGCGATGACCGCTGCGATGGCGGCGGGGTCGATCCCTCCGGCGTCAGGGTCGCCGGCGTTCGCAGCGCCGGTTAGCAGTCGCAGGGACAGTGGGACGCAGGTCTGGACGCTATCGCTGGGCACATGCAGAGTACCCGCAAAGACAATGGGAAACAGCAGGTCGCGAAAGCGTCGCAGTCGTTCGACGAGCTCGGCATCATCGGAGCAGTAGTCGTCGCTGCTGTCTTCGGTGCATGCCGTTGCTGCAGGATCGGCGTTGTTTCCCAAAGCAGCCGCCAGCGGTGTAGGTCGCACTGGAGAAGGGTCCCACGGAACTGGCGGCGGCGCGGTCTGGTTCTCCAGTATCAGCAGCAGCGTTCGCATGACTTGTGCGTCGTGTGCGCTGCGGCCCGACGACGCAGCGGAGGAAACAGAGACCACGAACGGGGAAGTGACGCCACTGTTGATGCTGCTGCTACACGCTAGGGTGTTACCGTGCACCCTCTCCCACGTCTCGCGTGAGGAGAAGCGCTGCCATACGAGCGGGAGTGTAAGAAAGTGTGCGGAGGCCAGCAGACGTTTAGCCACAAGCAACGTCTGCTTGGCGCGAAGATAGCGGACGGCGGCGGCGCTGCGTCGTCGGGTGCCCGTTGTCGTCTCAGCTACCGCCTGCGCCTCCGCAGAGAGAATGCCATTGATAGAAACCGTGCCGAGAGCCGCTACCGTCTCCTCTCCAGCCTTCGCCAGCGATTCGCCGGCTGCCACGTAGGCGGCGTGTGCGTCCGCATGAATTGCTTCGATAGTCTCAATGACGCTCGCTGCAGTTGCTTTGTGAGCCATCACCGCTGCCGAGAGCTCCAGATCGAAAATGAGGTGAGGTTAAACAGGTGAAAAGCAAAGAAAGGAGGGGAGGGATGTCAACGAGGTGTTTATTGTATCAATTGAGGTGTGGGGGGGGGGTGGAAGTCACTGAGAAGTAGCTGTTAGAAAATACGAATGTTTGAAAACGTACTAGTAATTGTTTTGTAGTGAAATATTGCTATACAACGAGAGAGGAGATAGATAGAAAGAGAAAGAGAAAGAGAGAGAGAGAGAGAGAGAGAGAGAGAGAGAGAGAGAGAGAGAGAGATGTGTGTATTGAATAAAAAGGAGGAGATGTATTGCTAATAAAGAAAAATATTTCAAGGAAAAGAGGAATAAAATGAGAAATAAGTAACTGGATTACTGAATAATAATCCTTCTGTAGCAGAAAGTTCCTAACAATATTTTCCTCTCAGAGTGTTTAACCGAGTAAAAGGAATAGAAAGATGGAGGCCGGAAAGACGCACGTTGGATCAGGGAAGAAACGGCACGACAAGGAGAGTTGTGTAGTCAGAAACGTACCCAACAATCTTGTGAATTAACGTAAACAGTTGAAAATGAGCAGAGAAGAGAAAAGAATCAGAATGTATGAATCAACGTATATTGTTTACTGGACAGACACATTTGCTTGAGTCTGTGAGTTTGTGTGTGTGTGTGCGTGAGTGAGTGTGCCAGGTATCGGAAACGAAGAAAAAAAGATGAAGGATTTCGTTCAAACAGTGAGGGGCAATGTGTATGATACAGATATCGTTTGATACCTTTTTTTTGTTGTTGTTGTTGTTGTTTGTAACATTTTGAGTAGTTCTAAAGTAAAAAAAAAATGAGTGCAGAAGAGAAAATTAGCAATAATATGTATGTTGTATACGAGAATGGGGTGGCTAGTCCAAACGTCTCATGTATTTGGACACAAAATGAAACAAATCATAAACCAAAGTTGTAGAGAATGGAGTAACAAAGAGGGGCGTGTAGTAGTAGACGAGCTCAAGTGGTAAACCACACAGAGGCAAATGGCTCACTCGTCGTCACTACTCGAAGAGTCCCCACCGCCGGGCAGAGCGCTCAACCGACGCACCGCTGCAATGTCCGCCTGACGCCCGGCGCGACGCTCCTGCTCCTCTTCCGGATCCGCCTCCGCAGAAGTACCCGACGTGGTTGGTGGCGCGGGTGCCGGCGCCGCGCCAGGCTTCCTCTGTCCCGCACGGCGGCCAGCAGCGATAACCTCGGGTCCGCCAGAGGCGGCAGCAGGTCCTCCTACCTTTGCGTTTGCCGAGGTGTGCGAGCTCGCAGGCGGGGCCTTGCTCTCGAAGCTTGCACGCATCGGCGGGGCGTGCGCCGGACGGCCGCTGGCGTCGGTAGGCGGCTGCTGGTACAGCTTGCGGTTCTGGTGCTGGGGGGCCTTCTTGTTGCTTGGGGCCGCGGCGTACGCGCCTCCCCCGAGTTTAGCCTCGAAGCGAGCCAGCTCCTCCTGCGCCTCCTCGCGTTCCGCCGCCTTGCTGGCGCGGGACGGCGCGTCGCCGCCTCCCGCGTGCGACTCGTCCGCGTAGGTGCCCACCAGCATCGGGTCGTGGACGACGGTCTGCGCATGGCTCCCGTGACCGCCGGCGGCAGAGCTGCGCGTCGTCTTGGGAGGCATTCTCAGCGTGGCGCAGTGACCTGGTTTAGCGCACGGGATAATAAAAAAACAATAATAATAATAATCGGGAGAGAGAAAAAATAAATGAGCAAAATCTAGATAAACAAGCACTTCTATATGTTCGAGAAGACTGGAGACGGCCCTTCTTTTTTCTTTTCTAAAGAACAAGAGACCAATCTGTTGACGGGGGAAAAATTAAGTGGCGTGTTGAAAGAGTAAAGAAAAATGGTTGATAAAGTCTCCAAACAACGTGGTGTAATGCAGTACGTACTTCATGGATAAAAACAAAAATAACAATATAACACAAACAGGAGCAAATATATGAACGCCACATGGTGTAAGGCTTACGGGACGGTTGTTGTGCCGCATCCTCTAGTAGAACATAACTGTCGGAAAACACAAAAAGGAAGTGGTAATAGGAGGGGGGGGGGGGTAATTCCAGTTGGTTTCCGCGCTACTCCACACACTTTAATCTATCACTCCATCGTCACCGCCGCCGTGTTTGCAGCCACTCGTACAACTCCACAAAGTCGTAGAAGCGCAGGAGTGGACCCATCAGAATAGTGTCCGCCGCACGCGCCGTCTCCCACGACGGCTCGCCGCCTTCAGGATCAGCGCGAAAGCCGATGCGCTGAGCCGCGCTGTTGGCAAAAAAGGCAACGACATGCAGTGGCAACAGTGTGGACCGGCCGGAGTGCCGGCGGTGGTGCGGGGGAACAAAGCACACCAGTGTGGGGCAGTCCTGGGCTCGGCTGGTGCCCTGCGATCGGCTGAGCAGATCTCTCAGCGCGCGCACCGCCACAGGTAGCGGCAGCATCGCCTGGAAGGCGGGGGAGCACTCGACGATGTCGCTGCGATCGACCGCCGCGTCGGCCGTGTTCTCGTGCTCATGTCGGAGGTGATGCTGAACCAGTGCTGTCCACCACTGTGCCAGAAGCGTCGTCGCACTGTCGACGGCGGCCTTGCCGGGTGACGAGACAGCCTGTGGGCGGTGCACAGGTTGCGCCTGACGCTCAGGTGCAGGGGATGAAATAGTCTCAGCAGCCGCGGCGCTTGGTGTTGCGGACGTCTCGGCACGCAAAGGCAAAGTGACATGCGGTGAGTGAACAAGCAGCGAGACGGACGCACCGCAGGGTGGCGAGTCGGGAGGAGTGGGTGACCGTAGGCGACGAGCCGGTTGTCTCCGCTTCATTTCACTCTCGGCCGCAGCCCCCACTGAAGATGTCATCATCACATCCGAGGGTCGCGGCAGCGGAGAGGGAGAACTGCGCACGGGGACTGCCGCGGAGGGGGCATACACGTGCGCTGAGGTGTCTGGTACTCTACAGTTATTCGCCGCAACCTCGTTAGCCGTGTTAGAGCTGGGGAGAAGATGCCTAGGAGGCGACCGAAGGCATCGTTCCCGCTGCCGAGGTGCTGGCGTATTTGTGCGCCGTGATGCCACATCTTTCAGCAAAGCTGCTTCACCGGCGGACTGCACATCGGGGACGGCAGGACGGGGGCTACTATCCGTGTCGTCGTCCGACTCCGCCGCGTCAACCAGAAGCTCCAGAGCAGACTTTTCGTTTACTAGCTGTGTAGAAGGCTTGCTGGAGAGCAGTGCGGCGTCCTGTGTGTTTCGTTGAGCACCATTCCTTGTGGTATCCTGTTTTCTACTTGCGCAGACTCCCGGTGTGGGTACTTTCAAGTGCGTGCGTTCTGGTGAGGTGTTTTCGACCGTGCAAGAAGCAGTGTTTTCAGTGTGGATTTGTTCCTCATCTTGCGGCTCCAGCGACTCCACATGGCGTGCAGCATCGGGTTTACCGTCAACAACCCGCAATGCCTCGGTGTTTCTCTCAGCCGCACCGCCGGTCACGGGACTTGGAACGGGGGGCCACGGAACGCAGGCACCGCAGGTGCTTTCACTATCACTAGCGCTGGCGTCTCGACACTTGAGGGCTGGTGGTGAAGGTGGGCATGAAGCAACCGCGCGACGCGGCGTTGTGCTCGACGAATTTAAGGCCCTAGCGGAACGCGAAACGCGCCGCGTTCGGTGCTCCCCGTCTGTCGACTTCGCTTCCGCCAGCCGTAGCATAGAGATGCCAGCCTGATACAGACGTCGCCGCGCGTCGTCACGGCGCCCGTGCGAGGTCCGCGCTGATGAAGGTCCGCGCGTCGTGTTGTCGCCTACACTGATCAGTATCTCACCCAGTAGCTGGTGTCCAGCAGGAAGAACATTCACGTCATGCGACGAAGCCATAGAGCGCGCTACATTCGATGGGGGTAGCAATTGGGGACGGTGATGTGCCCCGTACCCGTCCGCTAGACGAGCCGAGCGTGGGGAGATGAGAGGAGTGAAGGTGCACTCTTTATCAATTTTCTCTCTTTCTGCCACCTCGCGCTGCTGTCTTAATTCTTCAATATGCGCCTGCCGCTGCCTCTCGCGAGCACACTGCCTGCGAACAAAGTCCACATTGGAGCTTGTCAATTGTGCAACTGCCCTTCCTCCTGCATCTGTTTGTGCTCTGGGTGTGGCAGTCTCACTGGTTCCGCGGCGAGGGCTGTCGCGGTAGCGGGAGGAGACGGAAATCACCTGCCCCGCGTAGTCTCGTCCGGTGATACCGCCGTTGGTGCGCGGAGAGAAGGACGGGGCAAAGAAATCTACATCGGAGCTGGTCAATCTCTCCTGGCGACGCTGCGGGGTGCGCGGGCGCGCTAGACGCTCTACCAATCGCTCGGTCTCCTCTGCTGATAGCTGCGGAGGCGGAGGACTTCCACTATCGCTGTGGTACGTATCGGCACCTGGAGCTGCCGCTGTCTTGCGTCTGAGACCGTTTCACTGTTCCCCAGTACTGATGGCGTGCCAGAAGCGCGCGGTGAATCCAGACGAGACGTGGCGCGGCGTCGACGGTCCTCGAGGTCAGCCGCCGCTCGCTGCAGAAATGTCGGAACACTAGAAACGGATGATGGCCTGCTCTTCTTCTCCTTTTTTGGTGAAATTTCATCACTTTTTTCTGTCCGGGAAGCCGCCGTCGCCGTCTCAGCGGCCGCCACACGAGAACGGTACCGCCGTGCCATTTCTGTGGTCTCTGGAGAAAGCTTAATCGGTCGGTACAACGTTTCAGCCTCTGTTTTTGCCGCCTCCTCTTGCATGCGAATCTCTCGCTTGCGCAGTTTCGCCTCCAGCCACGCTTCTTGGCGGTTGTTGAATTCTCGCAACTCCTCAACATCAATCACACTCCACCCCGTCCTTTGCGAGCGACCTGCCGAAGTTGCCTTTTCTTCTTGCGACCGTCGTGTCCTCTCCTTTTCGTGCATTTTCCCATCACGCTGCCGAGCCCACAGCTGTTGCCGTTGAACAAAAGAACTCTGTGTCACTGCTTGCGCCGCCTGGGCACGGCGGAGAATAGGGTCAGCGTCATCACCTGCCAGGGACGCCAACAGAAGTCGGCCTCTATCATGTTGCGACGGTGACGGTGCCGGTAGAGAAGGTGACAGTGAACAGCTAACTATTCCCGCTCTCGCGCCGTCGCTACTTTGTCTGACCCCGTATGGCGGCACTGGGCTCACTGAGGGACTGGCGATGGCTGTGGTCACGGCGGGGCGTGCGAGTATATTCGCAGAGATCAGTGTAGAGTGCATCATCAGTGTTTGTGAACTCTCGCCCGATGAGTGCTGCCTCAGACACTGTTTGCTTGGGAGCACCGCGACAGGCGAAGAGATCCAGATAGTATTCATCTCGTCGTTCCGATGTTGTGGTGGTCATAGTTGTTTATCGCACAAACGCGTGGTTGTTGCGTAGGCACACAAAGACCCTGTTGAATAGTTTCTGAAGCTGTCAAAGTAGCGTGATTATCATAGTTGTGAAGAGGTAGCCAAGGAAATGTGCCAACGAATGCACAGGAGTGGCGCGCGGCGCACGGACAGGAGAAGCGTGCGAAAGCAGATATGACAACATACAATTGAGCTGACATCGCACAGCCCCGGAAATACATGTCTCACGTGTGAAAAAATTCACTCTTTGGTATTGATGTGTGAGAGCAAACAAGGAGAAAAAGACAAACACTTATTTGTCATGATAGTTCACGGGTGCACGACGCCCGGAACCTATATCACCACTGTTTGATACCATTTTGTACATCGACAGAACACAGGGTAGGCAACAACAAAAGTAATACACGGAGAAAAGAACGCGGCAACATATATACAAAAAAAAGTGGTGGCAGACGGAGCACTGAAAGCAAAAAAAAAAAAAAGAAAGAAAGAAAGAAAGAAAGAATAGGTACAGTGGCGAGAATAACGTATGAGAATAACGTAGTAGTAGGTGTCGTTAAAAACGACCAGGAGTGACGCCGGCCACGCGTGCCCACACCTCCACCTGGCGCGGGATCTCGCGCAGCACGGCGGCGGCCAGCTCGGCGGGGTTGCGCCGCTCGTACTCGTTGAAGGGCACGAACTGCACGAGGTCGCGCCGGCAGGTGGTGCCGCGGCGGTCGCGCAGCGCCTTGGCGTCGCCGTCGAGCTGCTCCATGGAGGAGAAGTCGGCGTTGCCGATGCCGATGATGATGATCGACACCGGCGCGTCGTCGGCGGCGACGATGCAGTCGATGGTGTCCTGCATGTCGGTGATGGCGCCGTCCGTCATGATCATCAGGATCGTGTAGACGCCGCGCGACTGCCGCGCGCCCTGCACCACCGCGTTGATCGTCGGCGCGAAGTTGGTCGGGCCGCTGAAGCGCAGCTGCGGCAGCAGCGCCGCGTAGGTGTCCACCACCTGCTGCATGCCGTTGAGGTAGGCGTTGGCGGGGTTGCCGTTGAGCGGGAAGAAGTGGCTCGTGCCCTGCGTGAAGGGCGCCACGGCGCCGAAGCCGTAGGCGGGGAACTGCCGGTCGCTGTCGTACTCCTGCACCACGTCGGACACCGCCAGCATCGCCCGGATGTAGTTGTTCGGCCGCACGGGGTCGTAGAAGTGCAGCGACCGCGGGTCGCTCTGCGGGCCGTTCGAGCCCGTGAAGTCGATGGAGAAGGCCATGTTTACCTGCATCCCTGACTGAAGGAATTCTGGAAATGACGCCGTCGGGGTAAAGTCGCACTTGTCAATGGCAATGAAACCAAAAGACTTACTCTTTCCCTTCTTGTCCATGAGGAGCTCGTACTCCTTGGCGCCACCGCTCATCAATTCCTCTACGGAGAGAACAAAGCTGCCCATGGGTTCAGACGACGTGTTGTCCTTGTCGAAGCACTCGAAGCATACGTTTTGACTAACGAGATCGCCGCCGCAGAGGTCAACAATATCGAGAGGTGGCGTTGACTTCCACTGCGGGTTGAGCGTGTTGTCAATAACTTCCGTGGTGTAGACCTTACTGCGTTGCCCAGTAGGCAACTGGCGTGAGATGATCAGGAACGGGTCCGATTTGCTGAACAGATCCATCTTCTTCAGGTTCTTGCCGCGCACGGTCAGCGCCAGCGTGCCGCGCTTGGTCCCCACCATCGTCGCGGAGATGGTCACTGTGCCCTTGACGCTCAGCGGCAGCGTCAGCGTCGACTGCTTCGCCGTCATCAGCGCGCCCATGGTGAACTCGGTTCGCCCTAGTGCGTCGTCTGCGTCTTTTTCATCGCGGTCCCACACTTCGACCACGAACTCTTGTTTCATCTCGAAGAAGTAGTCAACTGTGATGCACGTTTTGAACTCTGGGTTGAGACTGTTTTTGATCACCTCCGTCTTGCCCACCAGGTGCTTCGTGCCTTTGACAAACAGCTTCAGGTATGGGTCGCTTTTGCTGAAGGCGTCCTCATCTTTCAGTTTGTTGCACTTGAAAAAGAGTTGCGCCGGGGCAGATAACGTCGCCATCTCCAACGAAGCAAATGAAAGAGGTTTTTGTGGTTTTAAAATGCAGAAAGAGCAATAGTATGACTACTGCGAGATCTGAAACGCGATACGAAGGAGTAAAAATAAGGAATAGCGGCGGAAGGTAAGAAGAAACAGTGGAGATAAGCGCAGAGCACTGGAAAATGGACCAGCTCTTGCCAGACAAATATGACAGGGTTAATCACTTGCCGATTTGATGCCGTACGAAAAATAAGAAAGAGATGTATGCGAAATGAAGGGAGAGCGGAGGAGAGGAGGGGGGGGGGCTAAAACAAGAACCGCAGTAGAAGTGAGGAGAATGCAGAAATTTGGGGAAACCATCTATCAGGTCGCGTGCTCTGAACTACTTTCATTGGCAAGGTCAGCAGTGGAGGCCGCAGCGAATAACTGTTTCGACGACTTTTCTTCAAACCTCAGGCTACTAGTTGAACAGAACTGTGAGTTCACCGCCCTTTCCCTTTACCTTTCAGTTTTTTTTTTTTGAGGGGGAGATGACGACACGCAAACAGATATGAAGCCTTGCACAGAACGCGAAACTCCATATCCGATCTTTCATGACACGTAAGCGGACTCATCATTCATTCGTCGACACAGTTGCAGCAAGAGGGAAGTTTCGAAGGAGCAACAAATGATGAATAGTATTGAAACGTATTGCGGTATTTGTCTACGCAATGAGGAGTAAAGTGCAAATAAAAGAGGTAATTGAGGATAGACAAGTCACATGAACAACATAATCTCCGGGGAAAAAAAAAAACACGATATCATTTCACGGTTGGCGAGTAAGGCAAATAATAACAATCTACACGTAAAAGCAAGGAATAAACGAATTGAAAGAAAAAAATATATATCGGCATAGAGAAAGAGAGAGAGAGGGAGAGAGAGAGAGAGAGAGAGAGAGAGAGAGAGAGAGAGAGAACCGTATCAGTAGTTTACCTTTAAGAGGAAGGGAGGAGGATGCGAAAACGAACAGAAAAGGTGGGGGAAAATGGATAAATCATAGCGAAGCAACAAAACAAATAACACATGTGGGGGGTGATATCGGGAAACCAAATAAGGTAGCACTACGACTGAAGACGGTTCTGTGGCTCTCTTTCTTTCTCTCTCATTTTCTACCGGCTTCAGCGAACATTAGCGGGGGTAGTGCCGCTGAGCCTGCCCCACACCTCCACCTGGCGCGGGATCTCTTCAAGGACGGCGGCAGCAAGAAGCTCCGGTGGTTTGTTCTCGAACGAATTGAACGGCACGAACTGCACGAGGTCCCGCCGAGTGACACGTCCGCGGCGGTCGCGCAACGGTTCGTCGTCGCCATCGAGCTGCTCCATGGAGGAGAAGTCGGCGTTGCCGATGCCGATGATGATGATCGACACCGGCGCGTCGTCGGCGGCGACGATGCAGTCGATGGTGTCCTGCATGTCGGTGATGGCGCCGTCCGTCATGATCATCAGGATCGTGTAGACGCCGCGCGACTGCCGCGCGCCCTGCACCACCGCGTTGATCGTCGGCGCGAAGTTGGTCGGGCCGCTGAAGCGCAGCTGCGGCAGCAGCGCCGCGTAGGTGTCCACCACCTGCTGCATGCCGTTGAGGTAGGCGTTGGCGGGGTTGCCGTTGAGCGGGAAGAAGTGGCTCGTGCCCTGCGTGAAGGGCGCCACGGCGCCGAAGCCGTAGGCGGGGAACTGCCGGTCGCTGTCGTACTCCTGCACCACGTCGGACACCGCCAGCATCGCCCGGATGTAGTTGTTCGGCCGCACGGGGTCGTAGAAGTGCAGCGACCGCGGGTCGCTCTGCGGGCCGTTCGAGCCCGTGAAGTCGATGGAAAACACTACGTTCACTTCCATACCAGCCTGCAGATACTCCGGCAATGTGTAAGTCTGAGTATAGTCACACCGGTCAACGGCGAGAAAGCCGAACGGCTTGCTCTTGCCTTTGCTGGTGTGGAGCAGCTCGCCTTCTTTGAAGACGCCATTTAGGAGGTCTTCGGCGGATGTAATGACAGTACCCATACTGTCCTCTGAAAACGCTCCTTTGCTCGCAACAGAAAAGGCAATATTCTTGCTCACGATGTCGCCATCCGCAGAGGTCGACAAGGTCGAGAGGCGGCGTTGTCTTCCATTGCGGATTGAGTGTTCCCTTCGCAGGCTCTGTTGTGTACACGGGCCGCTGCTGGCCGTTGGGGAGATGACGGCAGATGCGGAGAAAGGGTGACGGCTTTCCGAATACCCCAGGCTTCTTCATGTCCCGCGCGCGCACGGTCAGCGCCAGCGTGCCGCGCTTCGTCCCCACCATCGTCGCGGAGATGGTCACTGTGCCCTTGACGCTCAGCGGCAGCGTCAGCGTCGACTGCTTCGCCGTCATCAGCGCACCCATGGTGAACTCGGCCTTGCCGAGGAAGTCGTCCCTTTCCCCCTTATCCTCATCCCACACTTCAAGGAGGAACTCCTGCTTGAGCTCAAAATGGTACTGGACGTTAATGAGGGTTTTAAACTCGGGATTCAAATTATTTTTTATAACTTCAGTTTTTCCCACCAGCGTTTTCGTTCCTTTAACGAACAATTTGATGTACGGATCACTCTTGCTGAAGGTGTCCATATCAGCAAGTTTGTTGCATTTGAAGAAAAGCTGCACCTGTGCGACGACGCTGGACATGTTGAGGAGCAAAAGGCAGTATGCTGAAGTAACGGAAGATATTTAAGGTAAGGCGAGATTTTGTGTAGAGAGGGGAAAAAGTACTACGATATATAACTAAATAAGACAGATAAAAATAGAAGTGCACGTGTGTGTTCGTTGTGCGTCGTGGGTAGGTGTGAGGTAAAATGAGTAAGTTTGAGTCCAGATTCAGGTAGAATCGTGTAGAAATCTGTATGCACGCCAGTGGGGCGCATCAGTTCTGATACATCGTCGGAAGCGCAGAAAAACGCAGTGACGTTAACGACTTCAACCATGACTTCTAAACATAATACTATCCGTTTTGGTGCTTGATCAATTGGCGTACAGCTTTCTCCACACTGACAAGCAGACTCGCTTATTCGTGAAAAGTCGTAAAGGTTTCCAAATGCAACCAGGCATAGAGGAGCATTGTCATAAAGATAGATTTACTTGCAGTGTGCGCATCAGTTTTAGCAGTACAGGAATAATTGGGTGGGAGGAGTAAAAATTAAATCGCGGTGCTGAGCGTGATATACTGTTACGACTTGTTGATAGTCATATACGGGGAAAAGAGGGAGTGAGGAAAAGAGAGGGAGAAAGAGAGGGAGGGGGGAGGAGGGGGGGAGGGGGAGGAACAACCTTCTTAGCAACAGAAATACAGGATGAAGAGGAGGACGAGGAAAAAGTCAATGACTAATACGGTAGTGCGTGTGTGTATTGCTCAAATACAAATCGAACAAAGTAGTCTAATCCACACCATAGCGTGCTGGAAATTTTCTCGCGCATGCATATGTCAATCAAGCAAGATACATAGCTTGAGGAAGGCGTGAGGTGAGCAAAGACATGGCATCACCCGCGCTTCTATACAAAGTTTAGCTGACGTTAGCGTATTTATTGAATTGCAACGATACGAAGAATCGAAGAAGTGCCCCCGTTTTTTTTTTGTGGGCAGAAAGATTCTACACGTTAAGAGATGAGGACAGCTGCCGCCGAAGCCAGCGCTGATATTCGGGCATTACCGCACATTCGCGGGGGTAGTGCCGCTGAGCCTGCCCCACACCTCCACCTGGCGCGGGATCTCGCGCAGCACGGCGGCGGCCAGCTCGGCGGGGTTGCGCCGCTCGTACTCGTTGAAGGGCACGAACTGCACGAGGTCGCGCCGGCAGGTGGTGCCGCGGCGGTCGCGCAGCGCCTTGGCGTCGCCGTCGAGCTGCTCCATGGAGGAGAAGTCGGCGCTGCCGATGCCGATGATGATGATCGACACCGGCGCGTCGTCGGCGGCGACGATGCAGTCGATGGTGTCCTGCATGTCGGTGATGGCGCCGTCCGTCATGATCATCAGGATCGTGTAGACGCCGCGCGACTGCCGCGCGCCCTGCACCACCGCGTTGATCGTCGGCGCGAAGTTGGTCGGGCCGCTGAAGCGCAGCTGCGGCAGCAGCGCCGCGTAGGTGTCCACCACCTGCTGCATGCCGTTGAGGTAGGCGTTGGCGGGGTTGCCGTTGAGCGGGAAGAAGTGGCTCGTGCCCTGCGTGAAGGGCGCCACGGCGCCGAAGCCGTAGGCGGGGAACTGCCGGTCGCTGTCGTACTCCTGCACCACGTCCGACACCGCCAGCATCGCTCGGATGTAGTTGTTCGGCCGCACGGGGTCGTAGAAGTGCAGCGACCGCGGGTCGCTCTGCGGGCCGTTCGAGCCCGTGAAGTCGATAGAGAAAACGATATTGACCTCCATACCTGCCTGCAGATACTCGGGTAACATATATGTTTGCGTGTAGTCGCAGCGATCGAAAATAATGAAGCCGTAAGACTTCTTCTTCCCTTTCTTTTCCTCGACTAATTCGTACTCCTTATTACGATCGTTCAGAATCTCCTCCGCGGACACAACAAAGCTGCCCATGTAGTCATCAGAGAACTTGTCCTTGTCCCAGCATTCGAAAACAATGTTGCGGCTAACGAGGTCGCCGCCGCAGAGGTCGACAATGTCGAGGGGCTGCGTGGTCTTCCACTGCGGGTTGAGCGTCTTGTCGATGACCTCGCTGGAGTAGACGCGGCTGCGCTGGCCGTTGGGCAGCTGCCGCGAGATGTGGAAGTACGGGTCCGACTTGCCGAAGAGGTCCATCTTCTTCAGGTTCTTGCCGCGCACGGTCAGCGCGAGCGTGCCGCGCTTCGTCCCCACCATCGTCGCGGAGATGGTCACCGTGCCCTTGACGCTCAGCGGCAGCGTCAGCGTCGACTGCTTCGCCGTCATCAGCGCGCCCATGGTGAACTCAGCCTTGCCGAGGAAGTCGTCCTTGCCACCCTTGTCCTGGTCCCACAGCTCCACCAGAAACTCCTGCTTCATCTCGAAGAAGTAGTCCACCGTCATGCTCGTCTTGAATTCAGGATTGAGATTGTTTTTGATCACCTCCGTCTTGCCCACCAGGTGCTTCGTGCCTTTGACAAACAGCTTTAGGTATGGGTCGCTTTTGCTCAAGGTGTCCATGTCGGCAAGTTTGTTTGCCTTGAAGAACAGTTGAACCGGAGCGGTGACGTTAGCCATCGTGCTGTGGTTGGTGAAGGTTAAGGGGATTAGTACAACAAGAAGGAAAGGAAAGCAAGTGATAATATTGATTCCGTATTCAGTACTGTTACGAGTAAGTGAATCTACGAGAGTCTTTCGTCACTATTCTTGCACTCTTCACGTATTAAAGACGTAGAACTAGATCGGCTAATATATGTCTGTTGAAATGGCTTGCTCGGGTTGGGGGGGGGGGAGCGGTCAATTTCAGAAGTATGTTTTTCAAGCTGTCAGCAGCAGTCATATACTAAGGAAATAAGTGAAGAGTAACGCGAGTGCAAGGCACATGAGGTAAAAAACGTTCTGGGAGAACTGGATGCCACTGTGATCCCGCATTCCAACGCAGCAGAAACGTGTTCCTTCGCGTAGCAACTGTTAAAGAGACAGAGATCGCACGGGGACTTACTACCTCGGCGTTCAGTGTTAGCGCGCTCAGCGCGGCACATCATTTTCAACGCTTCCTGTATGGGCTAGGTCGCTTTGGTACTGATAAAGCATACGCAAGAAAGCACAGAAAAAGGGTTAAAAAAAAAACGAGCGTAACGTCGAAGATACAGGATGGACACATGAGGCGCTACAACGGAGTTGCGAAGCGCAGAGCAACAGGAGGAACATAGAAGACATTCCGTGGTGCAAGAAAAGGACATCTGCGCTCGTTTATTACAAAGAACATACTGTGTAACATCTCACAACACAGCAAGACTGTACAGCAGAAAAGAATGAATCTCAATAGTAAAGCAACACCAGTAATGTAACTGCGTTAAGACAGTGCTCGCACAACAACAGCCTCTGCGCAGTCCTAGAGCACAAGGTACATTAGCAGCGTAGGTGGAGGGGACCTGCAGTTTTCGTCAGCCGGTGACCGTTCAGCGAACATTAGCGGGGGTAGTGCCGCTGAGCCTGCCCCACACCTCCACCTGGCGCGGGATCTCGCGCAGCACGGCGGCGGCCAGCTCGGCGGGGTTGCGCCGCTCGTACTCGTTGAAGGGCACGAACTGCACGAGGTCGCGCCGGCAGGTGGTGCCGCGGCGGTCGCGCAGCGCCTTGGCGTCGCCGTCGAGCTGCTCCATGGAGGAGAAGTCGGCGCTGCCGATGCCGATGATGATGATCGACACCGGCGCGTCGTCGGCGGCGACGATGCAGTCGATGGTGTCCTGCATGTCGGTGATGGCGCCGTCCGTCATGATCATCAGGATCGTGTAGACGCCGCGCGACTGCCGCGCGCCCTGCACCACCGCGTTGATCGTCGGCGCGAAGTTGGTCGGGCCGCTGAAGCGCAGCTGCGGCAGCAGCGCCGCGTAGGTGTCCACCACCTGCTGCATGCCGTTGAGGTAGGCGTTGGCGGGGTTGCCGTTGAGCGGGAAGAAGTGGCTCGTGCCCTGCGTGAAGGGCGCGACGGCGCCGAAGCCGTAGGCGGGGAACTGCCGGTCGCTGTCGTACTCCTGCACCACGTCCGACACCGCCAGCATCGCCCGGATGTAGTTGTTCGGCCGCACGGGGTCGTAGAAGTGCAGCGACCGCGGGTCGCTCTGCGGGCCGTTCGAGCCCGTGAAGTCGATCGAGAAAACGATATTGACCTCCATGCCCGCCTGCAGATACTCGGGTAACATATATGTTTGCGTGTAGTCGCAGCGATCGAAAATAATGAAGCCGTACGACTTCTTCTTCCCTTTCTTTTCCTCGACTAATTCGTACTCCTTATTACGATCGTTAAGAATCTCCTCTGCGGACACAACAAAACTGCCCATGTAGTCATCAGAGAACTTGTCCTTGTCCCAGCATTCGAAAACAATGTTGCGGCTAACGAGGTCGCCGCCGCAGAGGTCGACAATGTCGAGGGGCTGCGTGGTCTTCCACTGCGGGTTGAGCGTCTTGTCGATGACCTCGCTGGAGTAGACGCGGCTGCGCTGGCCGTTGGGCAGCTGCCGCGAGATGTGGAAGTACGGGTCCGACTTGCCGAAGAGGTCCATCTTCTTCAGGTTCTTGCCGCGCACGGTCAGCGCGAGCGTGCCGCGCTTGGTCCCCACCATCGTCGCGGAGATGGTCACCGTGCCCTTGACGCTCAGCGGCAGCGTCAGCGTCGACTGCTTCGCCGTCATCAGCGCGCCCATGGTGAACTCGGCCTTGCCGAGGAAGTCGTCCTTGCCACCCTTGTCCTGGTCCCACAGCTCCACCAGAAACTCCTGCTTCATCTCGAAGAAGTAGTCCACCGTCATGCTCGTCTTGAATTCAGGATTGAGGTTGTTCTTCACCACCTCCGTCTTGCCCACCAGGTGCTTCGTGCCTTTGACAAACAGCTTCAGGTACGGGTCACTTTTGCTCAAGGTGTCCATGTCGGCAAGTTTGTTTGCCTTGAAGAACAGTTGAACCGGAGCGGTGACGTTAGCCATCGTGCTGTGGTTGGTGAAGGTTAAGGGGATTAGTACAACAAGAAGGAAAGGAAAGCAAGTGATAATATTGATTCCGTATTCAGTACTGTTACGAGTAAGTGAACCTACGAGAGTCTTTCGTCACTATTCTTGCACTCTTCACGTATTAAAGAGGTAGAACTAGTTCGGCTAATATATGTCTGTTGAAATGGCTAGCTCGGGTTGGGGGGGGGGGAAGCGGTCAATTTCAGAAGTATGTTTTTCAAGCTGCCAGCAGCAGTCATATACTGAAAAAAAAAAATAAGTGAAGAATAAAGCAAGTGCAATGTACATGAGATAAAATGCGTTCTGGGAGAGCTGTATGCCGCTGTGATCGCGCATTTAAACGCAGCAGAAAAGTGTTCCTTCGCGTAGCAACTGTTAGAGAGACAGACATCGCAGGGGGAATTACAACCTCGGCGTTCAGTGTTAACGCGCTCAGCACGACACATCATTTTTCAACGCTTCCTGTATGGGCTAGGTCGCTGTGGTACTGATAATCCATACGCAAGAAAGCACACAAAAAAGGGTAAAACAAAACGAGCGTAACGCCGAAGATACAGGATGGAAACATGAGGCGCTACAACGGAGTTGCGAAGCGCAGAGAACAGGAGGAAAAAAAAAGACATTCCGTGGTGCAAGAAAAGGACATCTGCGCTCGTTTATTACAAAGAACATACTGTGTAACATCTCACAACACAGCAAGACTGTACAGCAGAAAAGAATGAATCTCAATGGTAAAGCAATGCCAGCAATATAAGTGCGTTAAGACAGTGCTCGCACAAAACAGCCTCTGCACAGTTATAGAGCACAAGTTACATTAGCAGCGTAGGTGGAGGGGACCTGCAGTTTTCTTCAGCCGGTGACCGTTCAGCGAACATTGGCGGGGGTAGTGCCGCTGAGCCTGCCCCATACCTCCACCTGGCGCGGGATCTCGCGCAGCACGGCGGCGGCCAGCTCGGCGGGGTTGCGCCGCTCGTACTCGTTGAAGGGCACGAACTGCACGAGGTCGCGCCGGCAGGTGGTGCCGCGGCGGTCGCGCAGCGCCTTGGCGTCGCCGTCGAGCTGCTCCATGGAGGAGAAGTCGGCGCTGCCGATGCCGATGATGATGATCGACACCGGCGCGTCGTCGGCGGCGACGATGCAGTCGATGGTGTCCTGCTTGTCGGTGATGGCGCCGTCCGTCATGATCATCAGGATCGTGTAGACGCCGCGCGACTGCCGCGCGCCCTGCACCACCGCGTTGATCGTCGGCGCGAAGTTGGTCGGGCCGCTGAAGCGCAGCTGCGGCAGCAGCGCCGCGTACGTGTCCACCACCTGCTGCATGCCGTTGAGGTAGGCGTTGGCGGGGTTGCCGTTGAGCGGGAAGAAGTGGCTCGTGCCCTGCGTGAAGGGCGCCACGGCGCCGAAGCCGTAGGCGGGGAACTGCCGGTCGCTGTCGTACTCCTGCACCACGTCGGACACCGCCAGCATCGCCCGGATGTAGTTGTTCGGCCGCACGGGGTCGTAGAAGTGCAGCGACCGCGGGTCGCTCTGCGGGCCGTTCGAGCCCGTGAAGTCGATAGAGAAGGCCATGTTTACCTGCATGCCTGACTGAAGGAATTCTGGGAGGGTGTAACTGGGAGAAAAATTGCATTCGTCAAACACAATAAAACCGTACGACTTCTTTTTGCCTTTGTGCTCTGTAGTGAGTTCATACTCTTGAGTCCTGTTATTAAGCAGATCCTCTGCGGAAACCAGAAAACTACCCATTGATTCGTCAGACATGCGGTCCTTGTCCCAGCATTCGAAAACAATGTTGCGGCTAACGAGGTCGCCGCCGCAGAGGTCGACAATGTCGAGGGGCTGCGTGGTCTTCCACTGCGGGTTGAGCGTCTTGTCGATGACCTCGCTGGAGTAGACGCGGCTGCGCTGGCCGTTGGGCAGCTGCCGCGAGATGTGGAAGTACGGGTCCGACTTGCCGAAGAGGTCCATCTTCTTCAGGTTTTTGCCGCGCACGGTCAGCGCCAGCGTGCCGCGCTTCGTCCCCACCATCGTCGCGGAGATGGTCACCGTGCCCTTGACGCTCAGCGGCAGCGTCAGCGTCGACTGCTTCGCCGTCATCAGCGCGCCCATGGTGAACTCGGCCTTGCCGAGGAAGTCGTCCTTGCCACCCTTGTCCTCGTCCCACAGCTCTACGAGAAACTCCTGCTTCATCTCGAAGAAGTAGTCCACCGTCATGCTCGTCTTGAATTCAGGATTGAGATTGTTCTTCACCACCTCCGTCTTGCCAACCAGGTGCTTCGTTCCTTTGACAAACAGCTTCAGGTATGGGTCGCTTTTGCTCAAGGCGTCTGCATCTTTGAGTTTGTTTGCCTTGAAGAACAGTTGTACCGGCGCGTTAATGTTAGCCATGGTGAGGCTTGTGTGCGTGTGTGTTTTGGTAATGTGTACAGTAGAAAAAATAATGATGAAATGCTAGCGTCTTGCTGTTTTTTCTTTTTCTCGTCAGTCGCTATTGTAGCCTGGTGTGTTGCTTGACTGATTGAATGCGTGACTAGTATTGTGGCACGGCTTGGGGAGAAGTGATGTAAGTGCTTCAAAGCGCACAGCACCGATGTAGCGCACAAAAGCACGGCACTGAAACAGGTGTGTAGCGTAACTGGCCATATACAGTTTAGTAATACACTCTATTGTACATTTCATGCAATTTCGTTCGGGTGATTCGGGTGAAGAATGATCATTTCATGGAATACAATCGAGTCGCTACGAGTCGTCTTGAACTACATAGTCTCCGCAGTCGTGAAGAACTCAAAAAACGTCCTCGCTTGAGAAAGTATTGAAAATCATGTAGGGGAGGGGAACCAGAGTAGCAGACATTGCCTAGTGCAAAACGCGAAAGGGAAGCACTGAATTCATTTTAAATTAAGAAGCTTAAAAAAAAAAGAAGAGAAGACCGTTGGCCAGAGCAGGAGCAAAGTGAATACCTTCAGAAAGAATCGGTGGTGTATTGCTGCTGTTTTGTAGTGACCGAAAAAGCACTCTTTATCATGCTTTCTGCAGTCTCACTCAGGAGGACGCGTCCGTCGTCGTAAACTCCGTCACAGAGCAGCGCCGCGAGGGCAGAGCGAAACTGCTCAAAGTCGATGACGGCCTCCGCTTCCTCGTCGATCGGCCTTGTTTGGAGCGTACTTTCTGCGGCGTGTTCTTTCTCCGAAGAGGTGATCAAAGATTGGAGAAGGTTAATACCGAGAACGTTCATGCTGTTCACCAGCTCAGCCCCGCTGTAGCCCTCGGAGGCCTCTACAAACGCGTCAATAAGAGCGCTTTGCAGGCTCTCATTCTTGCTGTTGACTGAGGTCGGGGAGGCGAACCAGTGTGCCCAGGTGCCGCGGACGCAGTGCGTCGCCATGGCCGCGCGCGCGGCGCGGTCCGGTAGCGGCACGCGTACGTGCACGTCAAGGCGCCCGGGACGCAGCAGCAGCGGGTCAAGCTGCTCGATCACGTTGGTAGCTCCGACAAAAAGAATGCGGGCGCTGTCACTCTCCGCATGCGTGACGTCCAGCAGGTGCAGCAGATGGGACACAAGACGAGAGTCGTGTGCACTGTCGCCGCCGGCGGTGCTGTACCGATTTCCGAATCCAGATTGTATTTCGTCCATGAAGATGACGGAGGGGCTCTTTTCCTTTGCTAGCTGAAAGAATTCCGTCAGCTTACGCTCCGACTCGCCGACCTCGCTCTGTAGCAGCTCGGGTAGGTTGATGTATATGAAAGAGGCGTTGAGGGAGGTGGCCATTGCCTTTGCCAGCAGCGTTTTGCCAGTGCCAGGAGGTCCGTAGAAGAGAATACCCATGGCGGGGCGCACGTGGTGGCGCGTGTAGTAGTGCTTGAACTGCCGTGGGAGACGCACCATGCGCTCCTGAATCAGGGTTTTGACCGACTCCATCCCTGCGATGGCGTCGAATGGGGTGTGCTGCACATCAATGTAGCCGCCGGCGCTGCAGTAGTACTCGGATGAAATGGTCCCGCTGTTTCTGAAAAGTGCAATCACGCTGCGTGCCGCCGTTGTCGCCACGGCGGCGACGTCGCTGTGCGACAGGTTCGTCGCCAATGGGCCTCCCGGCTCCCTCTGCATTTCCGCAGCCAGCTCCGCGACCTCCACAAGTCCAGCGTAGGTTATGCCTCCGGAGCGGTACGCAAGCGCCGTACAGAGTGCCGTCACCACTTCATCGGCGCTGTCGTGAGCAGAACCCGCTAAAGTCTCCAAAAAGAAGGACAGACGCTCTTGTTCATTGGGACTGCTGAGGGTGAATACGCGGTCGTAGCACTGCGCGACGCAGAAGGGGTGCATCTCGTGTTCTGCTACGCTGGCAAGCGAGACGACGACCACACGCTTGATGCCCATGAGGTGCAGCTCCTCAGCTGTGAAGAGTGGCGGGCTATCTCGCACAACGCTGTAGTAGTCGGAAATGAACTCAGGATGGTGGGTGAAT
This sequence comes from Kentomonas sorsogonicus, assembly GCA_030347455.1. NCBI lineage: Eukaryota > Euglenozoa > Kinetoplastea > Trypanosomatida > Trypanosomatidae > Kentomonas > Kentomonas sorsogonicus. The sequence goes on along the minus strand of JAQOSZ010000292.1, from coordinate 166,372 downwards.
GCAAAGCCATCTTCCTCTGGCTCGTCTTCGTCTCCAGCAGTGGCAGCGTCTCCTCCGTCACCATTGCTGCCCGCAGTGGGAGCAAAGCGACCGCCGGTATGGGAGAGGAAGAACTCCAAGTGGTCCAGTACGATCAACAGCACACTGTTGGGCTTTTCCTCCGCCTCTCCGCCGTCTGCGTTACGCACAGCTGTTCTCCTCCGCACCGCACCGGAGACGCTTGCCCGAATCTCCCGCCGCAACAGTGTGTGGTGCGCATCCTGTGTGTTTCGCATCGCCACCGCACGGGCGAGGCGTGGGGCGGCGACTAGCAGAGGTGTGTGAGGGCACTGGAGAGCAAACTCTGCGACGACTCCCTCCACCAGCGTCGACTTGCCGTTCCCGCTGGGTCCACAAAGCAGCAGCGAGTACGTTCGCGCGTCGTTGTTGAAGTAGCCGTAGCGCTGGTGCGTTGAGCTTCCATCGTCGCCTGCAGGTGCCTCGCACGGAGCACCGGCGAGTGCACCAGGGGTGCGATACGTCACCCAGTGCTTGAGCACAGAAAGAAGTAGGTCTTTCGCTTCCGCGAAGACAGAAACGGCTGAATTCGTATCATCCCTCGTTGTTATCATGCTTGCTATAGTGTATGAAGTGTTGGTTAGGGCAGTGATAGTAGGAGAGTGCGCAGGGTTAAAAAGAAGGAAGATGGCGGCCGTTCACATTCATGGGCCTACCTATGAAACCCCGTTTTCCTTCCCCAACTGCCCAAGGTGAAGCCCACCAAGAAAACGAAACATTGTCGACGATCAATAGTGCTTCCATGTGATGATGACACACTGGAATTGACTGCGGCGAGAGAGGAAAAAAAAAAGAGTGTCCCAGAAACACTACTTGACCCAGATTTATCCATTATCATAAATACCAACATATAAATATTGCGTAATCGAACATGATGTAAGAGGGGAATCAAAAAGAGAAGGAAACGTGAAATATAAGCAGTGAAGTGAAATGCAACACACGGATAATAGGACATATTGCATATGTATAAATTCTATGAGCTGAGACCATCGTTTTTATCTGAAAGTAAAACATAGGTACATTCTATGGTAACAAGAAGAGAGACAGAGAGAGAGAGAGAAAGAAGGAGGGGGTCACGGTGGCAGTAGTAGTGCATGCCCTCTGTTGCGTAATTGACTGAGTGTTGGACATAAAATAGTTGACGGCTAGATTGATTGCGAGGAAAAGATGGTTGGGTTTCCGTCCGCATCCTCCACACAGACAAGATCGGCGATGCCGTAAAGGGACCGTGGTGGTGGAGTGATGGGAGCCGGCTCCAGCGAGTCGGGCAGCGACGACGCAGTCCCTGCACAAGATAGCAGGCCGTAACGGGAGGCGTGCGCTCCACATGAACCGGTGACGGGAACGCTGGCGAGCACACACGACTCGGTAGTGCAAATACTGTTGGGCGCCAAAACGAGATGCATAAAAGTGTCATCGTGCTCTGCAAAGAACGCCCCTCCCCGGGCAGGAGCACCACCCATGCTGTTGGTTGTGAGTGTGTCCGCATAGGGATTGATGTGTAGCTGCATGCGTCGGCTAGTGTCGCCGATGGCCCTGTCAGATCCACAGTCTGTGGCACAGCGGCCGTTCAGAGATTCGGCCGGTCGTTGGGGTCGTTTTCCGAACGAGAACAAGGCTCCGCCGCCCGCGCAGGCACCTGCAGCAGCAGCAGCTTCTTGCGCCTCCAAGTTGAACAGCTCCAGGCCGCGCAGTGTAGTGATGGCGGCGCTGCCAGAAACGTCGACGAGGGCGAGCACAGAGCCCCCGCCCGCCACAGCAGGACGGCGGGTGACACTGGAGACCATCCTCCCGGTCGGCACGCCGCAGACACCAGGGACAGCGGCGGCGGCGGCACGTTTTCCGGCTGGTGTGGATGTTTTCGGAGTGTAGCGCGTATCGACTACAGCCACCGCGCCGCGTCCCTCGGCGAAGCTCGCGACTACCCGGTGCTGATCAAGGAAGGCGGCGCACGACAGAAGACCCGCGCGGGTAGTGCACGCGGACGCGTTCGGGGCGGAGACCGCTGCGAGACGGCGCTGTCTCTGACGCCCTGTGGCAGTGAAGTTGCCTATCCACGGCGGCTGCGGCACGCACAGCGCAAGACACGGCGCATCCGCGGCATTCGCCGAGCCGCAGCGGAGGTCGTAGAGAGCCAAGGAGCCGTCTGAAAATCCTGCCAAAACCATCGTGCTGCCCCCATCCCCCGTGTTCGCGCCGGCCCAGTCCACGCACGTCGCGTTGCGCAGTTTCGTCTCCGTGGCGTCCGCGTAGAGACGGCGGTGGGACACGAGCGACGCAGCTGTGGTCTCGTGCATGCCGCCAGCGGAGCCGCTTCCCCCACTCGCTGAGAGACGCTCCGCGTCAAACACACAAAACGCGGTTGCGGAGACGGTGAGGAGGGACGTGCGGGTGTCGTTGCTACGTAAATCAAAGAGGTCGCTTTCCACCAGCTCATCTGGCGAGCGCCCGGCAGTGCACTCCGCAGCGCCCATCACCGCGTGGGGAGAGAATGATAGGAGTTCCTTCAACCCGAATGCGTGGCGCGCGGAAGCACCAGCACCAGCGTCGCCGGCGACACCAGTGCTGGTATGCCGACGGGCGCTCCGGCACTGAAATGCGCTACTGGAAGAGTTGGAATCTTCTTGCTGAAGTGGGCTATAGTCTTCAGAGTCGTTGTCGTACAAGAGAATAGAAGAAGAGCTAGAGGCTCCGTCATAGCGGGAATGCGTATCGCGGCTCTCCAGTCGGGGAACCTTGTCATGTTCGCAGTCACTATCCTCCTTTCCACCAACAAAGCGGAGAGTACCGACGTGTCGCCTGTATGTTCCTTCCTCGTGGGGCATGTCGCGCGTGCGCAGACTACCCTCTCGGACGACCACCGTGCGAGGTTGCCGCGACGAGAAGCTGGCTGTGACAAACTGACCACGACGGGCGTTGAGCGAAATAAACTGCCCGGCGGCTGTCGGGGTTCGCGCACTCTGGTCGTCATCCACGCTGTTACGGCGAGCGCTTGCCAAAGACATGCGGCACGTGTATCCGCAACGCACAGATGACGAATCCCATCCAAAAAAGCTAGTAGGCGGATATCGAGTAGCACGCTCAAAACGTGGAGCGAACGGATCTTTCCCGTGCTCCAGTTGCGCTACGTAGTCGCTGGATAACCGCCGCATGGGGAAATTCACGCCTGGAGAATATTTAATCTCCGCTCCCTATTGGTGTCCTTCTTGACTTGAGAGAATGATATTTACTGTGTACCTTCAGAGCAACATGGGAAGAAAAGAGAAGTAAACACAAAAGGGGAAGAGGTCGAAGGGAGTGAAGAAAGTTACGAACTGTACAACAAAGAACGAAAGAAGAAGTTACACATCACGTCGAAACGCACAGACACAACAGCAGTACCAATCTTCCGAGTCTTTCTTCATATTGTCGTACATTGTTTTTCTTCTTTGCTCTTGTTGTTGTTGTTGTGTATGCATGTGTAATGTTCGTGTGTTATTTGTAATGCATGTATATTATATGTCGTTGCTACAACCAATAATGTGCATGAGCACATGTTTTCAGCCAACTCATAAATAGGAAAAAAAAAAGGAGGAGAAAAACACAAAACACATAAAGCACAGACAGATTCCACGTAAACTCCGGCGTAAGAGTACAAGGTAATAGTAATAACAATTACAGAAGACGAACCTCCCAGCAGGGTCACGTTGACCTGTATGCGCAACAATGGCCACACCAAAAAAAAGAAAGAAGTTGGCACGTTCGCTAAAGCAGATGAGCAGTATTTGTAGCGAGGGAGATGGTATTGGGCAAAAGTTCTAATGCCGATCACAAGTCAATGAATATATTTTAAAGGATAATACTTTTGTGTTGCTCAACGGAAACAAATAAATAAATAAAAAGAAATAATCTGTGAGGAGAGTTTTTTTTTTTGTTTGTTTTGAAATCATTGGGAGACCGTGAATGATTCAATCATTAGAGAGGGCACAACGCGACACACCTAACTGTCGGGAGATACATCACTGTGTCTACACAAGGAGCAGGTGTCCCGGGGGTGGATGCGGGTGTGGCCGTTTCTTTAGTTTTCTGTTTTTCATGCGGTGGATCTGCCTTCGTGGCGGGAGTGGTGCCCTTTGCTCGCTTCGCTTTTGCGAGACCAGGGTTAAAATCTGCCTCCGTGACCTCTTCTCCCGCCCTCACACGCTGCCGCAGCGTGCAGTACAGTTTGCCTTCGTGAAGGAGTTTACAGGAGCGCTGGTAGACGGCACGCAGCCGCTCTGATTCACGCATGAGTTTCTCGGGGAGCGGCGGTCGTGTCTCAAGGCCGTTGATCTCGAGACCGACCGTCAGTTTCGCCTTACGGTTCTGCGGGACGCCGCGGCGACCATTGCGGTGGCGCGCCGCCCGACGCGCCAACTTGGCAAATACCTGACACAGCTGCACTAGATCGTCGGTGGGTTCGCGGAACACGTGGTCGAAGCGATCGGCGGTAACGTCGTCCCGGCAGAGCGTGACAACCACGTGTCTCCCAAGACGACCCTGGCGGCGCAGGCTGCGGATCAGTCCCAGCCCCGCGGCGCACACCTTTGCCTGCAGCTCCGCCTCCGTCGCAAGGCGGCCGTAGCGGACGTCGCTGCGCAAATCGGTGTAGCGCTTACGTATAGAGCGCTTGTGGGCTGCACGCGGCGTGTTGAGCAGAATGCGCCGCCGCTCGGCGTCCAGCACGCTGCAGTGGTTGGTCGCGAAGAAGAGCAGTGTGTGATGCTGGTCGACGACGCCCAGGTGATTGCACAGTGCCGAGGAGTCCTCTTCAGGAAAGCGCAGGCAGCCGTGTGCAGCGTTGTCGAGAAAATCAAACGTCTGGCCCGTTAGCACAAACTGCAGCATCGTCCGCTGCGCCACCGCCTGCCCACACGTGACGACGCCGAGGGCCCGGCTCAGCGCCGCGGCAAAGTGCGGGTTCACGGCCGGGATGTGCGCAATCGGGAGATTCCGCACAAACGCCTCCGCCTCCTTGGCCGATCGGATGAAAACGCATGAAAGAGCGAACACGCACATTGGCTCGCAGCTCCTTCTCTAGCTGCGTCATCACTTGCAGTTCCCGTTTTGTTAGTGAGCGCGCCTTCGCCGCGGATGCGGTGCGGCCAGCGCGCTCAACGACACGCAGTGCCTGGTACCGCTGGTTCATTCGGGAGGCAATGTTCACTTCGACGTCGCAGGCCATCTTGGCGAGTACGGGTGTGCCCGCAACACCAAAGCAGAGTTGCATGCGTTGCCGCGCCGCGTCCATGGCCGCCACATCGGCGGAGGCGAGGTAGTTGGATATAAAGAAGCGACGCGCCTCGGCGCGAGCCGCGTGGGCCACCGCCGTTGCCTCGTCCACGATGTTGACGCCACGCACGGCGTCGTTGTCGGCGTAGTGGCTGCTGTATGCTGCGATCAGCTCTTTCATCGGCCGGGAAAGCACGTCGCGGCGCACCCGCACGGCAATCTCGGCGACCACCCGGTCCGGTGGAGCTGGGGCGTAGAGAGAGGCGGGCTGCACGCCGGCGACGCCGTCGCGCTCGAAGGGAATGGCGTGGACGAAGCAGTAAGCGTCGCGCACCGCCTGCTCCACGTGTTTGCGTGCGGTGAAGAGCATCGGTGCGATCTGCGCGTACGGCGCAACATCGGCGCAAAACTCCCCCTCGCACGGCTCTATGTAGCTCGAGCAGTAGTGCTCGCGCACCATCGCAATCACGGAGTGCAGCAGCACCTCCCGCGCTACAAACGACACCGTCACCTCCGGCGAGAAGGGTGCTGCTGTGGCCGCGGCGGTGCCGTCTCTCCGTCGGCGCTCCGTAGCGCTTTGCGGCGTGTGAGACGCGATCCAGTCGTAGAAGCGGGCGCACGCGGTGGTCGTGCTGTACTCGGGGCCGATACCAAAATCGGCGAGACGACAGTAGAAGGCAGAGGACAGCCGCAGATCCTCTCGGGCCTTGTCCAGACGGCGAAGTTGGATGATGCCCATCTGTGTGGCGGTATGCGCGGCAAAATGGTGCATCGCCGCGGCAGCCTTCAGCGACGTAATGATCTCTTGCGACGGCGGAGACGAGAGAGTGTGCAGCGGCAACTCTGAGATGTTCGGTACGCTCAGGTCGCGGTGGATGCGCTCCAGTGCGGCCGCGCCGGCCTCCACCTCTCCCTTTTCAACAATCTTCTTGAGCTTAGAGTGGGGCAGATCACCTGTGCGCACTCTCGCTGTTTTGCGACCGGACTGTCGTTGCTGCGTTTCTTCCGCCGACTGATCATCCTCACTGCCGGCGGATTCTGGCGTGGACGAGGGGGTCATGGCGAGGGCGGCGGCGGTGTCGGAAGACGCGGCGGAGGCGCTTCCGTGCTCACCAGCGATCGCGAGCTGTTGAGCCCGCTCCTGCAGCACTTGCTCCATCAGCGGGTCCGTGACGGGGGTCAGAGCAAGAGTGCGCTTCAGCTGCTGTCGGCGCAGCGCTAGGAGCTCCGCCCCGGAGCACGACTGCGAAAACCTTGTGGACGGGCGTGGCACATAGCCGAGATGGTTGGCGCCATTAGGGGCCTTTGGGCGCTCCGTACTCCCTGTGTCTGGAGAGAAAACGGATTCCTCACTCTCGGCGCTGTCTGCTTGCGCCTCAACTGTCACTGGGCTGTCATACGCAGTCGCTTCAGGATTCGACAGTGTCTCCTCACCTTGTGGCGCCACGTCGGATGCGCTTGATGTAAGCGCGGGAGCCGTCTTACCTTCCACTTTCTTGTCGGAAGACGATGAGGATGCTCTTCTCCCACGTCGGCGCTGGCGGGAGTTATCAGTCGTACCCCCTTTCGGTGCACTTCGCTCTTCCTTCTTTTCCTGCTGGCGTTGCACTTCCATAGCCTCTGATACAGCCTGGGCGACGGCCTCCTCACGCATCTGCTGCAGCACCAGCAACAGAGTCTGCCGTACTCGTTCCAGGTCCATCGACTGCTCTGCAGAGGCAGCACTGGAGGAGGTGGCATGCTTGTTTCGGCTAGACGAACGCACCTGCTCGGAACTCGCCCGTGATTTGCCACGAACCGTTCGTCTGCCCAGCCGTAGAGTTGTGAGGGAGCAGTAGCAACGGCGGGGGACGCGAGTAGATGGGCAGGCGCTGTGGTGCTGAGACGACCGTAGCGCAGCATTCGCAACTCCGCCTGTGGTACGCCAGACGCAGGCATTCCGTAACAGTCTGAGGTCGCGGAGGGAGTTCATAGATGCGGATCTGGCCGGTAGTGAAGCCTTATTATTATCGATGTTACAGTCAAGAGTAATCGCTTGAAAAATATGAATATATACGTCAAGAAAGTAATCTTATTGTTCTTGTTCTTTTCTTCGCTTCGTCTATTCGCTTGCTACAGACTTGTAGATGTGGCGGAGTAAAGGAAGAGATAACGGGTCTCAAAAGCAGGTTACGGACCAGTACCATTTTCTCATATTTACCGCACACAATGGCACGCACGATACGGGGAGGCAAAAGTGATAACATCTTGACATATTCATTACTGTTCTTACAGGTGATATCTGATTCCTAGCACAGAATCGTGTTTTTTTTTAAAAGCTATTATCACCACCGAACAGCGTCTTGTCATTGACATCATGGCAATGGTGGTGGAATCAGATATATTTATTTTTTTTGTGTGGTTGTCGTTGCAGTTGTAATCGCTGATCCGTACCGAGAACTATAACAAAGAAATAAAAGAATGTACCAGGTTCCAGCAAGAGCAGCAACAACAGCCTAGTAATAATAAGTAATAGTAATAATAATGACGCGGAAAAAAAAAACTCTAGTTGCAAGTGCGCCATTTAAAGGATAAAGACAGTTGTTGGAACATAATGATGCAGTGTATTAGGGGCGCTAAAAGTAGAAAAAAAAAGAAACGTAATCAACGGCGGCAACCTTAAAGTAGGGAAAAGGAAAAATACTGCGAGCTAGGACTATCGATGCTTTGGGTTGTTGTTGTTGCTGTTTTCATTAGCTTCTCTATGCGAGGTGTTCGGACTGGTAACATGACGCCTTCCGCAACCCTAGCTCCCCCCTCCCCTAAATGCGTCTACTTCAGTTTTATCGATATTTCATGGATTCTATGTTAATTGCATAGTAGTACTACGTATATATATATGTGTGCGTGTGCAGTACAAGCTCACAACGGGTGTGTGGGTTGGGGGGGGGGGAGGGAGTTGATGAAATTAAGTAATGAAAACGTAGAAAGAGAGAGAGAGAAAAAAAAAGAAGGTATCTATGTATTTACTGCTTCTTGATGTTGTGAGCCTGTAAGATCTGGTTGACCATATCATCAAGTGCGTTGGTGCCGGCACGCGGGGGAGGCCTGCGCGAGGCAGAAGCGTCTGCGGTCTGCACCGAGTTGAGCGCCGGCGCTGAAGCAGTTCGTGCAGCCGGAGCGCTTCGGCGGCGGCGGACGGCGCGTACGCGCTTCTCGAGCTTTTGCTGGCGCCTCTCCAAGTCCCGCAGCGCGCGGGTGACGTGGCCGAGGTCGCGGCGGTGAGCCGTGCCCTGCGCATTCACGGTCTTCTTGTATGTGCGCTGCCGGTGCGTGGCCGCCGCGAGGGCACGCTGCAGACGGCGCAGCTCGTCTCTCCTGGCGGCGTTCCCGCACGGCGTCGGACGCGATCTGACGCTTGAGGGACGTGACGGTCTTGGAGAGACGGGTCAGTGCCGCGGAGGACGCGGGGCGGGCAGTGCCTCCGCCAGCCGTCTTCCTCTTGGAGGGCTTGCTCTTCTTGGCTTTCTTGACCTGCTTGGGGCGACTCGTCTTTCCTGACGTTTTCAACAACCGTTTCTTCGTTGGATTCTTGAGTTTGCGCGATGCCGCGGTTTTCTTCGCCGTCTTGCGACCCGACTTGGCAGCGGCCTTTGTTTTCCGCCCCCGCACAGAAGGGCGACGACTGCCACGCGCAGGGGCACGCTTGGCTGCCGGTTTGGCACCGGCCGGGGAGCGGCGGCCCTTCGTCATTGACGCGATGATAGCGTCCACATCGGTCTGCGGCACTGAAACCGGAGCGCGCCTCGTGGGGGTGCGACGGCGGACTGCAGCGCTCCTCCGTTTGGCAGACCCCGCACTGGATGGGGCAGCCGCGGTGGCGGCGCTGCTGGGAGGAAGCTTCTCAATGTCGTTTTGAAGCTTCGAGATCTTGGCGAGGAGGTCGGCGAGGGACGTGGTGGCCGGGGCGCGTGCAACGGCGCTGACAGAGAAGTTGCGGAGCCCGGTGCGGTTGTTGAAGGTGGTGGAGGTGGGGGCGGGAAACACCCGGCGGAGCGAGCCACCCATCAATTTGCTTTGCATGCTTCAGTAGATCGTGAAATTGTGTTTCGGCTTTGGGAAAGAAGATTTTTTTTTTTTGGAAGTATTGGCGGAGAGAACGACGTGATGTGGGGGGCATGTTTTTCAAATTTGGTGCGAGTGGGGGACAGTAGCACCACTGCTCAACAATGAGCGGATAAAAGCGGCCCGCAAACATGAGAAAAGTAGCCATGTCTTTTCATTTTCATTGACATTGCAACTGCAGAGTCGGCACGCGTTGATGGGATTAGCGATGAGTTTGGCTCGCACCACAGGCAGGTGCTGTGCACCAGGAAAGAAGCTTTTTTTTTTCCCCCTACAACACAAAACTTGAAATAGAGTGAATACAAAACCAAACGGAGAAAGAAGAGAGAAGGAGAAAAAGGAAAAAAAAAAGAATATGAAGAACAAGAAGTGATACACTCTAATCGATAAATTTTTCCAAAGTAAACTTGACGAAGAAGAAAGAGTTTTCCAGACGGTGTTTCGCAGGAAGAATAAGCGTTAGGGCAGCGCGCTCAACTCTGGTGCTACATGGCCCTCTGGATCTACATACGTCTCCTCTGTGGCACTATGATGACAACATTGAAGAGAAGAAGAAGATGGTTGACGTAAAAGATTAAGCTTTGGGCTTGGCAGACCGGTAAAAACAACTGTTTGAAGCCGATACACTAAAATGATGGAACGAATAGGAAAACAAGAAAAGTAATGGAGGGGGAGGGGGGGGGAGGGGGACTCTATGTTCAACACAATGTGTTGATTGGGTTCGTGATTACCACTGGTGTGTGACGGCGGGGTCTACTTGCGGGCGGCGCGACGGTCGCGGGCGACCTGATTCACCAGCGCCTGCTGGGAGTCGGAGAGGCTCACCGCGACGCGCTGCGACGCCTGCACGTCCTTGCGCACGTCCGCCAGCGCGCGCCGCAGCCGCTGCACCTCCTTGGCCTCGCGCTGCGCCGCCGCGAGCTGACGGCGCACGGCCGCCACGGTGCCGGTCAGCTGCCGCAGGCGCTTGCCATCCGCGCGGCGCGCGGCCTCGGTGTTGGCCAGCATGCGCCGCTGCTGCGCAATGGTGCGCGCGGCGCTGCGCTTCCCGGCCGCCCCCTGGCGCCGCATCGCCGCAACCGCGCGCTGCAGGTTGCGCACCGCAGAGGCGCTCACCGCCGGCTTGGAGTTCTTCTTGGAGCTCTTCTTGGCAGACTTCTTGGCAGACTTCTTGACATGCTTCTTGGAGCTCTTCTTGACAGACTTCTTGGCAGACTTCTTAGAGGACTTCTTCCCGCCCTTCTTGACGGTCTTCTTCGACGCCTTGCTGCCACCCTTCTTGGTGACCTTCTTGGTGACCTTCTTGGAAAGCTTCTTGCCGCTCTTCTTGATCTTCTTGCCGCCCTTCTTCGAGACCTTCTTGGGGGCCTTCTTCGCGACCGCCTTCTTGGACGACTTCTTCGACACCTTCTTGACCTTCTTCCCGGCCTTCTTGATCTTCTTCACCTTCTTGCCGCCCTTCTTGCCGCTCGTCTTCTTCTTCTTTGCGCTGGTGACGGTCTTGCCGGCAGCCGGCGTCCCCGCCGCGAGAGGCGCAGGGAGTTTGTCGATCTCAGAGCGGATCTTCGCGACGCGGTCGAACAGCGACGACACCGAGACCGGCTTGGAAGCGCGGAGAGCAGCCGTGGTCGAGATGCCGCGGGAAGCCACCTCCTGGGCCACCTGACCACGAATCATGGAAGTGGCGGCGACGGCGGCGGCGGGAAGCGTTCGGCGCAGCGCGTTTGAAGCGTACAGGCTCTGCATGGCGTAGTGTGCTTGTGTGAACAGTTAAAAATATGTGGGGAAGGCTACGTAAGCTGTTGACGAGTTCTATATCTACGATAGTCGGAAGGTTATAACTTTTCATGCATACGTGTTCGTGTATAATGTTCGGTGGTATATTAGATAAAAGAATAGAGAAAGTATAAGGACGGAGTGGGTAAGTGAAGAGACAATAGTGAACGAAAAAAAAAAACACTCGTACCTCGGCAAGAATAGAAAAGGAGAAGGAATAAACAACGTTTTAAAGACTTCTCAACACGTCTTTAAGTGTAAAATGTTTGTAATAAGAGCGGTATTGCACTTTCTCGTCTGTGGACTTGATCATTAAGCATTTTCTGACTGTCCTACCATTCTCCTGCGTATCACCGGAAAACGTGACGCGTGATGAAGAAGCTCGGCCCTAGTGCAATAAGAAGAAAACTGCGGAGATTAGATTTAAATAAAACATCATATTAATCACAACAAAAAAAACAAACAAAGAAATGATACAGTAACCACAGTGGAAAGGGGTGCAAAAGAATGAGAACAAGTGTGTCTATACGATAATGAAAACCTCTCCGCATCACTGAGGATTCAGAATTATAAATCAAGACGAAAAAACAATCAAAGTAATAGATGGCTCACGTATCACACACACACAAAAAAAAAGTATCTAAGGATGAAAGAAAATATATTTTGGATTCAATTGCCACTTGTCGGGGGAAAAAAATAACAACGAAATACAGGAATAGAGCAAAGGTCTACATTGCTGATAATTGTCAACGACCAGCTAATGATAAATAACACTGGCGTGTGACGGCGGGGTCTACTTGCGGGCGGCGCGGCGGTCGCGGGCGACCTGATTCACCAGCGCCTGCTGGGAGTCGGAGAGGCTCACCGCGACGCGCTGCGACGCCTGCACGTCCTTGCGCACGTCCGCCAGCGCGCGCCGCAGCCGCTGCACCTCCTTGGCCTCGCGCTGCGCCGCCGCGAGCTGACGGCGCACGGCCGCCACGGTGCCGGTCAGCTGCCGCAGGCGCTTGCCATCCGCGCGGCGCGCGGCCTCGGTGTGGGCCAGCATGCGCCGCTGCTGCGCAATGGTGCGCGCGGCGCTGCGCTTCCCGGCCGCCCCCTGACGCCGCATCGCCGCAACCGCGCGCTGCAGGTTGCGCACCGCAGAGGCGCTCACCGCCGGCTTGGAGTTCTTCTTGGAGCTCTTCTTGGCAGACTTCTTGGCAGACTTCTTGACATGCTTCTTGGAGCTCTTCTTGGCAGACTTCTTAGAGGACTTCTTCGAGCTCTTCTTGACAGTCGTCTTGGAGGACTTCTTACCGCCCTTCTTGACGGTCTTCTTCGACGCCTTGCTGCCACCCTTCTTGGTGACCTTCTTGGTGACCTTCTTGGAAAGCTTCTTGCCGCTCTTCTTGATCTTCTTGCCGCCCTTCTTCGAGACCTTCTTGGGGGCCTTCTTCGCGGCCGCCTTCTTGGACGACTTCTTCGACACCTTCTTGACCTTCTTCCCGGCCTTCTTGATCTTCTTCACCTTCTTGCCGCCCTTCTTGCCACTCGTCGTCTTCTTCTTTGCGCTCTTAGGCGCACCCAGCATCTTGAGGGGAGACGGCAGCACAGGAGCCACGAGGCCACCGGCCGGGCGGAACCACGCAGAAGCGTCCGTGCCGACATGCGGGACCGCCGACGACTGGTGAGCGATATTGAGTGTGCGGGTGGTGGGGACGGCCACCGTAGCAGTGCCGCAGACTGCAGAGGCTGCGGCGCGGCGGAGCGCGCGGTTCGTGAGAGACTTCTGCATATGACGTAGTACTTGTTTTGCTTTGTTCGCGGTCAAGTGCGATATACGACCAATTTGTAGCAGTAGTTAAAATGTAGTTTAGAAAAAAAAGTGTAAAATGTTGACCTGTGGTGAGATGCGAGAGAGAATAAGAAGAGGAGCGAGTATTACGGGACTGAGTGGTAGTGCAAGTAACGAGGCAACACCGCTGAGATCATTTTAGCTTTACTTGGAGCGTCCAGCATGGTATATTCAGAGAAATGTTTTAACAATTTGTTAGAGACTCTGAGCAAACACAGGTAAATCACTTGAACTTGCGCTCATGGTAGGCATTTCTGCTTCGAAGCGGTGAGCCCTCATGTATATACATATGTTTAAAGAGTTTCTGTAGCAACACTTATCGGCAGCAAAGTACGTCACATTACAGGGAGTTTAACACTTCGAAGTCCATTCCTGCAGTGACCACTTGCAGAAAGACTAGATATCTTTTTATATGTATCACGATAGAGAAACACTTTGTAGCTGACAACGAAAGTACTCACTCACGAATAGAATTAGTGATGCAAGCTGCTGCGTTGCCGCAGTCGATTAGATAGAAGGAGTGAAAGGGGGAACTGGGAGAAACGGAGACGAGTAAAAACAAAATATGAAGCCAAGGAAGTTGATTCCTCTCCTGAGCTCTGCTTTTTTTAAAATTAGTGGTGTAGTTAGGATGCGTTTGTGACCGCAGATTGTAGCATGTGGATCACGTCAGAGAGTGTTCTATACTGCTGAGAAAATGATAGGAATCCCGTTACAAATCTATGAGTGTTCTATGATACAGTTACTTGCCATTGACATGGACACCACACACACAAAAAGGAAGTCAGTCGTGAGTGCTATCTCCCTCACTTCCGCAGGACTTGGTGATACAATACGGATGAGTGCCGATAAGACACCTTCACGTGCCTGCAGATAAGCGCTGAGAGCCGACAGACGAACCTGTTATGAGAGAAGGGTGCCACATAGCGCTGCTCTACTCTTTCCCTTCTTTTTTTTTTTTTTTTGGTTTATACACGGCTACGTTTCCTCCGCGCCTCTACCAAGTTCGCGGTTGGGGCACATCACCGCTTACTTGCGACGGAAGACCTTCTTTTTTGTGCTGCCACTCTTTGTGGAGGTATTCTTCGACTTGGACGAAGCAGAAGTGGACGCGGAGGGCTTCTTGAAGACTGGTTTACGTGTGTGCGACGCGGGGGCGGGGCTGTGCTGGCGAGCGGGGGCCGTCGCGGCCGGGGCGTCGTCAACGTCGTCGAGATCATCGTCGTCGAGGAGGTCGTCGTCTTCGTCGTCCTCCGCCTCTTCCCGATCCGCCGCCTTGCGAGAGTTAGGCGTGGGATGGCGCGCCGCGCCGCCCTTGTGCGTGCTGGCGGCGGGGGAGGGCAGCGCGTCGTCTTCCTCCTCGTCAAGGTCGATGTCGTCGTAGGCGGCGTACGCGTCGTCGTCGAGGGCGGCCGCCTCCGCCGCCGCCGAGCGGCGTGACAGAGTCTCGTAGTTGTCGCCGTACGGGCGGTAGCTGGGCTTGCGGGTCGAACTGACGGCAATGGGGGCCGGCTTGGCGGCCGGCTGGGTGATGGGCTCCTCGTCGTCCACCTCCTCCTCGTCCTCCTCGGCGTCAGCGTCCGGAGCGGGGCGGGTGATACGCTGGTAGCTCGAGAATGCCCCCGCACTGGCGCCGCTGCTTGCAGCAGCGGCCGTCGCTGCGGCTCCGACGGCGGCCGGACTGGGGCGGCCGCTGCTGGTGACGAGGTGGCGCGGGTCCGGGCTCAGCTTCTGCAGGCGCACGCCGAGCAGACGGAAGTCTTTGAAGTTGGCGAGGTGCGGGGCCAGCAGTTTGCGGCCCGCCTCCAGCAGCACCTTGAGATCGCTCGAGGGCTCGTCGAGGGCAATGCTGTGTAGCGTGGCGTCGAAGCTGCGAGTCTTGAGCACGAGGCAGAGGCGTCCGGCGAGCAGGCGCTGACGCACAATCTGTGCGTGGCACGGCACCAGCAGCGTGCGAAGCAGTTGCCAGAACGCCTCGGCGCTGTTGAGCTCGTTGAAGGACATCTCCTTTCCGATGGACTGCGGGCCGTCGTGCTGGTTGTGGCCGTGGGCCGGCATGAGCCCGAGCCCGCACGCGAGGTAGTGCTGGAAAGTCTTGCGCTTGAAGCAGTAGGCGAGGAGGTACTTGTTGGCGAGCAGATCGCCGCAGGTCTTGATGCCGAGCGCGTTGAGCACGAGCTCCTGCGCGTAGCCGATGCCGGGCACCATGCGCAGCGGAACCGTCTGCATGTACTCGAGCACGTCCTCCCGCGTCGTGAGTTTGAGCTCGTGCTGGCCGTTGGGCTTGTTGACGTTGCACGCGATCTTCGCCAAGGCCCCCGTCGGGGCGATGCCGCCGCTGCACGTGAGCTGCGTCGCGGCGAACACCTCGAGGCGGTACGCGGAGCAGACGTCCTGGGCGGTGAGGCCGGGGTTCGCGCGCAGGTACTCGGTCACGTCCATGGTCATCTCGTCGAGACCGAGACTCACAAAGTTCGGGTCGTAGCGCTTCGCGATGTTCTGAATCGCGGCGGCCTCGCGCTGGTAGGCCGGGAAGTCCACCGGGACGATCACGAGCTCCGGGCACAGCTTCTGGCCGATGAAGCCGGGCATGCCGCTACGCACGCCGTACTGGCGCGCGAGATAATTGGTGGTGGAAAGCATGGTGCGGCTGCCGACGCCGAAAGGGACGTCGTGCAGGCGGGGATTCTTCTTCTCGGCGACGGCGGCGAAGAACATGTCCATGTCAACGTGGATGAACTTGCGGCCCATGTCGCGCTCCTGCTCCAGCATCTCCTCCAGCGCGTCCACCTCGGCGCGGATGTCGTCCTTGGCGTCGTCGGAGAGCTGCTCGTACTTCTCCGCCTTGCGCAGCATCTCCTGCGCGCGCTTCTGCCGCGCCTCCTCGCGCTGCTGCTCCTTGAGGGCGAACTGGCTGTTCTTGGATGCCTCCTGAATGACCTTCTCCACGTGCGCCTTGTCCACCGACTGCAGACCCGCTTTGCTGGAGTCGAACCGGAGCTTGCCTGCCATCGCCTTCTTGGTGGCGAGCGTCACCTTGGGAGGGGCGGCGCCGGCATTGGCCGCCGCAACCGCCGCCGTCACACGACCGCCAGGGACAGCCGCCGCCATGGTCGACGCTTTTTTGAACACCTTCTTCGGAGCCTGACGAGCTGCGCTACGAAGCATATTTGAATGATAAGGAAGAAGTTCTGAGAATGGTAGAGTTTGGTGGTGATAACGGTGGAGTTTATTGCTTTTTATTGAGCGCTAGTTAGTAAGAGAGAAAAATATATATATGTTATAATTAAAATTTCAAAATGAGTTTCTATATATATGTAGATGAAAGGAAAACTGTGTTAATGTAATTACTATATTACAGTCTAATAAATAATTGCCCTTCTATTACTACTATTTATTTCTTTATTTTGAACTGAACCAAAAGAGAAAGCAATTGTTATCGTTTTTGAAAACAAAATGAATATTCTATGAGAAAACAAAACCTTTATCACGTCTGTGCGTTGCGTTGCTGATAGGAAGGAGGGGGGGGGGGGTGAAGAAAAAAAGAAAGGTGTAGAGCAGGTGATTGTGACGTAAGGTAGAAGTAATCAGAGCAAAAAAAGGCTTTGAAGCGGAATGTAAAGCAATAGCTTTCTGTATGTATGCATATACAGGCATCAGCAACTCTATTGGTTGTACAAGGGCATACGACTTCACATTGACAGGATCGGGAAAAAAAAGGAGGGCAAAAAAAGCTAGACAGACCTCCACCTTTACAGAGCGGTGGGAGGGTTGGGGCAGGAGGAAGCTATAGAAGAAGAATTTAAAAAAGAAAAAGAAACAAGAGCAGCAATAAGAAGATTTTTGTAAGGCGCGCTAATCATCAATAACAATACAGGCGCTATCCTCATCGTCGTGTTCCTCCACTGCGACCCTACCAACTCGTAGAGAGGATTCTGTGGATGAAGAAGAGGAAAGGATTTGGACAACGGAGGATCCACTGGTGTTGTCGTCCGCCACGGGTCCTGAGGTTGAGGAAGTGATATCCACGTAGTCCGTCGTCACCGGGCCCTCAGCCGTCACCCGGGAGCGTTTGCGGCCCCAATCACGTAATGATTTACCGCCACCAGCACTGCCCTCGTGAACGCGGGAAAAGTGATTGCTGTACTCATCATGACTGCCAACGTCGCCATCGGTGCCGACCGCACGCCGCCCCTGTGCCGCAGCTGACGACGACAGGAAGAGACGGTCAAGGGGTCCACCGCCACCGCCACCGCCTGAGCGGGAGTTTGCCTGCGACGCCACCCGCCGCCGCGCCTCCTCCTCCGTGATCAAGTCCTCGAGCCGCACGCCGAGCAGACGGTAGTCGCGGAAGGCCGACAGCAGTGGTAGCATCAGCGCATCTAGTACGCCACGAAGCACCTCTTCGCTCTGGGTGTACCCGCACAGGGTGGCCGCCTCGCCTGTCCCCGTCCCGGCCGTCTGCCCCTGCACGAAGCTGGATACCGTCTTGCTGTAGTTGCGCACGCGGAACGTGCGAAGCTTCACTTTGAGGCCCACGCGGCCGCAGTACAGTTTCTTCTCCACCAGCCGGGAGAGGCTGCGACGAAGATTATGCAGTGCAATCTCCTGCAGCTCCAGACGGCTCTGTAGAGTCGAGAAGGTGCGTTCCTGTCCAATAGACTTGCGAGTGCTCCCCTCGCTGTCGGCAACACCCACGCCGCTATTACTGTTGCTGTCATTACCGTCCGTACGACCGTGGCCCGACTGCTCAGCGCCATCTTTCGCTGAAGGCGACTCGCCGAATCCGCCGTAGAAACCATACGACGCCCCTGTGGCGGAGGACAGCAAATGTGAGAAGGTTTGCGTGGGAAAGAGATACCGCAGCCGGACCCGCTCGCGGTAAATGTCGCCGAGAGTGTGGATGCCAAGTCCGTTGAGTATCTGTTCAGTGCTCTTGCCGATCCCGGGCATCTCTCGGAGTGGCTGAGGAAACAGGAAGGCTTGCACGGCCGATTTGGTGTTGGGAATCGCCAGAACATACTGGCCGTTGGGCTTCTTGTAATTGGACACGATCTTTGCCAGAAGGGGCGTCGGAGCAATGCCGCCACTGCATGAGAGCTCCGTCAGCTGTAGCACGCTCGCGCGCATCTCTGCCACAATGCTCGCTGCTACTTCAAATTGCTCCGCAACAGTGGGAGGCAGTTCATCTGTAGCACCGCCGGTGTACGTCGTCTTCAATGCATCCTTGTCACTTGACGTAACCCGAGTTGAACGTTGCCGTTCCGCGCGACGCCGGGCTCGGAGACGCCGGTAGACCACCTCGGTCAGCTCAATGGTGAACTCGTCCAGCCCAAACGACATGAAGTAGCGCGACCGCACGTCGTCCGCTGAGCGGTGCGCGCTTGGCTGCGGCGCGGCATGAACGCGTGGGGTCGCCACCGTGGTAGCATCAGTGCGTGAGGCGCCGCTCTCACTCGTTTCGTCGTCGTCCTCCTCCGTCTCGGTAAAAGCCAGAGGATCGAGAAGTGTTTCTTGGACGTGGCTCTGTACGACCGCGCTCTCTCTGCGATACAGGGCGAAGTCCACCGGAACGATGGCCAGCTCCGGGCACAGCTTCTGTCCAATAAAGCCGGGCATCGCACTCCGCACACCATACTGGCGAGCGACGTAGTTGGTGGTCGAGAGCATCGCCGAACTTCCCACGGCCAGCGGCAGAGGCACCTGATACGAAGGTGGTAAGCCTTCCCCGTTGTCTTGAAGCGATGCGCCGTTGCTTTGTGTCCGACGCTGCTGTTCCCATAGGTTGTACAGTTTGTCCACAAGAGCGCTTACCTGTGGTGCAGGTGGCCGAATGCCGGTGCTGCTTGAGTCACTGTCAGTGTTCTCCGATGGTGGTGGTGGCGGTGTGGGGACCGTGCGACGGTTGTCGCCAAGGGTGGCGCCGCCGCTAGAACCTGTACGTCTGCGCTCAATTAGCTCTGCAAGAAGGTGGCGCAGCCGCTTCTCCTCGCACGCGGCGTAAAACATGTCCATATCGACGTGAGCAAATACGCGAATCCACCCCCGAGCTTGGTCGTCCCATTTCTTGCTCTGCGCACCTTGTGTTGTATCTTCCGTTTGTGGCCCCCTGTCGCTCAGTGCCGATACCATTTCGACAGTAGGCTGCAGGCGATGCGGGCGCTGCTGGGGCGCGAAAAAGTGAGGGTCACTCAACGCGGCGCGCTCGATCTCGTACTGCAGCTCCAGCGCATCCGTCTCCCGCGCCAGTTTCGTGTATTTCTGCGCCTCTCCCGCCAACGAGGAGAGCATCAGACGAGGCGGTAGAGTCGTTCCATTGTGTGTAGCGTGTGGAGGCTTTGAAGATGAATGGGATCGGGTCTCAGCACTGCCTTCAACGCACACCACGTCATCACTCTCTTTCTTTTCCACCTCTGGCTGTCGAAACATACAAGCGTTCGTAGGCATCCTTTATTTTGAAGAATCCCACTTCCTTCTGCTTCAGCTGCTCGACTTTCCGTTCGCGCTCCTGACGCTTTCGTTGCTCATTCTCGTAAAATGGCGAACCCTTGGAAAGATTCCGAATGACCTCGGTGATCTTGACCTTGTCGACGTTCGCCAGGCCTGACTTGTGGCTGTCGAATTCCATAATAAAGATGCTATATCTCAAGCGTACACGTGCATTGCGGATTGCGTGTTTGTGATTTAAAAAAAAAAAGTACAAAGGGGAAAAGAAAATGCAAAGGAAAAAATAGCGAGAGAGAATGAGATTGAACTGCTTTCTTAATCTACGTTCGAGTGCATAACCAATACAGTGAAACGAAATAGCAACAATGAAGGAGAGTGAGTGGACAGCATATACGAGCCAAGGCCAGCACAGAATTCGGGCGGCTTCAGTACATGAGGCTCTGCGGATCACGGCACATTGCTACCGAACGGACATGCGAATAAAAGTCAAAATTGTAGCACTTATCATCACAAAAGCATCGGACACCCCAGAAGAGGTACGTGCCGTGCCAGGGCTGAAGGTTTCGTATCGTGCTACGGA
This sequence comes from Kentomonas sorsogonicus, assembly GCA_030347455.1. Taxonomy (NCBI): domain Eukaryota; phylum Euglenozoa; class Kinetoplastea; order Trypanosomatida; family Trypanosomatidae; genus Kentomonas; species Kentomonas sorsogonicus. The sequence continues at coordinate 146,321 of JAQOSZ010000292.1, read as the reverse complement.
AGCAACAAATTCATGTTGCATATACAGGTCTTTCTTTTTTTTTCATTTATCCCGTCAACATTCACAGACAATTGGCGGCAGCTATTTCTTTTTCTCGTTTTATTTGTGTGTGTGTAAGAGTGATGATACAGGATAGGCTACCGAAACAGCCGGGAAAAGAGAAAACGAACAAACAAAAGCAAGGAAAGTGTTACAGGTATCGATCTATGATGACGATTGAAAGAGAGAGAGAAAGAAAAAAGCAACGGTACAGGATTCGCCAAATGCATACCACACACAAGCGTTGGACAACAGGAGAAGAAATAAGCACTGACGAGAAATATAATATCGGTGAGAAGATACATAAAATCGGTGTAATCTGTGGCGCGGCATCTGTAGCACTTTCACACAAACAAATATCGCTACATGATAGCAAAATCTGCCTAGCGCCATAATGCCTCAGTTCACACGCTCTGTTCGCCCTCTTTCCTCGTCCGTTCTGAAGACTATGCGGGGCTCTGCAGCAGGTCCGTTACACGCTCGGGAATCGCGGTCAGAAACACGAGGGCGAAGACGTGGAGAAGCCAGCAGGCGAGGTTCATGCCAAAGCCGACGCCGTAGCTGCGGTTGCCGGAGGCGTTTATGGGAAGGACGGCGAGGGGGGAGCTGTCGGCGCAGCTGCCGGGGCTGGCGAAGACGCCGGCGATAACGGCCCAGCTGATGAGCTGCAGCACCAGAGTCACCACCCCGAGAGGGAGAAAGACGATCAGGCGCCGGCGCAGTGAGAGACGCCGCATCGGCGACGCCGCAAGACCGAAGATGTGCACGCCGGCCGTGAGCGCGAGGGCCAGGTAGCCAACGAGGGACATGATGATGAAGGCGGCCCCGGCCTGCAGACGCGTCTGCGTGCTGCCGCACAGCCCAGTGCTGGCGCCGAAGAGCGAGGTGGGGTAGTCGTACACCCGGGCGTCACAGTTGCTCTTGTATCCCCAGAAGGTGTAGCACGCGCGCGACGGGCCGTCGATCTGGGAGAGAGGAATGAGAACCGTCACCAGGACTAGAATCAGGACAACTGCGGCAAAGTAGACGGAGAGCCGCACGTCCGAGCTGAGCACGGTGGCGGCGACGCGCTCCACCGCGTTGGGTGGTGGCTCGCGCAGCAGGCGGCGCTGGCGGCGGGAGGCCGGGCGGGGGCCTCCCAACAGCAGACCGCGCCGGGAGGAGGTCTTGCGCGTCAGCGGGACGCTCTCGTCGGGGTCGTCACTAGGGCCTGACGCGGCCCGGCGGCGCGTCGCAGCGGCCTCCGCCTCGTAGTGAGCAAACCGAGTATCCAGACGCGGGAAGATGTACGACCCGATCAGCTCCTCGCACGTGTCGAAGTCCTCCAGCGCCTCCTCGTCATCGCCGGAGACGCCGGAGTCGTCGCCGCTGCTGAAGCCCCCGCGGCCGGCACTGCCCGTGCGGCCCAACTTGCGCTGCCGCGGCTGTGGTTCGGATTGGCCGCCGGCCCCGCTGCCCGCAACCACGCCGTCCTGGTACCGCACCTTCTTGGGCGACGGCGACAAGGCGCCTCCTGTCGTGTTGCTATTATTGTTGATGTTGTCGGTGGCGCCCGGCTCGTCCTGGTCGTACACGGAGATCTCCACGTCCTGCGGCCCGGTGGCGGCCCCCGGGCCGTTGGCAACAGCCGGAGACGGAGTTGCTGCCGCCTTTTCGGCCGACGCTGCGGCGGCGGCGACGGCGGCGGGGGATTGTTGCTCGCCCGCTCCTCGTTCGCTCTTCACGCCACTGGGCGAGACGGACACGGACGGGCTCTGGCGCACGCGTCGCGGCACCGTCTGCCCCTCCTCACCCTCCTCACCAGGGTAGTCCTCCTCTCCCGCCTTGTTTTGCTTGCCCTCCTGCTCGCGGCTGTTGGCGTCCGCCGCACGCTTCATCATGGAAGGTGAGCTAAAGGCAGCGCCCTCGCCGGCGGCGGCGGGGTCAGCGTGCGTGGCGCGGGGCGGAACATTGATGTCTTCGTCCTCGTCGGAGATGTCGTCAAACATCTTCTTGCCAGCCAGCATGATTCTGATCGTGCGGGCGTTAGTTTTTCTCTTGTTGTTTACAATGTTGGAAGAGAAGCAAAAGCAAAAAAAGAAGTGCAATCTACAACAAGAGAAATGACAGGACAATATTGATACCTTGAAGTTGTTCTTGTGAATGCTGTAGTAGCTACCAGCGAATAGGGAAGGAGTGGGACCAGAGGCGTGAAGGAGGAAGGAAGAAGGGAGAGGGGAAAAAATACAATTTAAACGATATGTTGCAGGTTAAAGGATTATAAACGCAACATATATCAAGTCCAAAAGTACTTGTCTGCTGATTAAGCAACGCATTATGTTTCAGGCAAGGAATGCAATTGCGCAAGCTCTTGAAAATATGGAGCGCTCATGGGGAAACAGAGACGAAAATGCGCAGTTCATGTAAGAAGTGATGCCACCGCTGTCATATGTGTGTATATTAATGGTTTTCTTTTTACAGAGGCTTATGAAAAGCAAACGGATACAGGTACAGAGAGAAACGAGTGATATAAACAAAGAGGATACAGTGGATCATCAAAAAGTAGGGGAAATAAATAAAGAAAAAGAAAAGGAGACAATGTGTTGGCGGACGAGGGACAGTGGTAGGCATGGATTTCAAAGAGAAGAAATGTGCGTTGAATATTTATAGCAACAATTTCTTCATCTGTGCCATCAACAGTACAATGAAAGAGAGAGAGAGATAGAGAGAGGGAGGGAGAGCAAGAAAAGAGAAGAAGAAGGAGCCGTGAAAGCTGGAGAGCTCATGAGACAATGCGCAGGAATTTCTACTGTTGAAACAGGGTGGGCGGGTAGAGCGGTGCCATACGATTCAGTGGTGCGGTAGACCCATGAGACGACAGTAAAGAGTAAAAAAGCGGACTGGCTCACTTACACCATGATGCTGAAAGCGACAAGAAGCAGAAGCGAAAAGATCCAACCCGTGAGACTGAGGCCGAAACCCACGCCATAGGTCAGCGTCCGCGGCAGATTTTTGTCCTCGCAGTGGCGCGCGCTGAAAAGGGAGGCCACAATGGCCCAGCAAATAAGATTGCAGACAATAGAAGCGGCGGTTATGCCAACGCAGACCCACTTGAGAGCACCGGCGCGGAAGGGCAGCACGCGGTAGTGTGGGCTCGAGCCGTTGTTGCCGCTGTGACCGTTTCCGCCAAACTCTTCCATCTCTTCGTCGTCGTTGTCGCCGCCGTTCTTCGTCTCATTCAGCAGCGCCCTCTGACGGTTGTGGGCACGGGTCTCCTTGCGCAGACGGATGCACAACACCCAGCCGCACCCGCACATGCCCGCCGCCAGTAGAATGGTAAAGATGGAGAAAGCCGAGGCGGCCTGCAGGTTTCGGCCGACCGTCATGCAAGTGTGCATCAGCGAGGGACGAGTAGTGTAGCTAATGGAGCCGCAGCTACTTTTGTACCCCCAGTAGGTGTAGCAGCCTCCCCCGACCTCATCCAGCTGGGACAGTGTGCTCGAAAGAATCGTAAACAGCAGATAAAAGAAGGAGAAAAAGAAAAAAAAGTACACACAGAGGCGCTGTCCATCGGTGCCGCTAATAAACGCGACTACAGGATTGCGATCTATGGCGTTCTTCATCGCCCCCATGCCGCCGCCCATGGCAATTTTGTGACCCCGCTTCTTCTTTTTCCCCTTCTTGTCCTCCTCGTCCGCCCCGCCATCTTCGTCGTCGCCGGGGTGCGACCACTCGCGCCCGCGCATGGACTGGTGCTCTTGCGATGAGAGGCCAGGCGCAGTCGCCGTGGCAGCCGCAGGCTGCGGCGGCTGGCCAGGAGCTGTGTCGTCCGCATCGTGGTAGACTTGGCTCTTCTTGGGCACCGGTTTCGGGGCAGAGGTGTCCACCTTGGCAGCGGCGGGGGGAACCTCGGGCTCGGAGGCGCTGTAGCTGTAGGAGTAGCTGTCGTCGTCGTCGTCGCCGGCTGCGCCAGGGCGCTGCTGCGGGAGAGCGTTACCGCCCGGAGCTCCAGACATGTTGCAGCAAGGGGCAGTTAGGAGAGTTGGCTCAGTTCTACTTGAAGGTGGAGGAACCACAATAATAAAGCGCTAGCTTTGAAGCAGAGGGATGATAGTTTATAGCTGCAGTCCAAAGCGGAAAGTTATATTGTATTATTGTTATTTAACGGGGATATTCTTAGTGTTGTGCTGGTTTTTTTTTTTTATGTGTGTGTTTTTTGCTGTTGTTATTCAACAAGTAGTGTCCTAATATGCATATATGTAGCACAAGTTAGTGAAGAGTAGAATCAGGATGAGAACGTTCGTGAGGTAACCCATGACAGGGGATGTTATATCATTACAAAAAAAAAAGGCAATTCATCATGAAGACGCGAAAAAAAAAAGTGTAGGCTAATCAAGCAACATATAGTCAACTTCATCAATGAAAAGAGAAGAGTATAGCAAGAAAACAAAAACATGGCGTCACATATATGCACAAGCCCGTGAAGCCAAGCCAAGTACTTTCTCATTTTTTCATAAACACGACGTTGCGTTTGTCTCTGTGTGTGTGCACTTCGTCAGTAACAAATGACAGATATTAGTGTCGGGAGCAATCTTTCTGGGGGGCTGCACCTTAAGCGGAGACAATTAGGCTAGAGAAGGAAAAAAAGATATGGGGCAGAATGGGAAGTGATCGCACTGGATAGAGAGAAGAAGAAGCAGAGGCGGAGCCGCCTTCTGCGCCGCGACAACCGAAAGAGCACACAAGTGGGGGACAAAATGGACGCAGCGGCACTGCGACACGGTAGTTACAAGTTGCTGCGCGGCTCGACGTTGGCGGGTAGTCAAAGACAGCCCGCAGTTTTCGAGCGACACCGTCTTCGTCGTTCGTCCACGGAAGCACCTCCACCGTGTCGGGCGAGGCCGCCGCTGCCTCCTGTTGTAGACGCGGCTGGGCATTGCGCATCACGCACCCACGGCCCGCCTCTGTCAGCATCTCCGCGTCGTTCATCGAATCCCCAAAGGAAATCACGTCGCGCATGGTCAGCGGGGGCAGCGCCGCCCGCGACCCCTGGCGCGCCGCGGTATCGTTCAGCAGTCCCAGCACCTCTGCGAGCGCCGCCGCCTTGCTGACCCCAGCCGCCATCACGTCCAGGCAGCGGTCCGAGGACAGCGCCACAGACAGGCCAGCCGCGGCGGGGTCGGCGCGTAGGGTCTCCTCGAGGCTCTGCAGATAGGTGGGATCATGGCAGATGAAGCACAGCTTGCCCACGTCCTCGCGAGGAAACTGAGCAAAGGTGTCGGCCGTGCTGGAGCCCTTCACCACGCGGGGCGTCATGTGAAAGCGCTTCTGGATGAGGGGCATTGGGTCAAAGAGGTAGTCGTTCATGTACCACTCGTCCGTTGTGTACACGCACACGCACAGTCGGTGTGTGCCCGCCCGCTCGTTTGTTCATCCGCTCGCAGTGCGGCACCGCGTAGGTGCGTAGCAGCCGGTCCACCACCGCCGTCGGCAGGTTGCGCGAGATAAGTGGGGCTAGTGTAGCGTCGCAGTTCGGGGGTAAGCGCGCGGCGGCAGGTGGCGACAGCACCGCACGCGGACCGTGCACCCGCGCTCCGTTGGACGAAATGAGGAAAAAACTCACATCCTCAGCGCGTGGCAACCCACTCACTCCCGCCGTGCGCTCTTCCGCTATCCGGCGCGCAAAGTACGCGTGCAGGTCGCCGCGAGCGTCGAGCACACTGCCGTAGTGCCGCCCCGTCGCGAAGATGAAGGGCACGCGCAGCCGCACGTACAGCTGGAAGAGCGTCTCCATGGTGCCCACCGACAGCCGCTTGTTAGTCAGCAACACAGTCCCGTCCATGTCGGACGCGACAATGCGAAACGGCGGACGGGCAGCACTGCTCATGATGTGGGAGTTTATGCGTAATCTGAAAGGAGGGGTGGGTGGGGGAGGGGGGGGAGGGGGACGAAGGAAGATTTTTTTTTTGATTTTTTCCCCTCCGATTATACAGTTGGTTTCGCGTAGGAGTTTGTTGGGTACTTGATGCTTGTATTGTCAAAAAGAAGAAAAGGTGTCGCGAAGAAGAGAGAAGAATGGATGACAGCAAGAGTTCACACATATGTGGAGGCTGACACGCACGTAAGAAGGGTCGCAAGGACAGATTTTTATTTTCAAAGCTTATGTCTTCGTTTGTTTTCTCATTTATATATTTCTTCCTCTGGCCGATCTAGACCACATTGAAGAGTGAGCAACGGAGAAAGAGAGAGAGAGAGAGAAAGTCAGAGAGCGAATCACGATAATGAAGAATAAAGTAAACAACGTTAAAGGAAAAAAAAAAAAACAAGTGGTGTAACTACACCTTACTCGGGATTGATGCGCACGATAAAATGTACGTCCACCTCTTCGGGCTCTTGAATGTCCTCCAGCCCAAACACTTCCATCAACTTGAGCGCGACGCCGTCTTCATTGTGATGCCCCACAACCTCCATTTCGGGAAAGCGCTCCTTCAGCTGCGGAAGCGCGTTCTGCATGATACATCCCTTCCCCGAGCGCTGCAACATCTCCGCGTCGTTCTCAGCGTTTCCGAAGCTGATCACGTCAGACATCGACAGGCCGAGGTCCTCCAGCACGTGCGCCAGTGCGGTGCCCTTATTCACTCCGTCGTTGCCAATGCTAAGGCAGTAGTCCGCACCGAAGAAGAGATGAGCGCAGTCGCTGATATGCTCCGCGCGCTGCACATCCGCCAGCTTCTGCTTAATTGTTTCTGCAACAACCTGTATTTTTGGAATGTTGAAACAAAGAATAAAAAGGTTGGTAATGTGCGAGGTCGGCGCGGCCTCCTTGAAGTCGGGCATTGGACGGGGAACGAAGTGGGACGAGGTGTACAGGGCAGCCTCCTCGTCGCTGGGGTGTCGGCAGAGCCACTCGTCAGGCGCGGGGTCGTCGTCAAGGTCGCTGAGGTTAAAGTAACCCTCCCGCGCGCGATCGCTCGGCTGCACAGCGCGAAACACGCCGACGTTCACTTCAGGATCGTCGTCGCACATGTCGTAGACGGCGCGGACGTAGCGCGGGTCGACGCTGCGCTCGTACACTTGCCGGTCGTGCTCGTCATACACACACGCGCCGTTAGACGTGATGGCAAAGCAGCGCGGTTTCGCCAAACGCAGTGGTGTGGCAGCGCTGTCGGCAGTCGGAATTTGCTGCTCGCGCGCGAAGATTTCGAGGCGGCGCTTGATGCGGTGCACGTCGGTGAAGGGGCGGCCGGTCGCGAAGACCACGTGCACGCCCATCGCCAGCAGCTGCGCCAGCACGCGCCGCGTCCGCACCGTCACCTCGTGCTCCGCGTTCAGCAGCGTCCCGTCCATGTCGATCGCCACCAGCTTGTATGGCAGCGAGCATCGTGTTGTGCCGTCCGCGCCGCGGCTGAAGCACTTGGGCGTGAAAGTCACCACTTTTTTCGGTGCCAAAGAAGACATGTTTGGCGTCGTGTTATGCGATAATCTGATACTACCGATGACACTCACACAGCTGAGCACACGTGGAGTGACAATGACGACGAAGATTGTTACGCCAAGTAGATTTATAGAGTAATTAGAAAAGGGGTAGAGGGCTGAGTGAAATCATGCGCTTGGAAAGAGGAAAGAAAAAGAACAGAAAGGGTGATAAATGATACCTAAAACGAGCATAATAGATTAGGGGGCAAGAGAGACATCGATTTGAATCCACTGATCAAAGCATCACCGAAGAAGACCAACTAGTTCTTACTCTTTCTTTCCAGTGGGCGGCGATTAATCGCAGATGTCATGATACCATTTAGAGTGTTTAAGAGTCACTGCGGTCATCTGTAGTACAAGGGTGCTTTCCTAAACGAGGAGGTGTGACGCACGCACACAAGGAGTAGAACGTTTTTGAGAGAATCAAGCAGCACGTAAAAGAAAGAAAGAAAGAAAGAAAAAGCTCACTGGGTCTCTTCGTCCACCCGGATGCATTGATAGAGTGAAAGAGTGGCACCCTCTGAACAGTGGGACAAAAGAGTAGATGCAAGCGGGGGCGTTGTTCTGTCCTGCTTATTGTCTCCTGAGTGTTTCAGAACGTGCACGCAGCACTGGGTAAGGTAGGCGAACGTACCATTGCCTTGCACAGTAACTGGGCAGCGGCTCTGCTCTGCAGTCGCTGGTGGCTGTGTGTGGTGACACGTCTTGTCTTGCACCTTGCGGCTGCCACAGAGGGACAGTGAGCACCGCTGCAAGACAATCAAGGCACCACTGGAAACGTCTAGGCGGCTCACCGCACCAACCTGCGTCACCAGCGCCTCGGCACCAGACTGCAGCGTCATCTGCAGTTGCAGCGGTGGCTCCATCCGCGCCGCGTACGACGGCGCTGAGGCAGGTAGTGAGAGCGGGCGCCCAACGCCGTGGCCGTGTCCGGCGAGGCAGTGCAGCTGTGCCGCGCACTCGTCTCGGATGATGATGCGCAGCGCGCGCAGGTTTGCCGGGTGCGCCTGTGCATGTTCCGCAGTGCTAGCGTCGTCACTGTCTGTCGCCTCGCGCGCACGGAGGGTGCAGTGGAAGACCTCCACACGCGAGCCCTTTCCCTGGCCCACTAACAGCACCGCGTGGTCGCGTTGGCGCGACGAGGACCCGCGACTGTCGGCCTCGTGGAAAATGCCGTACCGGTCGTAGTGCCCGGCCGACGCATCAACAGCAGACGGTTCGGGTGCGTCCACCACTAGGGAACAGTCGCACAGAGACAGGTGACCCCCGCGCGTGCAGTAGACGCAGGCGAGCGGTAGCAGCGCAGGGTCGATGACGTGTGCGGGTACCCGCACGGGAGAGAGCAGCATCAGCACCGAGTGGAAAGCGCATCGGCCGGAGACACAAACGGCACCGTCCACCGAGACGTTAAAATCCGCGTCGTGTCGGTTGCTCGATACGTTGGGCATGGGACAGTGCATGTTGTCCTCTCCATCATCTTCCTCACCCACACTGTGAAACACTCGTTGGCAGAAACACGAGGAGCCAGACGTTGCACTCTCAGATTTTTCAAACCACTCGAGAGAATCATCGCCGGGTACAGAAGGCACCTTACCAGTTGCAACATTCCGTGCACTCCCCAATTCGCTCACTGCGGCTGCCATGAACATGCGCGCTTCGCTAACCTCTGGCTCCGCCTGTGCCGACGCTGATGGAGAACGCGTAAACCACCGCAGCACGCGAGCAGCAAGTCCACCACTCGCTTTGAGAGTTGCGCCGTACTGCTGGCGATACGACGCTGGCGGTGCGTGCTGGGGCTGGAGAAACCCCAGAACACATCGCGTCTGTCGATGACACAACACAGACCACAGCCTGCCAACGACTTGCCCCCGTGCAACAGTGACCGTGGCTCCAGGCGACAGCAACAGAGCTGTCCCGGTGGCGCGCAGATCCGCGCAGGAGATGGCAAGACGGCACCCGGTGCCCTGCGCGTGGACAGCGGTCGGTGCGCCGCTGACAACGAGATCGGATATGATGGCAGAGCAGCTCTCCACGTATAATCCCACATGCACTTTGACAACTGTTGCCGGAGAGTGCACTACGTTGCAGTGATTCTGCTGGCAGTTTTCGGCTGAAGAACCGAAAGGAGTAACACCTGCAGCAGACACGCCATGGGAAGAGGTTTCCCCTAACGCAACCACCAGGCGGCTGCCCTTGTTACACGCCATATGAGACCCGGAACTGGTCATCCGAATGCCCGTCTCGCACAGTCCTGCGACAGCAAGCCGACCGTAGACATGCAGCGTTCCTCCGCCACATTGTACGCCGCATTGGCAGTCACGCACCTCGATCCCGTCGCAGGTGCAACTGCCCTGGGCCGACAGCGACAGCCCCACAGCACGGCAATCGCGTATGAGGCACTCAGACAAGTGCACGCGCCCGCCAACGGTACTGACGCCAGTGAACCCACCCACGACGGTGGTGCCGGAGGCCAGCACCGAAGCTCCAGGGCCGCTGCACACAATACCACAGTCGCAACTGTGGACTTGGCAGTGCGATATCTTCACCGTGCCGCCGCCGTTGGCAACTCGCACACCAGCCGCCGTCGCACCAGAAGAGCCCAGCAGAGCACAATGGCTCAGCGTGGCGTGCGTGCCCTCGTTCACACTAACAATGAACCCCCCGCACCCACACCGCATCTCCACTGCCGTTGCAGTTAGCTGACACTGTCCTTTGCACTCGATGCCGCTGCCGCTGCTCATCAGCAGGCTCGACGTAAGCTCTCCGGAGGCGTTAGGTAAATCTATCAGAGAGCCAGAAACTATCACCTGCGAGGAATCGGCGGAGATCATCTGCTGAGATACATCTACAAGACAGTCCGACATCGTGAGCGAAGAGGAGAAAAGGCTTACTCCAATGGGCATGGCAGTCAACGCGCACTCCTTTGCACGGAAAGAGGCGCCGGCGCAGCAGCAAATACCACTGTCTCCACCTATGACAGCAGAGCGCTCCATCACCATCTCGCTGCTGCTGCCGCAGAGAATCAAGGCGATCCGCCGCACGTTCGAATCCGTGAAATGTCTTGTACATGGGTCGGCGAAAGGTGTGGCGCGGGAAGAAGAAAGCGCCCTGCGTCCCATGTCGGCAGTAGCGTCGGAGGCAGTCGTCAGGCACCAGACCACAGTGCCGCGCACCTCGGCGGTACACGTGTCGTGAACGTGCATCCCACTGTGCGCTCCCATCACGATCGTGTCGGACACCGAAAGACGCCCATCTGCGGCAACGACAGCTTCGGGAGCAAAAATGAAGGACGATAGCGCATCAGTCTCTTCAGGTTTGAACAGGCGCGCGTGGCGCGACAGGTACACACACATGCCAGCAGCCGAAACCGTATCCAAGGCGGCATCGGTGACGACAACAGCGCTGCAACTAGTTGGCGCCGATGGCTTGTTGGTGTGACTTTGGAGAATCAGCTTCAGCGGTGTGGGAAGTTCCTCCCACGGCAGTCGCGCGTTGCCGCCCCGGTCAGTTGGCGTGGCGTCAACCGTGTTGTCCTCGGCAGTGTCATTGGCGTTGGCGTCGCAGCGCCGCCGCAAAAGTGCCAACTCCCCAGCCTGCCAGCACGCCAGGAACTCATCAGTGTCCGGCGCCCCTTCTCTCGGCATCGAGAACTTGGCAAAGTTCAGGGAGGTGGATCTACGACGTGCCGTGTCACTCCAGCGTTGCAGTTGGAGGCTACGGCTGCCGTGTATCACGCACTTGGCACTCGCGGCCATGTGCACGCCGACCGCTCCGGAGACTAGTGCGCAGTCCCCTAACGTAAGGACAGCGTTCGCGACGCGCGCCGCCCGGCTACCGGCATGCAGACAGCAGCGCTGCAGCAGCGCCACGGACTGCAGCCTAACGTCGACGGCGACATCGCACGCACTGACGGTGCATCCCGTAGCGGTGAGGGTGGCGCCCCCACGAACGCCGATCCCAATCGTGCGTGCGCCGGACCTGGGAGGGTGCGAGAGCGGTGCGTGTGTCTCGCCGTGGGCCGTTCCGTCCGCCCCGCTCAACCAGCAGCGGTCCATGCGTGCCGTGCCACCACCCACTAGACGAACAACGTGACATATCGTGGGCATCGCGACAGCACCGCCGTCAGCCCCGGCGTAGCCGTTGAATACGCGCTGATTCGACGAGTGAAAATTGAGGCTGCACAGCGTCCTCACCGCGCTGACAACCGCCCACTGCTCCGCGCCGATGAGGGCCGCCACGGGACGCGCGGCGCAGATGACACTGTCGTGGAGAGAAAGGTGGCTGCTGTTACTGGCGAACACCGCGCTCTGCCCACTCCAGTCATGGTACTCTGGTGTTAGAGCTGCAAGACTGGCATCCGCCGTCACGTCATCGGCACCCGCACGCGTTGGCAGAGGTGGCAGCTGCACCGAAGAGGCCTGTACCGTCACCCGCGACTCAGTCTAGGCAAAGAATTCCGCTGCTTCTCTGTGGCAGCGACGCGACGACGTGGGAACTCGGGCGTCTTTGGGGGAAGGAGAGAGCGCGATGGAGGTGCACTGTGCTCGAACTCTCGATGCTTATGACGCCGCTCTGCTCCGCGCGAAGACATCCACGGAAAGAACAACCGCGACGCAGAGTCAGGCGCCCCTTCACCAGGAGAAATCCGCGCACCTCGACGCCCCCATCTATAACTAGATGAACGTGTTTAGGAACATGCACGACAAGCGCATCGTTGTCGCAAACCGCCGCGCTAAAGCTGGAGTTTTGTGAGAGCCAGTCGATGTGCACGACAGACGGGGGCTGCATTGAGCCAAACTCTGGTTTTGACTCGTTGGTGCTGCTGTTGTGGGTTTGCCGTTGTGTCAGTACCACTGGAGCGGACTTTTTGTTGTTGGCGCCAGCGCAGAGGTAAATCGTTAGTGAGACCGCGGAAGAACCTGCTGGTGATGCCGACGACGACAGTGATGCAGCGGGTTCTGGACTACTTCGCGTGAAGAGAGGAAGCGTGAGGCGTTCTAGGCAGTCGGCATATGAAGAATCAGACTCTTTCCCAACGCCCCGACACGACAGGTCCAGGCATGCACTGGCATGGTACGGAGTCCTTCCACTCTGCACCGACGATTTGGTCGCGTCGTCCACGCAGGCAGCAAGCACATCGGAGAAGACAATCTGCAGCGTCCGGATAGTACTCGACATGCACCAGACGTAATCCAGCATCGTGCTCGCGGTTCTGCGAGTTTCCTTCCTGGCCGGTATTTGTGCCTGTCACACCACGAGACCCGTCCCGGAAGAGGTACGGGTGCGCTGCTTTGATGAACTCCATCCCTTTTCTGTGCTCCGCTGTCGTGTAGTAGTCACGAACGTCGTCGACAGCGAAGGTTGGCCAGCTTCCACGTCTTGATTTCCGCCAAGTGGGCACCCCCTTGGGCATGCTGAGGCTGCTGTACAAACACCTGCGGCCGCGGTCCAAGAGGGTTCAAGGTGAAGTACAGACTCGACAACAGCAACGAAAACTGCGTCGGGTCCGCCAAAAGTTGAGAGTTTGAAGGTGTGGAAAGATTTCCGCCGTGAGGTGGAAGAAGATCCAGCATGCACACGGCACCTTGGTGAATAAAAGGCGCCACTAAGCGGGGTGAAACGACAAAGACCAGGGGCATTTCCCGTTCCGTGCCGGTCGACTCGTCAACGAATTCCATCTTCACCGCGATGACAACTTCATGTTGGGGGACAGCGTCCTCGCGGTACGTGAACTGAACAAACCAGCTGGTGATATCGTCTTCATCAAAGAGCGCGATGTGTGTCAGACCGGGAGGTTTGTTGCTTCCATCCTCGCGCGCGTAGTGCGCAAACAATTTTTGAAGTCTCCGAATAAAAGCCGCGGAAGGCATTGGTCGGTGTAGGGGGAGTAGGTGGAAACTAACGTTCGTTGGAGGGAGGGGGGAGAAGTGGGAAGAAAAGAAAGGAACGAAAAGACCAAAGTGACAGACGAGAAGAACTGCAGCTGAGGGGAGGGGGGGAGGGAAGCAGAAGAGCGCGGAGACAGAGAGAGAGTGTGTGAAATATTTTTTCTTTTAAGGTGAATGAGAAAACGTAACACAGAAATCATACCTCTCCATCACATCATTGACAGTACGAGGACAAAAGGAATCTCCAAATGGAGAATCAGAGGTAATTACGCCTCCTTTTAAGAGAAACATAGAGTCAAATTAGTTGTATTCCCTTGTTACTATCGTTGCTGCAATGAAACGCGCACTTCTTATACAGGAGGGGGGTGCAACATCAAAGCAAAAACAAAAATCGTAACGTGAGTGTTTGAGAGCATGAGAATACGGCGAGCGTTGAAGTACGCGGCTACAGTTCTGAACGTCGAGGGCACATGATTACTCCGTGCATCATCAACGGCAGAGCGGTTTTGTAGCCAAAAGAAGACGAAAATAGGAGACAAAAAATACAGAAGACAAAAGCACGAGAATAGAGGGAGAAAAAAAACTGTAAAGAAGCCAGAAAGGAGCCTCTCACGAGGAAAGAGAAAAAAAAGAGTTATAAATGACCAGTAACGGAACCAACGGAAGAAGACAAGAAAAACAAAAAGAAGAAGAAATGATGGCAGTTGCCGACAGAGAATATGTGAAGTGGATAAACCAGAACATGACCCAAGTGCTGGAGAAACAAAGAAAAAAGTGATAGAGATAGAGATAGAGATAGAGAAATATAGAGAGGGACATTTCATACTGTGCGAACGCAGATAAACGCTGACAAAACAGACGTCGACACAACACAGTTGTGAGACGATGAAATCCAGCACGGAAAGAGAATTAGTAAAACCACAAAGTGACAGGTAATACATATGTACGTATACATACAGTTTTCACTGCACCTTTTCAGATTCGTTCTCAATCTTCTTCTCCTCGCCGGTCGAGCCGCTACCCTTGTAGATGTTGGTGTCTCCCTCGGCGGCCGTCTCCGGCCAGTCCTGGCACACATCCACCCAACCAGCAAAATGATCGGCGGTGGCTTCGAGCTCGTCCACTGTCAGAGCAAGAGCGCTGTGTGGATTGCCGCAGGCGGGGTACACAGTCTCAAAGCGCTTGAGCGACACGTCCAGAAACACGCGGACGTTTTCGCAGACCCCGAAGGGGCACACGCCGCCTGGGGGAAACCCAACCGCAGACTCGAGTTGGTCCGACTTGACCATCTTCGGCGGCTGAGAGAAGTAGGCCTTGAACTTTGTGTTGCTCACCTTGGCGTCGCCAGCTGCAACAATAACGACCGGATGCGGTTCTTCCTTTGGAACTTTACCTCCGCCGCGCTGTGCTGCGTTGTTTTCCTGCGCCGTCATTTTCCGCTTCACTGCAAATGTCAGTGCCTTCGCCACGTGCTCGGGGCGGCAGTTGAGGCACTTGGCCGCGTCCAGGACGCTGGCGCCGCTGTCGTCAAGACATTGGATGCGCGGCACGAGCTGAGGTGCCCTCTCTGTCAGGTACGCGACAACGCGGGGACTTGCCATTGTGTGAATGTCGGAACACGCAAGGTAAGTGCGGAGAAGTCCAACGAAGAAGTGAAGAGAGAGCGCGAGAGGAGAAAAGGGTGGAATGATGCTGGGGGAAAAAAAGTAGATCCACGATAGATATGGGAAAAAAAAAAACGGTATGCTGCTGAAAGGTGGTTACACTTACGCAGTGGTGAGAGAGAGAGAAAAAAAAAAGGGATGTATGAAGAGAATAGGAGTATGCTGCAAGTTGGATTACTACTTACATATATGTAGAAAACTGTTATCGAGAAAAGCTTCAAACAAGTACAATACAAAAGCATCATACTCCGATAGGCTCACTCATTATCGCCAAGAGAATTGTTTCCGATGAGGAACAAAGAGACTGGTCAAACAGTTCTGTGTCCAAAGACTTTCCTAGGCAGAAAAATAGAAGAACAGAAATTAGTCTCTACCGGCATGAAAGACTTGGATAGAGCTATTGAAAAGGGAAGTATTAAACCAAAAAAAAAAAAAACAGAATATATACGAGACGTGAAACAATAAGAAAGTAATGACGATGGCAAATATCGCTTTGAAATAGCGTGTCTGTTGCTACACGTGGTGTCGAAAAACAGTAAAAAAAAAAAAGAGGTAACAACATGACGAGGATGAAAGAGCATAGGTACAAAAAAAAAACAGAGGAAAAAGAAAAACTCACACACTTCTTTCTGCAGCCACTGTAACAAACAGTTGCTACAACAAGAGTTCATTGAAGTTCCACTACGAAAGCGGCTCATCATCATTGTAGAGATCAAGAACAAGGTGAGTAGAGGAAACGTGACGAGATGAAAATACGATAAAAGGTGAGGTCTTTACTTGTCCTCCGCCTTCTCCTTCTCGTTCTCCAGTTTCTTGTCGGCGTCAGTGGACGGCCTTGCTTTGGCAGCGTTGGTGTCGCCCTCCGCGGCCGTCTCCGGCCAGTCCTGGCATACGTCCACCCACTCGACAAAGCGGTCGGCGGCCGCCTCGAGCTCCTCGATGGACAGCTCGACGGCGGAGTTGGGTGTGCCGCAGGCGGGGTAGATGGTCTCGAAGCGCTTCAGAGAGACATCTAGGAAAACGCGGACGCCTTCGCAGACGCCGAAGGGACACACGCCACCCTGCGGAAAGCCGACTGTCGCCTCCAGTTGGTCCGCCTTCATCATTTTGGGCGCTTGGCCAAAGTATGTCTTGAACTTTGTGTTGCTGACCTTGGCGTCACCGGCTGCGACAATCACCACCGGCTGCGGCTCCTCCTTTGGCGCCTGCGCCTTGTTGCGCTGAGCCGCGTTGTTTTCTTGCGCCGTCATTTTCCGCTTCACCGCAAACGTCAGAGACTTTGCAATGTGCTCGGGGCGGCAGTTGAGGCACTTGGCCGCGTCCAGGACAGTGGCGCTGCTCTCGTCAAAGGTGCGAATGCGAGAGAGCAGCTGTGGCGCCTTCTCTGTCAGGTACGCAATGGAGCGGGGGTTGGCCATTCTGAAGCGGTCGCTCAGGTAGGAGAGGATGAGAGGGAGATTGAGGAGTTGGACGGTCGATAAAAAAATTTCTGAAGGCTTCAGATGCGATAGTAAGGGATGCTCGCTCGAAAAAGAGATGAGTGGTCGTTTTTCACTGATGGCTAAGATAAGAGAGCCACCGATGTAGGGTCGCGCAAGGAAAAGGGCACGGGGGAGAGGGCAGGGTTAATGAAAGGAAGAGGTGAAGCAAGAGAGGAGAGAGTGCGTGTGTGTGTGTTCATGGGAGGACACATGAGGTAGTTCGCGTAGCAGAGACGTGTGCGGAAAAAAAAAAGAGCTGGAAATGGAGGGCATGCAAAATGACGTCCTATGCATCGGTTGTGCAGATTGATCACAACAAGCTCAAGCACAACAGCAGTGAATGCTGAGTAGGTAGCAGTTGAGTAGTAGCATAGTATTGTCGATGAGCAATCCAAAATACTAGCAAAAAGTGCCAAGTGGGTTGACGACGAAGAAGCAAGGCGCTTTAATTTCTTTCATGCCGCTTAATGACGGAACCGAGGGGGGGGGGGGACAGGAGCAAGGTCACGTGAAATCGGCCAAAGAAGGAAAACGCTCAGCCCAGGAAAAAATCATGACAGTTCCCCCAATTTTTCATTGGTGGGTTCGTTTCACATTTGTAGCGTTCACTAACAAACGTAAAAAAGGGTGGCTTCCTTCATCAATGTATCTCATGTCCCTTGTTTAAACTCCTTCTATTTATCAAACACCACTACTACTTGTCACATGACACTCCAGTGCATTTGTATTGCATCTGTTGAACCGTGTCAGAGAAACAGAACCGCTTTGAGCTGATTAAAAATTATACCATGGACTCTCGCTACGTTTGATCATCGTCGTCGGTCTTCAGAATGGCATTGACAAGACACTAATAATAATAAATGGAAAAGAGAAAACGAAAAACAAAGGAAGAATCATTGAAAACATTTCATTTTATAAAAGAAAAACGGGTTGCCGTATAAAGAGATAACTAAATAGATCTGTGTATGATTGAGTGAACACGACGCGTTGAAAAATGAATGCGAAAAAAAAAACAATAATAATAATAATACTGTTTCCTGTCTGAAGGGTGGAAAGAAAGAAGAAGAAAAAGAAGAACAATAAAAAAAAAGACGAAATGAGAAAGAACCAAGGAGGAGAGAAAGAAGATTAAAAAAAAAAAAAACAGAGAAAGAATATTGAAGAATGGTAAAGCAATTAGCGTATAAGCAGTACGGCAATGCGCAACGAAGGATAGTGTGGTGGGCAATAAAAGAAATGAAATACGAGGAAGCGATAATGGGGAAGGCTAAGAAGAAACACTGCGCGCGCTTGTGGCACACTTACGCCGCGGGCTCTCTGACGACGAAGTGCACGTCGACGTCGTCGGCCTCGTTGATGTCCTCCAGGCCGAAGACCTCCATCAGCTTCAGCGCGACGCCGTCCTCGTTGTGGTGCCCGATGACCTCCAGTTCCGGGAACTGCTCCTTCAGACGCGGCAGGGCGTTCTGCATGAGGCAGCCCTTCCCCGTCTGCGAGAGCATCTCCGCGTCGTTGTGGGCGTTGCCGAAGCTGATCACGTCGGACATGCTGAGTTCGAGGTGCTCGGTCACGAACTGCAGCGCCGCCGCCTTGCTGACGTTGTCCGCGACGACGTCCAGGCACGACTCCGCGCTGGGGGCGACGCGCGCGCCGTTTTGGAGGTGGTGCGTCTCCTGCAGCTCCTTCAGCTTCTGCGCCACCTCCTTCTCGACCTTGGCCGCCTTGGCCGCGTCGTAGCAGAGAAAAAAGAGGCTGTTGACGTGGTCCGTCGGGAGGTTCTGCTTGAGGTTCGGCATGACGCGGAAGACAAAGTGGGACTGCTTGTAGAGCGCCGCCTCGAGATCGCTGGGGTAGCGGCAGATCCACTCGTCCGCGGCGAGGTCGTCGTCCTGGTCGCTGAGGTTCACATAGCCCTCCCGCGCGCGGTCGCTCGCCTCCACCGAGCGAAAGACGTTGACGTTCACGGCGGGGTCGTCGTCGTACATACCGTACAGCGCAGAGGCGTAGACGGGGTCCAGGCAGCGCTCGTAGACCTTCTTGTTGAACTCGTCGTAGACGCACGCGCCGTTGGAGGTGATGGCGAAGCAGCGCGGCACAATGAGGCCCGTCGCGGGACTGCCTGGCAGCGACGGCGACGCCCCGGCCGTCGGCGTGGACACTTGGAAGCCCATTGTGGGAATTTGCTGCTCGCGCGCGAAGATTTCGAGGCGGCGCTTGATGCGGTGCACGTCGGTGAAGGGGCGGCCGGTCGCGAAGACCACGTGCACGCCCATCGCCAGCAGCTGCGCCAGCACGCGCCGCGTCCGCACCGTCACCTCGTGCTCCGCGTTCAGCAGCGTCCCGTCCATGTCGATCGCCACCAGCTTGTACGGCAGCGAGCCTTGCACACCGACGCCTTTGACGCGGAGGCACTTGGGCGTGATTGGCACCACCTTGTATGTCCTCGCTGGCATTTTGATAATAGGATTTGTCAGAGATCGTTAATGCGTTTGTTGTTTTGGGTGTCGTGAAGGTTCCAACAGCTAGCTTGAAAGGTGAAGCAGTCTTAAACGGGCACTGCCGGTTGAACCTGTTGTTGTTTTTTTCTTGTAAAAGAACACCGCAGACTATATATGTGTATTCGCGTTAGTGCCTGTTTTGGTGGTGTCGCTCGTTTTGTTGTTGTCTGTGTGACTGCGTAGGGCTATTTTGATAGGGCTGCTTGCTGAGATGTATGAGGAGGTAGGAGAGAGAGAGAGAGAGAGAGAGAGAAATACAGCGTAGAGATGGCGAAAGAGTTTTTGAGAAGGAGAACTCTAATGAAGACGGTACAGCATCGAGAGTGGCAGCATTTGCTCATGAATCTGACGTAGCATGTGTGGTTTTATCACTTGCCAGTGCTTCAAGTTTTTTTTTTCAGTGGAGTGGAAACAATCGCTCCTGTGAGAAGTTGAACACACAAAACAAAAAAAAAAAAAAAATGACCAACGGAAATAGACAGTTTTGAGAGCAGGACACCAGTAGTGAGACTGGCGCAAATTTCAAAAAAAAAAAATGGGGGAGAGACTGCATAACATCGCGTCTTCTACAATTCGAGAAGTTGCTTCATGACTAGTGTGAAGCGTTTGAAGACCGAACTGTCGTTAACTGATTGCATCAGTTTATTCACCTCTTTCTCTTCTCTGACCGATGGGGTAGCGTTTAGCAACGGGGACGGCCGTTTGCTGCGGAACCGGTTGCGCAGCACCGTTTGCACGATGCTGCGCTTCTCATCCGCTATCGCCTGCTGCACAAAGCCGGAGGCTCTGTACGCACTGTGTGGGATCACCAAGCGCTCCGCCGCACTTGTTGCTGCCCGACGACGTGCGCCGCTACACCGCCGCACTGAAACCGTCTCCAGTAGCCCTAGCTGGTGAAACGTCTTGTAAATGTCGCGAGTGTTGCGCAGCCATGCGGAGAAGCGGGGATTGTTTCGGGCGTACGGTGATATACTGATCGGCCCTCCATCGCCTCCGACGTTGCTGCTGCTGCTGTTGTTACGGCCACCACCATCACCTTTTGGCTTCATCAAAAATCCCTTGTTCACAAAGATGTGGTGCTGATGGTACACCTGGCGTGTCCAAATATAAAGGAGGTCGACGACGAGCACGTGAGCAGCAACCGTTTCTCGTCCGTTTTCGTCTAAAGAGGGCGTGTCAAAAACATCTCGCTGAAAGAGAAGAAAATCGCCAAGAGTAATGAGGAGTCGCTCGACGACGGAGTCGGGCAAAGTGAACGCGACTCTCTCGTGTGAGTACTTGCTCTTTTGGATGATGCCTTTGCGGGAGTCAGACAGCAAAAGATGCAGCGTCTGACGAAACTGAGTGTGAAGAGAGGCGGCGGCGAAAGAGGACGGAGAGACAGCACCGCTGCCGCTGTGCCTCCCGTGGACGTCTGAGGAGCAACGCCGGTACATGTGGAATAGGTTGTCCAGAAGCAGTGGCAGGTGGTAGGGGTCGATTAGGCTAACGGAACGCAGAAAGTGCCCCACGCTGGTAGTATCCTCTGAGCTCGCAGACGCCAGCGACGACGTGCCGCCAATGTGCAGCGACTTCTCTGCTGCCGTCGCGCCATCTCCGGCGTGAGCGCTCCCGGGGAGTGATTCAACAGAGGAGAGCGCGAACAGTGACTCCGCGTCTGTGTCGTCATCGTCACCCGCCACCAGTTCAGCAACTTCAGTGCCTCCGCCGAATTGCGGAGCGTGCGAAGGCTTTTCCGTATCAGATGACTTAACGGTGTTACCAGCTGGCGCACTGCTGGTGTTACTCGTGAGCCGACGCTGAAGTGTTTGCCGGAGGCTGTCAAACAAGAGCAAAGCGACTTTTGTGAACATCTCATCTTCCTCGGCGGTTCCGTCGCCCGTGTTCTCCGGGCGGCCGAGCAGCCAGATACCGGCGAGAAACTGGTCAGGAAACACCTGCAAGTACACGTAGAGGAAAGACGTCATCTCATGCGCGAGAGAAGGGGAAAAGTGATGCAGACGGGCGACTGCCCGCGTGAGAAAGAAAATGTCAATGAGGTTGACACCAGTGTCGTTGTGCACGTACTCCTGTAAGGTGGCATTGGTCGACAGGGTGGCCGCGGCTGCGCGCTCTCGCCGCTGTCGGAGAACCTCTCGGAGATGATTTGCTACTGCGTCAAACACTTGCCTCTGCAGTAGCGGGTGCAGCGCGCGGCGGTTGTCGTTGGCGTAGTAGAGTGAGCGCACCGATCCACTTGTAGTCGCGCCGTACGCGATGTCTTGCGGAGACGAAACGGGATGTGCTGGTGTCATTCCGTGAGCAGTGGTGATAGCTCTCGCCAGGTTGAGCTGCTCTGTCTGCACTCGAGCCATTGCGTCCAGCAACGTCGAGGAGAACTCGAGACTGTTGATAAAGTGCTGCTCGGTCCCGCACTCCTGAATGACAGACAGCACTTCGTCCTTTTCGCCGTCCTCGAAGCTCACCTGCCAGTGTGTGCCCTGCTGCTCCTTTCGCAGACGATGGACGATGTTGTCCAGAAGCGTCTCCAGACAACCAGCGCTGCAAAAGAACTTCTGATGAACGTAGAGATGAATGGCGGCAACGCTCTGTCGCAGCGTAAATTCGTGTAGCGTCTGCAATAGTAACACCTCAAGGGTACATAGAAACACCTGAGACAGGCTCCTGACAACCAACGAGTCGCCCAGCGCCGGTCGCAGTAGCAGCGCGCGCCGGACCGCCTCGTAGCGATGCGATGGCCCATCCTCGAGCGGGGCAGCAGCAGTAGGCGGCAGCGCCTGCCATCGTAGAACCCACGCCTCCATTTCCGCTTCCACAGCAGCCAGGTCGGCCTTGGTGAGAATTCGCAGCGTCTCCACCAGTAGTGCGGGGCTGACGGGGCACCGCGCCGGGCCCTGCGCACCGCACGAAAGCGCCCGCTGCAGCAGCTCCAGGAGGCACAGCACCATGTGTGAGAGGTCCAGCCGCTTACACGCCTTCATACTCTCCTCCATGAGCAGGGCGTTTCCATCGTTCGGCGAGAGACGGGCGAGGTGGGCGGCGAGACCCGCGTTCATGTGCAGAATCGTACGGGAAGCGCGCTGCGACGCCGCGGCAGTAGCAGAAGAGCCGTTATACCGACGAAGCGCAGCGCCTGACTGTGTACGTTTGGCTACATTCCGGTCACGTGTGTCGTCGCCACAATGGAGAGTACCGGAGCCGAAGGTATCCGTGGAGAAGACAGGCGAAATAGGTGACTGGGAAGAATGTGAGCTCGGAAGAGACTCGCCACCGCCGGTGGCTTGCTGAACGCCAATTTCATGAAAGGCCTTGGCCAGCTGCTCCATTGAAATGCATCGTTTCTGAGTGGAAATCACAGCTGAGTCTCGGGTAACAGTCAATGGCGGTGACGTGATTCTCCTATCGACAGGCCTTCTGAGTAGTGTAGGGAAACGCTCGCACTTAATTTTGAAATTCAGCAACGACGCCAAATCGCTCTTGCGGAGAACAGGGTTCATTCAGCATGCCAAAAGACAAAGGAAGTGGGGAAGGGGAATCGGAACGAAAATAAAAAGAGACTAATGTGAAGAAACTTAAAAACGTAAAGGAAAACAGCAGAAAAAGAAATGACAAAAAAATGGTAAGAAAAAACAACAACGTGAAAATCGAGCGTATCAATCTGTCAACCTTTCAAAACTTGAAGTGTGACAACAACAGTAAAACAAAAAATAATAATAATAATAAATTAAAAAAAGGTGTATGGAACAGAAGAGCGCAAGTCGGAAGAGGAGCACGCGTTTGTTGAGAGGCAGCAAGAGGAATCCTCTGCATGGTTCACTAGAGAACAGAATAAAATAACTCGAAATTTTGTGCATTACATTATCATCATTACATGATGGAAAGAGGAGGAGATACACGTTGTTGTTGATACTTTTTTTTGTTTTTTTTTCTTTTCCGACACACATTTTGCCTCTTGTAAAAGTGAGGGGAGGCTGCGATAGGTTACATCTCGAGAGAAAGAAGCAGCGGTGATTGAAAGCAGAGCACGAAAAAAAAAAAACAGGGGAAGAGTACAGAAGAACAAACCCGATACTACCTCTTTTCTTTCTTCTTCTTCCGCGGATGCTGCGCAGGAAAGCAAAGAAGCAAACGGCTCTGGTCGATACGCTCCGGTCCTTGCGGGGCCTGCACCGCAGTTGGTGCCAGAATCATCGGAATCACCTTACCCGCGGTGGCGACGGCGGCGGTGCCACGCTTCGTATTGTACAGAAAGTTGTGGTAGGGCTGCAGCATGCGCAGACCCTCCGCCGGGTTCGCGTTGGCCGACACGGCGCCGGTGAGCGCCGGCGAGAAGCCGCCGATGGATCCTGAGAGGGAGCCGTAGGACTGCAAGGCTGCTGCTGCCGCCGCGCCCCCACCGCCAACGTGCGCGTGCACGCCGCCCCCAGAGGCATCCGTCAGCCCAAGAATCGATCCGCTAAAAATGCTTGCCTCGGCAGTCGCGCCGAAGGTGCCGTTGCCGTCAAACGTATGGCCCAAGGAAGTCGGCGCGGTGGCTCCGGCAGGGGCAGAGCGGAAGGGCACTAGCACGTCGCGGCACACGAAGCGGCTGTCACTGTCGGTGATGCCAACGTGCACAATGACGGGATTCACTCGCACCCCAGCGGCGGCCGCGCGGCGGCTGCTGTTGAAGCCGTCCTGCAGATACTGATGAATGTGCTGCCCGGCGAGGTACGGAGCGCTCATCGTCGGCTGCGCCCCAAGCGACTTGCGGCTGGCGACGATGTCAAAGTAGACGTTGACGTTGAGCCGATTCGTGTTGGGCGGCGCCGTCTCACTGCCCGTGGCTGTCGTCGCCTGCGACTCCCTCGTGGGCCACTCGCGCAGCAACAGCTGATACAGTTTGTCCTCGAGCGACGCGGGGTCTGGCGTCACGGCAGAGCCCTCAGCCACGTCGTCCGCGGCGGCACGGGAGCTGGAGCGCCGCTTCCGCGGAGTGATGCCGGGGGTGTTGGTCGTGGAGCCTCTGCGGGAGTTGACCGCGGAGGTACTGCCGCTCCGGCTGTTGCGTCCGCCCCTACCGCCGCCGCCGCCGCTGTAGCCACTGGCGAGAAGGGCGACCACGCTACTGGTGACGCCGCGCAAGACGAGCCGACGCTTAAGGGGGGTGGGCAGCACGGGTACAGACGGGTCAGCGTTGTCGCCGCTGCTGCTGGTGTCGTCACTGTTGCAGAAGAGATCCCGTGCGTTGGTGTAGTAGACGGCGGCAGATAAAAGCGCGCGGTCCAGCACGCGCTCCACGTCCTGCTGCGCCCGCTCCAGCTTCGTCTCGTACTTGAACTCGTACAGACAATAAATGTGAAACGTGTTAAAGGGGTCGCAGGCGAGGCGGTCCGCGTGATTCAAAAAGAAGAAGGTAGTGCGCTTTTTTGCACTGGTGCTACTGGTGGCTCCCATAGTTGCGGCACCCACGCCACCTGTAGCACCAAACGTGCTGTTCATGTTGCCCTTGTACGACCCTTCCCCGATCGTCGAGTTGAGAGGCATCGCTGCCACACCTTCCTATGAAAAACGTTCTGGTGCTTCTGCCGAGTACTTTTCGTGTGTTGCTCTTTTTTTTTTCCGTATTTGGTTTTTGCCTCGAGACGCAGATGGGAATGTGGAAAACGCAGATTTATTGGAAGTGATGCGTACATGAAGAAGTTTGGGAGGGATGGAAATTACGACGAGATGATGAAGAGGGAAATACATTCAAATAATCATTATCATAATTCATTATCATTATGATTCTAGTTACCTTGATACGACTAAACCGCAAGAGAGACAGAGGGCATATCAAGAAAAGCAAAGTGGGGGAAGCCACTATCTATAGCGGCTGTGAAATGCAGGGAAGGGGGTGCAACGGGTATTTAGCAAAGCGGAAGTAATGCTCAGGCTATGATTGGTGAATAAAACAAGGAGGTGTACCACATAAATGGCATCATAAATAAATAACAAGTGAGGGAGCACACGTAGCGGAAGCGATGATGAGGCTTCCTAGCTGGAGAAAGAGAGATAAAGAGAGTGTCTGTGTGAAGAATGACTACTCGGTCATCTGTGCTGCACGTAACGGAGTGAGGAGAGAGAGGGCGGAGGGAGAGGGAGGAGGGGGGATCCAGATTCTCACATGCGTTTGGTGTTGCGACGGAGGCCGTCCACCTCCTGCTGAGAGAAGCCCTCATCCAGCAGACACTGATAAAAGGCATTGATTTCTTTCTCGCACTCCGACACATCGCGCAGCAGTGTGCACTCATCGCGCGCGCGGCGCTGCTGCGGACAGGCGCAGCAAATCTTGCAGTTGGGGGTCTTGCGGCTGCATCCCTCCTCAGTAGACGGGGTCGAGGTAGCGGCGCTGTTCTGGTTTCCCATAATGTACGAGTCTTGATGTTGGTGTTATTGTTGTTATTGCTCTGAAGTAACAATACCAAAGGTCCTGATCTAATGTGTTGTAGCGCAAACAACAATTACAAGGTAGCGTTTACTGAGTGTCTCGCTTCGATAAATATATAAGTGTGTGGCAATGAGAAACTATGACGTATGTTGAGAGAACTGATCCCCGGGAGAGTGGTGAGGGAGGAGTGAATTACGGCGCAGTGAAGAAGCACGGTGAAAATGAAATACATAGAGTTGAGAGTTCGTAGTTCCTTTCGATACCCCATACACTAGCCAACAGGGTGACGATGCAATATGCATGGGCGCTCCTAGTTAACATCAACCAACGCAGCGACTCGTAGCAATGAACAACAAAGTCACTAAAAGATGAAGTAACTCACTAATACAGTTTTACTGGTCAAGACGGCAAATCAAGCCCCTATTGTTAATGCGATAAACACAATTGTTAGAACAGAAAAGAAAATAAAGAACTAGGGTGATAGGCTTGAAATTATTGAGACCGAGGTAGCACAAAAAAAAAAAAAACAACGAAAGTCTCGTGTTTTTACTCATTATTCCCATCATCGTCATCATCATCGCTGCTGCGGTGCTCCGCCTGAGTGGCCGCGCCGTGCTCGTTCTCGGCATCGCGGCGTTTATCACGGCGCTTCTTCTTCTTCTGTTGGCGGCGCGCGGCAGCTGAAGAGGGGTTCACAGGAACAGACGGCTCCTCCTCCCGTTCTGCGGCAGCAGCGGTGGTGGTGGTGGCGTGGTGCGCATCGTCGTCGTCGGAGTCGCTGCGCTCGCCAACCTTCTTCATGTGCGCCAGCTTCTCCGCTTTTGTTTGGCGCGGGGCGAAGTCCTTGTTGCGGAAGTGCGTGAAGTTGCTGCGGTTGTTGGCCTTGACGTTCTTCTTGCGCTCCTTGCGACGCCGCCCGCCGTCGTCGTCGTCGCTGTTGCTGTTCTCCGCCGCCTCCCGCTCCCGTTCAAAGGCCTCCCGTTCACGTGCCGCCTGCGCCAGTAACTCACGCATCTCGTCGTCGTCGTCGCCTCCGCCTTTGCCTTTGCCGCTGTCGTGCTGCTTGGTGTTCTTGCCGCCGTCGACGCTGACAGGGACTGCCTTGTGCAGATGCGGGTCCACCGACGCCTCGTGCTGCTGCTGCTGCTGCGACGCGCTCGCGGACACGGCGTGATGAAAAAAGACGCTGGTGAAGTTGAGCAGCGACACGTGCGAGAGCTGCCGCGTAACGCTTTCCTCCGTCGCGCCCTCCACACTGCTAGTGTTGGCGGCGGCCTTGACCACGTGCGCGGCGATGGCGCGCGCGACGTCCGCCATGTTGCTGGGCTCGTTGAATTGGCCGCGCACGTAGCTGTCGTCGATGTTCTGCGGCGTGTGCCACGGCGAGCCCGACGCGAGAAGCAGCTGCGCCGGCTGAATGGTGAAGGAGGTCTCCGCGGCCGCAGCAGCAACAGTCGGATGTGGCGCGTCGAAGGGCAGACGCGGGAGGAGGGGCAGCCACGCGTCCTGCGTCACGCGCGGACCCTCCCCGTCTCCGGCCTCGGCACCCTCCGCAGCCGGCGGGGTCGTCGTGATGCCGTTGGCTGTCAGCATCGCGTAAACGGCAGGCCGCGCCTCGTCCACCGCCTCGGGTGTGGCCGGGGTGCGGAAGTGCGGACGGTATTTGAGCAGGAACTTTTGGAGAGCGGCCGAGCAGTGCAGCAGCGGCAGCGCATCGTAGATGACGACGCTGGGCGGGTGGCCGGTCGCCGCTGTGGTGTCTGCCTCGGCGGCCCCCTCGCCCTCCTCCGACTTGCCACTGAAGAGCTCCTCGAGAATCTCCACCGCGCGGTCGACGGTGCGCTTCTGAATCGTGACGTCCTCCTCGCGTGGGGCCGCCGCCGCCGCGCTGTCCTGGTTGAACATGCTGTGGAGAAAAAGCACCAGCGGAAGGCGCTCCGCAGCGGCAAGGCGGTACGAGGCGCGCAGCATGTTCTCCTGCCAAAAGTGCGTGAAGCTGTCGCGGCGGAGGTTGAGACCAGATAGGATGCCCAGTACACTGGAGTACTTCACCTCCTGCGAGCTAAGCTCCTCGATCCACTGCGCCTGCATCTTCTTGTTCATGCGATCGATGTTGTTGACGTGAACACCGACGAGCGAGTAAAGAAAAAGGCTGTTATTATTATTATTATTATTCGCAGCACCAAGCGACGCATCTGTGGCGGGGTCCGCAAAGCGCACTTTCTTCTCGCCGGAGCTCTTCCCAGTCACCTGCAGATTGTTGTGCGCGCGGCACACCTCCACCAGATGCCCCTGCCGCTCGCGCTCGGCGCAGTAGCACAGCAGCGCGGAGAGTCCGGCACCCTTCGCGCGCTCCAGCACGCCCTCCATCTCCTCCTCGAGGCGACGCGATAACAGCGACACAGCCCCGTCGGCCGCCGGGAGAGCAGGCACGGTGCCCGCGGCGCCCATCTTCAGCTCGCGCAGCATCTCAGCAAAGATTTCCTCGTCGCTCTGGGTGCTGTCGGCGTGCCGGCGAAGCGTGGCCACAGCGGCCTCGCACGCGGGGGGCGCCTCGCACAGCACGCGCACGGCGGGCACCGTGTAGTTCTTGTCTTTCGACTTGTTCTTGGTCGAGGGGGCACCAGGGTTTTTCTTGCTGCGGCGAAGACTGCTGCCCTTGGCCTCCCGACCACCGCCACGGTCGACGAACCCCATGTGCTTATGTAGTGTTGCGAAGGTGGTGACGCTTTCCGGGAACGTAAAATATATATTTCAAGTAGGGAGGAGATTAAAAAAAAAAAAAAAGATGATATTGGATTACTACGAGTCGCACTAGACACTGATATTGTTCTTGCCGAAAGAGGTCAAAGAAATACGAGGCACTGTGAATGACGTAAGAGGGGGGGATGCGAGAGAGATTCGCAAGCGGGAATGTTACGGTGGGGAAGAACGAGAGTGCGAAGAGAGACACAGAATAAACGGGATTGAATCATCACGCACACATTAAAATACGTTTGCATGCGCTACTGAGAGTCAGTGCAGAAAGAGTGAAAGAAAGAATGCTTTTCAACGGCTATTGAAGTTGTGCATTTTATTGTTGTAAAAAAGATAAATGACACTCATTGCGCAAGAAAAAAAGCATTGCAGAAGTATGTCGCACGTCGTACTCAACTTCACACAAAGTGTCACCCCCATTCATCCCGCAGCTTCGCGGAAATCTGCTGATATGTGCAGAATATCCTCTGATGAGAACTGTCTGAGAAACATAAATAACAAGGTGGTAAACAGAGAAATAGTAGCAGTTTATCCATTAAAAAAAAAAAAAAAGAAACTGCATTAGTTGGAAGAGCAAAGCAGACTGCCACCCCTCTTATGAACCATCCGCGCTGCGCTGGTCAACACAACGCTCCTGGACAAGACCGAGTTCGTCCAGAAGGTATTGGTTGAAAAAAGGCGGCGCTCCCGCATTTGTCACACTGTCGCTTGAAGAATAGTAGGTGGAGAGCAGTCCGCGGCCGTCGCCGAGCTCATCCAGTATGCGGCTGTACACCTCACGAT
The DNA here is from genome assembly GCA_030347455.1 of Kentomonas sorsogonicus. Lineage (NCBI taxonomy): Eukaryota > Euglenozoa > Kinetoplastea > Trypanosomatida > Trypanosomatidae > Kentomonas > Kentomonas sorsogonicus. The sequence goes on along the minus strand of JAQOSZ010000292.1, from coordinate 117,347 downwards.
CCACCTCGTGACAGCAGTAGCAGACGCCCTCAATTTTGTTGGCATTGCGGAAGTCGTGAATGTGCTGTGCGTCGGCCTGGATCTGCATCGGAATCGGCAGAAACTTCTCCACACGGAAGTACTCAAGTTGCAGTGGGACGTCGACGGCCTTGGCGGGGCCGCTGCCCTCGGCGTCGAGGAGAGGCACTCGCAACGTCGTGAGCGGGACGGGAGCGCCGTTGGACCCCGCCAGCGGGGACGAAGAAGCTGCGGCGGGTGAAGAGGAAGGCACGGAGGAGGCGCTGCTCCGTTGCTGGCCGCCCAGAATGAGGGTCTCCCAATCGTCCGGGAGAGTGTGTGCGAAGACGCGACAGAGCACAGGGACGCCGAGCCGCAGCACCTGCGGCAGAACAGTACGAAAGAAGGCACTCTCCCCGACGTCAGCGCCAGGGGGGCGGTGAAGAAGGTTGGTGTTGCTGCCGTCGACCAAAAGAGCGAGACGGCGGCGCGGGTCGCTGAGATCCGTGCACGCCGGGGGGTAGCGGTCCTTGACAGGGCCGCGTCCCCGTCTGTGCTGCTGCTGCTGCTGATGCTGCTGGCCCTGCTGCGACTCGCGCCCGCCCCCACGCTGTCGCCGGCCCCCACCGTAGTGGTTACTACTGCTACCGCCTCCCCGCGAGTCGTACTGCCCGCCACCGTTATTGATATAGCCTCCACGCGCGTCAGTGGGATGCTGTACGAGCAGGGGACTACTAGTGCAGAAGAGCCGAGAGGGAGAAGCAGAGCAGCATGCGGCGGCGGCAGCACCGCGAAAAGAACGCCGGCAAACGCTGATACCGACAGCAGCACCGCCGGTGCGATAAACCGAGGAAGAAAAGAATGGTAGCATGAGAGAAAAATGATGTGTATATTGCGTTGAACGACGCAAAGGGAGAGCTGGATGGGAGGAGGGTGTAATCAGTGTGAAGAGAATAATAATTGACTCTCAATACTGCTAATAAAGAAAGGAAATGAAAGGGATAAAAATAAAGCTGGGAAGACATCAAAAAAGTATTCTCCTGATATAGAAATCATGCACAATAAGAGACACATCAGGGAATCAATACGTATGACAAGCGTGTAGCACCAAAGGATGAGGTGCCGCGAAGGGGGAGGGGCAGTTCACTGCGCTTCTTCTCCTTTTTTGTTCGTAATACAAAACATTTAGTGAAAATATACGCATCCTCCACCGCAGAGGCTGCTTCGCTGCCCTACAATTTTTCTAAATCTCTTGCTAGTATTTTTTTTAGGCACTGCTCAACGCACGTTCAAAGCTTGTTAGTGGAAACATAGAAGAAAGAGAGAGGAGAGGGGGAAAAAAAAAAGGAAAAACCGAAAGCACGTTCATCAAGTAACGTCAGTCTCATCGGAGGGAGATGTCAGTGATTTCGATGATGGAGCCGTTGCTGACGCCAAAGTACCCGAGAGTCTGCTGTTCATTGTCGAGCGGGACGGGCTCGCTGAGAACGCCAGCGTCGCCGCTGCGCACCGCCAGCCGCTGGTTCGGCACGTCGACCTGGAACATCATCCGCACGATGGACTTGAGCTTCTCGACAGTCAGCGACGTCGGCAGCTCCTTCACCGCCGTCCCCTCCGTCGCGGCGGCCGAGCCGGTGGTGTACGCGTTGGTGACGCGCAGCGTGACCTTGACGAGCAGCTGGGAGCCGGTGCCGTCGTGGGTGGCGGTGGCACCCTCCTTGTAGATGGACACAATCACGTCGTGATGCTTTTCCTGCAGTGCGGCCAGCATCGGGTAGCGCGGAGCGAGGGGGTCCGCGGCGGCAGTGGCGGCGGCCGCCGACGCGGCGTCATCGCTGGGCTTGGCGGCGAGGCCGCGCTGGATGTAGAAGATCTCCGAGTCGAGCCGCTCCTTCTTGCGCACGTCGCCGCGGTTGAGCACGGTGATGGTGGGCAGCGAGGCGACGGTGTACATGCGACTCAGCGTCTCGTTCCACGACGGCAGCAGGTGGCCGTACGTGATGCGGAACACCCGCAGCTCCGGGCAGTAGAGTCGGATGCGCTCCAGCATGTTGGGGTCCGTCAGGTGCTCGTTGTCCTTGAGGCACAGCAACGTCAGCTGACCCAGGCAGTGCGCCAGGCCGTTATTGTCCGCCGCATTACTACTCTCGTCGCCCTCAGCGGTATCGACAGAGGAAGGGGGCGGGAGGGTATCGCTGTGCAGCTGGTTATCGGTGAGGTAGAGCTCTGTCAGCGCAGGGAAAACGGCATGCAGGACCTGTCCAAGCTGCGTCCAGTCCTCGATGGCGTTGTGTGCCAGACTCAGCGTCTTGACGCTGCTGAACACCTGTAGGTTGGGGTTGGCAGTGGCGGCGGCGGTGATGTCGCTCTCACTGTCAGCTGTGAGGCGAAGGGTGCGGATGTGATTACTGTCCAAGTGGAGCTCCCGCAGCTCCGGCAGCGCCAGCAGTGCCGCGAGGTCACTGAAGTTGTCGAAGTTGATGTTGTTCAGCACGAGCTTCGACAGGTGCGGCGAGCTCAGCAGCGCGGCCGTGTCGAGCGCCGGTGGCGGCAGCAGCTGCGGCGCGTCGGAAAGCTGAAGAACGGTCAGCTTTGGAAAGTAGCTCACCAGGCGGCCAGTCTCCTCTAGAGGCAGGTTCGGGTTGTCGCTTAGGTCAAGCTCCTGCAAGCGGGTCATGCGCTGTGCCGCCAGCGCGTCAAGGCCGTCGCTCTGCTCCTGCTCCTCCTCTGGCCGCAGCGCGCACGTGAGGCCCTCCGATTTGAGCACCACCACCACCAGCCGGTCGTAGCGGCTCTGCTGCCGCCGCGCCAAGTCCATTCCCACCATCTCCCACTTTTTGTTCGACTTGCTCGACGTTCCGCCCACCAAAAAGTCTTCCGCAGCATAGTTCCCAGTGTCGTCCTCGGCGCCATACCGTGCACGCAGAGCATCAAGGAAACTTACTGGTTTTTCTGACATCTTTATTGTTTTTTTAATTACTTTTCAGATTACGATTCTACGTGATTGTCAACTACAATAGTAGTACTGGCGAGGCAGAGTGATCTATACTTCTATCAATGATAAATTGATAATTGAAACAACTACACAAATCAAAGGCGCAATTCGTCTGTTGTTGTTGTTGTTGTTGTTGTTGTCGTTGTTGTTGTTGGCTGTAGTAGAAAAGGTAGTGACAGCAGCAATGGGAGTAGAAAGAGGGAGATCACACACGAATGTGTCAACTTTCATCGGTGCTCTTTTCCTTTCCATGTTTTTGTTTTCACATTATTATTTGCGGCGTCTCAGGCACCCAACTAGCTCAAGGTATACGGGCTTGTGAATCAAAAAGTCATGTATAGAAACAGCAACAAGGCATTGTTGAAGAAGAGGGAGTCTCTCACCTCTACGGCATCTTTGAAGGGAAGATCTTCTAGTATCATTATTTCATGTCTTCAACTGCTGTCCGGGTTTTCTTTATTTTTCTTCTCGGTTGCTGTCAACGGTGTTGTCGTTGAAAACCTCACTATGCGTAGGAGACTCGTAGTGAGTCGTACTGATGGTCATCACAAGCAGTTATGTCTAATGAAAAAAAAATGAGGGGAACAGAAAAGCAAAACTATACAAGACGTTGTATTCAAAAGATGGTGGAAGTGGGAAAAGGAAGAAAACAAAGAAAGTGAGGTGAAAAGAAAAACGGTTGAATAGGGAGGTTAAATCACTGTTATTCAAGTGGTCGGCACTGATAGATGCCGTTTCGTGTATGTATGTATGTATGTATGTATATATATAGATTTAACAGTGTGGTACGGTAATAGAGCGTGCATGCGTATGTGTGTGGGGGGGGGGGGGGGGGAGTGACTTGAAAGGATAAACGAAAAAGGGATACATAAAGATATATAATAAGAAAAGGAAGGTGGCTTGCACAAGCAGCATGTAAGTGTGTTTATTCGTTAAAAGACTAAGCATCAGCTGTTGTTTCTCTCTGGAAGCTAATAGCCTCGGTAGTTGTAGCGATTCAATCCCGGAGGAGGCGCAGCGAACGAAAAGTTCTGAAAATGATCATTGACATTGCTGTTGGTAACAGGACTTGAGTTCGTGTGGTGAGCGTTGCTGGTACCAGAGTGGTTTGCGTTGTTATTGTTAGAGCTGTAATTACTCGCCGGAGCAGCTCCGCCGTCATGGTAGCTGACGTTGTTATTATACCCGCCACCCTGATAAAGGGCATTACTGTTGTTGTTGTTTACTGTTGTTGTTGAAGCTCTCAGACGTGCCGAAGTAGTCGGTCGACTCTGTAGTGTTGAGAAAGTTGTTCGCCTGTGCGTTGTACGTGAAGCCGAGAAACTGTGCGTTGGACGCGTCTGTGCCATTATTGGGGGAGGCGCCGAACGGGCTATACAAGCCGCCGGTGTTCTGCCGCTCACTTAGAAACGCGGTGTTGGGACTCGAGTACGACGGGTTGTTGATCTGCGGCGACGGCGGCGGACGGCCCTGCTGCGAGGTTGGGTGCCCCTGCGGCGTGGGCGCCTTGCGCGAGTCGATGACGCCGAAGGCGCTGCGTTTTGCTGGAGCGGGCGCCGCCTGGAGGTGGTGGCGAGTTGCCACCTGCGCTGCCGCCACCACCGGCTGCAGCAAAGTTGGAGCCCTGCGGTCGGCTAAAGCCACCGCCCGAAAAACGAGGGGAGCCGTAGGCGCTGCTGGCGCTGCTGGTGGCGGTGACGTTGTTAAAGTGAGAGCTAGAATGGGCACCAGGCAGAGGACCACCACCGTCCCCACCAGCAGCACTGATGCTGGCGCGGGCGCGACGGTGGGCACTACCGCCACTGGGGCGCCCGAACTGGGTGGAGCTGCGGCGGGTGTAGTCCTCGACCTCGTAGGCGATGCCTGTGAGCGTCGGAGCCTCGAACAGACGCGACGGCGGGAAGAGAGGGCGCTCCGGGTGTCCGCTTGGTATTGTGTGCGGAGCAAAGACGTCGTCGGCAGATTCGCCAAAGACGCTGTTGGTAGGACACTGCGGCGTCGCCGTTAAAAACGCATGCTGTAGCTGGCTCCGCAGCCCGCTGTCAAGATCATCGCTGGTGGACGTGCTGCTGCTACTGCTGCTGCCGCTGCCGCTGCCGCTGGAGCTGCCATCATCGTCATTCGAGGACTCGTCCACCCAACTGTCGCTGCCGTCGTCAAAGTCGTCTTCTTCCTCCTCTTCATAGTCCTCTTCCTGTTGTTCCGCTTGCTCCTCGGCCGCGTCCGAGGCCTCAGCGTCGTCGCCGTCGCTGCTGTCGACGCCCCGGTCGCTGTCTTCGTTGTAGCCGCTAAACTCCGTGACGCTCTCAGAGGAGAAAGTGGTATCGACCGCCGAGCGTCGCGCTTCAGCCGCCGTCGCTGCCGCCGCTGCTTCTTCCAGCGGTGAGAGCCGCATCCGCGGAGCCAGTAAACGACGCGTGGCCTGAGCTTTTTGGCGGGTGGGTGGTTGCGCTCTGCGACGCTAGCACTGGGGTACCGCAGCTCGTCGGTGTCGCCGTCCTCGCGGCCGCCGCATTTTCGTTTTCGGCCTCCTGAACCCCGCCGTCGCGCGACGCCGCCACAGCAGCGCCGAGGTCGCTGAGCACCTTGGGGTCCGGCAGGCTGCGTCGCCGCTGCTGTGTCACGCCTGCCTCGCTGCCTGCAAGACCGCCCTCGGCAGGAAGACTGCGACGCCTCCCTGGCTCGTTGTCTTCCGCGGTGCGCGTCGGTTCTGGCATCTCCAGAGGGCCGTCCTCCTCGAGCGCCTCGCACTCGTAGTACTCGACGCGGCGCGAGAGCCGCATGCTGTGCGTGCCGTCCTCTCCGCCGGAGTCGGGAACGGCGGTGCCGTCGCCCGCGGTGGTGGTGTCCGTGTCGTGCCCGCCGGACCCGTCCGCTGCGGCGCGACGCTCGAGCAGCAGGTCGTCCGCGTTGGCGCCGAGTGCGGCCGCAACGAACTCGTCTGGCAGCACCACCGTCTTGGCCAACACCCCGCGCGCGGCAGCGCTCCGCTTCTTCTCCGTCTCCGGCGTCGCGTCAAGGCCGGCTTGATTCGGAGAGGTTGCCGCCACGGCACCACCAGTAGCCGCAGCGGCGGCAGCGGCACCGCGACGGTGGTTCGAGTTGGTCGAGTGCGCAAGAAAGCTTCCGGCATTGACAGCGGGTGTGCCGCCAGTCATGTCGGCGTCGGCGGTAGTGTCAGCCACCAGGCTGACAACCGGTTCGAACTCTCCGTGAGAGTTCGCGTCGATGCGGACGTTTTGGAGCTCCTCCTCCCGTAGCAGCTGCTCGCTCGACGGCTCTTTGGGCGGTTGTTGGGGGGAAGCCGCGTTTTTGTCAGCAGCACCGTTCGAACCGCCAGAGACCGCGGTAGTTCCAGGCTGTGAGGCTGTTGCGTGCGATGTGGACGAAACGGGGCCAGCCTGCGCGGTGTCCGCTGCGCAGACGGTGGAGCAGGTGTTGTTTCCCTCCGTCTCCGTCTCGGCGTCCTTGTCGCCAGGCAACGTCAACCGGCTGGCGTTCGCCCCGGCGGCTCCCCCGCCCGTGTCGCTGGTGTACGACTGCATGCGCCGCGCCATCTCCCGGCGCTGCTCCCGCGTCTCACGAAGACGACGCTCCTGCTCGACGGCGACGTTGAGGCCAGTGGCCGTGACCGCGTCGGGAAAGTAGCGCAGGTCGTCATGGGTGCGGAGGCGTGGCACGTACGGCGCCGTCACGTTCATGTCAATGAAGAGCTCACGCCAGTTGTCGGGGCGCTCCACCGGCATGTACTCGAGGAACTGGTCGACGTTGGCGATGCTGGCGAGGGAGGCGCCGCCGCGCGGGTGTGTGGGGCGCTTGCCGGGGTTGAAGGCGACGTCGCGCGGCTCGACGTGGAGGTTGCCGTGCTCGTCGGGGAGCATGACGAAGCTGAAGGAGTCGTTGGCGTCGGTGGGATGCAGCTCCTGGACGTACTGCTGGTAGTACAGCTGCGAGGTGACGTAGGTGCAGCGGAAGAATGGGTGCTCCAGCACGTTGGCGCCGCACAGCCGGGACGCCGTATCCCGCCGCAGCAGCGCCATGATGAGGTCCCGCAGCAAGTCTAGCGCCTCCTCCTGCTGCCTCCACGCGAACTCCAAAAACTTATCGCGATCGCCCGGGAGGAGGTTGGCGGCCGTGACAGACGGCAGCGCGGCAGCGCACGACACCGTCGCCTCCACCTTGCCGTCGGGGGCGACGGCAAAAGACACGTTGTTGGGCGTGCCCGCCAGCGACAGCACGTCGCGGTGCACGCTGGCAAACGAGCCCCCGCCGACTGCTCCCGCCGACGCGGCCACCACGTCGCACAGCTGCGCAAACGACAGATTCGCGCCGGCGTTGGCGGGCGTGCCGCCCTCGGCACCGCTCACGTGGCTCTGGCTCTCGTTTTGGCGACGGTGGCGGTGCAGGTTGCTCGACGTCTTGGACGGCGGGGCCGCCGTGGAGGAGCGCATACCGGCGAAGCTGGCGTTGACGTCGTCGTCGTCGTCGTTGTTTTGGCCGCGTGCTCCGCCTTCCTGCTGCGACTCGCGGAGGTAATTGGTGCCGGCGGTCGCGGCGGTGAAGGAGTTGCGCAGGTGATCCGCAACAAGGTACTCGCGCAGCACCATCTCGTGCCGAAAGTGCAGCTGCGCGACGCGCGAGTGGAGCTCGAGGGCGGTCAGTTGAAAGTCACCCTCTTTTACACGGACGTCCTCCTCCACAATGGACTTGAAGAGCGCGAATTGGTTCTCCTGGTCGAAGGCTTTGCGGCCGTTGCACCACTCGAATAGCAGACAGCCGAAGCTCCACCAGTCGGTGCGCGAATCGTGCGGCTCGCCCTGCAGCATCTCCGGACTCATGTACTGGGTTGTGCCAGTGAAGCTGGTCGCTCGTTCCTCGGCGGTCTCGCCTCCCCCGCCGTCTGCGTGAGCACTGCCCGTGAAAGAGGCCGATTTATTGTTCGGCAGGTCCCCAGCGCGCGGGGAGCCGGCGGCCCCGGCGCCCACGCCCGCGGAGGAGGTGCCGATGACCGCACCCTTACGATGTTTCGCGACGCCAAAGTCGGTAAGCATAATGTGACCGTCCGCGCGCATCAAGATGTTCTCCGGCTTGAGGTCGCGGTAGATGAAGCCACTCTCGTGAAAGTACTGCAGGACGAGCGCGATCTCGACGGCGTAAAAGGCGACGAGGCGGATAGGCAGGCGCGACTCGTCCGGCGCAAAGTGCGGGAGTGGCAGTGCGCAGTCCTCCATGCAGTGTGGCACGTACTCTGACGCTGTGCTCTTCTTCACTTCGCCACTGTTGCCGGCGCTAGCGGTGCGGCACCCGCTGCTGCGCGAGCGGCACTTGCGGGAAAGCGAGGACTTGCTGCTCGACTCGGAGCGAGTGCGCGAGTACGAGCAGTGGGGTCCGTCGCCCAGCTCCAGCGGCGCATCCCCGTCCTCCTCCGTGCCCTTCCTTGACGAGCGGCGCCTGCCCCTCTCTTTCTTGCTGGCCGCATCAGTACAGGCATCAGCGAAAGTGGAGTTGGCAAACGAGGTGTGCTTTGCTCTTCTCTTGTCCCGTTTCGCTGGGGTCACTGATGATTCGGCTGCGGCGGCGGCGGGGGTGGCTACTGCTCCCGCTCTTGTCGATGCGGACGCCTCCCTCCGACGACCGCTCTCCGCGTCAGCGCGCCGGTCATCTTTGCTGAAGCCACCAAACGACTTACTCAACTGTTTCTGGCTGCCTCGCTTCGATTGTTTCACGGTGCCGCTAACGGGAGCCTCGTGTGGTGCGGTAACTTCGTCACGCATGTTGGTAGCCGACGCGTGCGCCTCTGCGTCGGAGTGTCTACGTGTGGTGGGGAGTTTCAGCGGCGACTTCTTCTCTTCACATCCCTTTTCATCGTCTACCGACTTCTGAGGCACATCAGAGGTGTCGCCGTGATGGGGCGGTTTGGGCTGTCGCGCCTTTTTCGCCGACGAAGGAACCGCCGTCGCGCGCTGCGGCGGAAGGCGCGCGACGTCGTCGTCATCGTCGTCGGAGACTTTGGCGCCGTTGTCCGCGTTGTGGTAGTGGCGGAACATGACGCGATGGCGCTTGGCGCGGCGGCTCCCGGACTCCGTGGCGCTTCCCCCGCCGTCGGTGGTGGTGCCGTCGTCACCGCTGGTGGCGGTGGCGGAGCCAAGGCGGGGCGCCGACGCGCTGCGAGACTCGTGTAAAGGCTCGCCGGTGGAGCTGGCTGCGAGTAGAGGCATGCCCCCGTACTGCACCTGCTCCTCCTCACTGGCGTCGCTCTCACCGTCAGCGCTGTGGGATGCTTTTGCACGCGTGCCTGGAGCCGAGTCTGCGGTCAGTGGAAGACTGCTCCCAACCGTGGTGGACGGCACGGCGAAGCAGCGAGGGGACCGCTGGGCGGCACCGGTGTCGGTCATTTCATCCGCGTCTGTGGTGTAGTAGCAGCCCTGCTGCGCCAGCTTTCGTTGCTGCACCGCGTCGAGAACCTCGCGCATCTCCTTGATCGGCACGCCCCGCCGGTCCAGCAGCCCCAGCTCCTTTGCCGCCTCCCGCACCTCCTCGCGCTTGAGGCCCCACTGCCGCAGCGTTTCCTCGTCGTCGGTCGTCTGGTTCGGGTTGGTGACGGGCGAGAACACGGAGCCACTGACGCCGCCGTCGGACTCGCTCTGCCACGCAAAGCTGGGGGAGAAGGCAGTGGAGTCGTTGCCAATGCGGTGGTGGTGGCGGCGGTGGGCGGCGACGTAGTAGGGATAGCGAAGCTTTTTCAGTGCGCGTCGCGCGTTGGGAACCCACAAGGTTTTCTGATTGAAATAGTAAAGGTCGCCGCCTTGGGCAAAGTCAAGCACCAGGTACAGGTGCGTGCGACTCTGAAACGCCTGGTGAAGCTGCACCAAAAATGGGTGCTTCATCGACGCCAGCAGCTGACGTTCGGTGAAGGTGCGCTGCACACAGCCCTCCTTCTTCACCTTCTCCTTTGAGATCTTCTTGATGGCGAAGAGCTCGCTGGTGACCTTGTGGCGCGCCAGTGTCACTTCGGCAAAGGTGCCGCTGCCGAGGTACGCCACCAGCTCGTAGTCCTGCAGAGAGCGTGCGGCGGAGCTGACGGGCGGCTTGGGGACGCCTGAGTGCTGTCGCTCCTGCAGCGGCCCTGGCTCCTTTTCGGTAACGGGGGAAGCGGCAGCGCCGGGTGTCATGGTTTTGGCGAGCGCGTCGGTGGTGGGACTCACTGCGGAGTTGGTCGTGGCGCGCATGGACTGCGCCAGACCGGTGGGGCGCGACTGATCACGCTTGAGCAGCGTCTGCTCCGCCAGCTCGTGCCGAAGTTTCTCTGTACGTCCTGAGATGACATCGTCGAGGAAGTCCTGCACGCCGTCGTCCAGGGTGACATCGTCCGCAGCAGCCGCGTCCGTGGCACTCTCCCCACCGCCACTGACGCGAAATGGTGCACTACCTTTTGTTAGAAGAGGCGAGACGAATGGAAAGTCGGCGTCGCCATCATTGTCCGTGGTTGTGCTATCGCGCGCGCCTGTAAAAATATTGGCAAGCTTCCTAATCATACACAAATGGTGAGGGTAAGCGGGGAAATCCGGGAGCGGAGAGAGGGCAGCACCTTCCTGCGTTGGGGGTCTAGGGCTTGTGTGCCTGTATGTGTGTGTGTGTCAAATAAGATAAAGAAGTGCAAAAAAAAAAAAAAAAGTGAAACTAAGACGCAGTTCGGGAGAAAGGAGAGTCCAACACCTGGCAGGAATTGGACGTTCTGAAAAGAAGAGTCGGTCCTTCTATATATGGATGGCCGTTTTCGAAAAGACAAACAAAAAAAGAATATGTTGCGAGACAGTACGGAATGAAGAGTAAAACAAGAGTAGGAGAAAAGATAAAAGAGATACAGAGTGTGTTTGAGTGAAACAGTACAGCGATTTTGCTATTTCTACGAAGGAGAAGTTCTTTGTTTTTTTGTATTTTTTTAAAGAGAAAAAAAGCGTTGTTGAAGAAGTGGAATGGAATGTACAGAAAAAGCGGAAGAGTGAAAGAAAAAGGTAGTTGGATCAGCTATTCTCGTTGAGAGCAAGAGGGGCAAAGCTTTGACCAAGTGTGTCTTGCATATGCCCCTGGAAAGTTTGAAAGTCAAAGAAGGCTGCAGGTAAAAACAAAGGTGGAAAAGAAACGGAAAATAAACGTTTGTATCGAGCAATGAAGAGAGCGAAAATAATAATGGAAAGATGGTTACCTTGCACGGATTAAATACATTTTAAGAAAGAGGAGTGAAGCAAGTGAAGGTGAGGGAGATTGTGAAGAGAGACTCTGACAAAAACAAAAATGGCAAAATGCATTCATATTGCTCACACATACGTGGAGGGGAGACTTGAGAAATATATCGATCGAAACGCGAAGAAATGCACTATATCAGGGACAGCTGTGGAATAAGCTAAATTTTTGTTGTTGTGTTGCTGTTGTTGTTTTAAGCAGAGCACGCGAGTGGAAGAAGTGAAGAAACCATTGTATTACAATGCTTCTTGTAAGAAAGACAAAAGCCACGCAAGTTAATAGCAAACTATACAACCAAGTGAAACTAGAAGAGAGCTACAAATTGGGCCAGTAAAGCTCGTTACGATTGGAAAACAGCGATGATCTCGTCGACCATCGCGTTCATCTTGTCTCCCTCATCGTCACCGAAGCGGTCCGCAAAGTGGTCGAGGAGTTGAAAGACTTGCAGTTGCGTGCGGGGCCGGGACTCGACGAGACGAAAAAGCTCCGCATCCGTCAGAAGAATATCCGTGAAGGTGTTGTGGTCGTCGGTGGAAAAAAGCGGTGTGGGCTCCGCCAGAAGCAGAACCGGCTCCGCGGTTGGCGGAGACGCCGCATGTCCCTCACCTGTTGCGGTCGACGTCCGGCGTCGATAGCGCAGTGCGATCTGTTTGATGGCTTCCGCCCAGCGCCGCTCACGTGCGCGGCCTGCAGTCTCGTAGGCGTCCAGCAGTTGCGCCACACACGACACGTGGTCCTCCGAAGCTACCGGCGTGTGCTGCACCCGCTCGTAGAGTGCGGCGACGTCGGAAGCAGCAGCAACCGCCGCGCTGTCCCTGCCGCCCTCCTCATTCTCCTTTGCGGCGAAGGTGAGCAGCTCGTGGGGGTCGTTGTACACCGACGACGGGCCGTAGACGTGGCGGAGGGACAGCGGCGCGCTCGGCGCGGCCCCCGCGCCGCCCGTCACAAGGTACTGCAGGAGCTTCACCTCGCTGAGGAGAACAGAGAGGTTCACCGAAGACGTGGTGCTTGGCTCGGCGCGACTCACGCGTCCGCTGCTGTCGGCGGCGAAGGCGATGACGGGCGCCTGGCTGCTGCGTCCCTGCGGGCTCGCCTGCTGCTGCTGTAGGCTGAAGGGCGGGTGCTGTGCAGCGTTGCGCTCATCACGCCGGCGACGCAGAACGCTGTAAACCTCCCCGGCCGTAACAGGGACGCCGTCAGAAAGAATCTGCATGTTGTAGCTCAGAGGGTGGGGGGGGGGGAGGCAACTGTAGTACTGATGGGAGCAACTTTTAACCGAAAAAAAGAAAAAGTAGTGAGCAGCGGAAGAAAGATGAGGTGACACTTCATCAACGAACGAAGCGGAGTACCGCTACAAAGTACAGCGTGGGATATCATTGCGCCCAGTTTGAGAAACAGTGCCACCGGGCTTAGTGTCAAACAAAACGTAAGCAGGTCGAGAGAATGCGGTTGGTCTCACGTACTTCAGCAAAGAAGCGGTCCACGCCGTTTTCAAGAGGATCTGTCATTGCACAGGGGTGAGTATGGAGTACATTTATGGTGTATGATGTCGAAAGCATAAAGAAGATGAAAGATGCAAGGATACAAAAAAAAAAAAAGTGTATGCTTCCGCGAGAGTGTATGCACCAAACGTTTGATATAGTCATTAGTGTGTTCAGAGTGCGGATGATTCTCGCAGTCCCATTATTCTCTTCATCTTTATAATATAGAAGGTATCTGAAAATAAAAATGGGAGGAAAAAGTCAAATGACAAGTGTCAGACTGTAAAGCAGAAAAAAAAAAAAAGAGAGAGAGAGAGAGCAAGAAAAAAAAAAAGCAGTGTAATAATAATATACACACACGGAAAAACATGGGCCACTTATGCTTTACGAATTGGGTAGTTGAAGGTTTAAAGAAGAGAAAAAAAAATGTATTCATTTTGTTGTATCACGGACGTTGGTCGCTGTTTACACAGGCTTCGTAATCGTACGAACAGTCGCTCTTCTAAAAGTATGCGCTTGGACTGCATATATGTATAATGCAGGCGCTGCATGGCATGAAAAAGGCCGGTGGTCTGATGTTACGCTTGTCCGAGATCACTAACAGCCGCGGCATTTGCAGCGGTCGGCTGCGTCTCGGCAACGTTGCTGCTGTTGTTGAACACGGTGGCACGGCGGATAGCCTCCTGGATCTCACCCAAATCGAGGGCGGGGGAGGCGGTTGTAGGTGTGGCCATTTTGGGGATGCAGGCCTCCGGCAGGAGAGGGTGGATGGTGAGGTCGCCTTTAACGCCGAGCTCGACGACGCAGTCACGCGGGATGCGGATGCTAGGGGACCACTCCGGCATGACGTCGGCGAAAAACGAAAGCACACCCTCCGCCGGTGTGTTGGGTGCAATGACAAAAACAGGGTTCGGTGTCCGCATGACGGCCATCAGTGCCGGTTCCAGACGCACATTCACCTGCCGGCAGCTCTCACCGCTGGGAAACTGCGTGCAGTAATTGATGATCGGGTCCTGCTTCGTCGCTCTGCGCCGCTGCAACACTTCCAGCGCGTCCTTGACCTTGCTGAAGTGCAGCGGAGCCGTCAGCCGCTCCATCTCCGGGGCGGACGCCGACAGCCCTTCACCGCCGGCCGCCTCCTCTCCCGGCACAGTATCCTGGAAGAGAATGGAGGAGAGGCGTGGGTAGTGCTCCGCCACCCACTGTGCGCTCTGGCCGCTGAAGCGCCCAAAGTTGATGTTGTCGAGACCCGGCACCGGGCACAGCACCTCGTCATTCCCGTCCTCCTCATCGTCGTTGGGGCCGTTTTCGCGTCCACTCGAGCCACCGCCGCTGCAGGTCGAGGATTTGTCCTCATCGTCGTCCTCGGAGGCGCAGCGTGAGCCCCTGTGGCTGATGTACGACGTGTCGCCGCCGGCTAACATCCGCATCGCCTGCGCGTCTCGCGGTCCATCGCTGATCTTTTGCAGCTCGGCGAAGTCGCGGACACCGCCGGCGCTGCGGGCGGCCTCGCGCACCGAGGTGGGAGTCACCTCCGAAGAGCCGGACTCGTCCTCGGTGAGCGGGCGCAGCGTGTTGAGGGTGCTGAGGTTCGTGGCGTGTAGCACAACCATGTGCGGAACGTACCGCTCCTGGATGAAGCGCTTGAGGGCGTGCGCGTACCGCTCGCCCCGCTCCGTCAGGCGCTCCTCGCCGCCGTACACACCCTGCGTGTCGCCGACGGTTTCGCCGTTCAGTGCGATGTAGATGCGGTACGGCACGGGGTGCAGGTTCATCAAGAAAAAGTACGATCCGGCTACCGAGACCCGCGGGCACGTTGTGCACCATCACGTGGTGCTTGACGTTGATGATCTTGATGAACGACAGACCCTCCTGCGGCTCCAACGTCTCGTAGACCTTCTCGTACTGCACGATGCGGTTTCGGAATTCGGCGATGACGGCGCTGGTGTCCTTCACCTCCTTGAAGTCGTCGTTGTCGCACTTGCTGCGAAGGATGTTCTCCGTGATGATCGTCTCGTCGGTGCAGACGGATTCGATAAACAGGAGGCGAAAGTTAATGTTCTGCTCCTTGCCTTGCTTCTCGAAAAAGTCCTTGAGCTTCCGGCGTCGCGCGGTGGTGGTGTTGGTGGCGTCGAGGATGCCCACGGCCAGCGGTTTTGAGGCGATAAAGCGCACAAGGTCTTCACAGGCGAGCTCCGCCATGCGCTCGCGCAGCTCCTTGCCCTGGGGGTTGTCGGGATCAAAAAACGCCGCGCCCGCAGTGCCCTCGACCCCAAGAAGTTGCCGGCGGTAGTCACCCGCATTGAAGACGCGGCAGGGGACACCTTTCCAGTTCATGTAGCGCACCAGACGGCGGCCGATGAAGCTCTTGCCGCGTCCTGGAAGCCCACACATGCACACGATGAACGGCACGGTGTCCGACACTGTCGTGAAGCGCGAGTAGCTGACGTCGTCCTTCTCGTGCTCGTCGTCCACCTCGTCCGGGGCCATCGCGGACGGCACCTCCGGCAGTGGCACCTCCGGATCCGAGCGCAGAACAGGATCGGGCGACTTGGCGCTCTGCAGCAGTGGCGGTGGTGCAGAGACTGCACCCGCAGCAGCAGCAGCACCAGCAGTGCCTTTGCGCGGCGTGCCCTTGGAGGGGAAAAGTAGTTGCCCATGCGCGTGGCGGCCCTCAACGAGCGTGGAGTTACCAATATCTTTTAAGCTGTTTAGCTGATGTGCTGTCATGGCAAAGGAAGACCGAGCCAGGTCAGCGGAGCTGTGCTGCGTCAGTCGCTGCTGCTGTTGGGCCTGGAAGCTGGCGCTCCTTGACGTGCGGCGCCCGACGGGGGGCCTACTGCCCGACTGCGATGACGGCATCGACTGGGAAGGGGTGGCGGTGCTGCCACCGCTCGCCTTAGCGTCCTCCCCAGGATAACTTCCCGTTGGGGCAAAAGGACTGGTCCAGTTAGGGATCGGGGTGAGGCCCACGACCGGTACCGGCGGAGCCGTGGAGGCGGCGCTGTGGTTGCTTGCAGTGGTGACTCCGCCGGCGGCGGCACTCATACTCGGTGCCACAATCAGCTGCGTGCTCGGGTTGGTGGTGGCGGGATCGGGGTGGCTCCCTGTGGCGGCCACGATGTACGGTGACGTCGGCTCCGCGGGTCGGAGAGAGCTGTCGATAGACGGCGGCTGCGTCGAGAAGGCGTGGTGCGGGGAGGAGCGGCTGTCGTGGTCTCCAGACATGGGCGAGGTGACCTCGGGTGCCGCAAGATAGATGCTCTCCTCACCTATGGTGCGCATCACGCTAGATTCGAGCCGCGGCTGTTGCATGCTCCGAATAACCTGCAGCAGATACCGTCCCACGCCGCTCTGTCGATTCAGCGCCGCACAGTCGAGTGGGGTGCGGCCGAGCTTGTCCACCGCCAGGACGTCAGCGGAGAAGGAGACGAGCACGCGCACAATGGCGTAGCTGCCCTCGCTGGCGGCGACGTGAAGTGGGGTGCAGCCATTGTAGTCCCGCTCGTTCACGTTCACCAACTTCTGTTCTAGCAAGTATTGCAGCTGAGACGTGTTGTTGGCGCGCACCAGCGCAAAGATGTTGTTCTGCGTCGCCTCCCTCTGAAGCTGGGCGAGCTGGCGGCGCAGCCGCGTCCGGCGCCGCTCCAGCTCGGTGATGAGAGCAGCACGGTTCTGCTTCATCACGATGGAAGCGTCCATCGGTGACTTGAGAGCCGCCAACTGGTGCTGCAGCGCCGACGAGGTATTGGCGGAGAACGACACGCTCAGACGTTCCCGCTGGCTGTTGAGATTCAGCATGTGCGCGACCGCGTCCATCGAGGCACGATTGGCACCTTGCATGCAGTCAGGGGTCGTGAGGCAGCGGCACAGCGTCGCCCCGCCGTCGCGCGCAAAAGGGCTGAGCGGGCCGTCGCTCGGCACGGAGCCTTGGTGGAATGCAGCGTGCTCACCCCCCGCGTCGGCGAAGGCAGCGGGAATCTGGAGAGCCGACGGGGAAAGGGCGGCCGCGCCAGAGCCGAGGGGGCTCCCTGGGGAGGGTGACTCGTTCCGCGAGTTACCAACCGTCTTCGCCGGAGTGGTTGAGACGACGCCAGCGGCGCGCATCGCCTCCTGCAGGCGAGCCTCGTCCGCACGTTGGCGGTGCATCTGCATCTGCGCCTCGCCGGAAGTGAACGCCTTGGAAAGACCTGTGAAGGACGCCGGGGGCGCCCCCAGCTGCTCGTGTGGTGTGTGTCGATTGTCATCATCATCGGTGTCGTGCCGGGCAAAGGCGTCGGCGGAACGGCCGCCTGCGCCAAGTCGGCGGTCGGGGGGGGTGCCATTGGCCGACGGTGCCAACGTGAAGCAGTCGTCATTACTCGCGTAGCCAATGGCAGAGCGTGGGGCTCCGAGATAGTTGGTGCCGCCAGCATCTGCACGGCCGTGGGTGTAGTCATTGTCGCCAAGACTGCTGCCGTTGTGCATGCTGCTGTTTGGATCGCTAAAGTGGTTTGCTTGTGGCGTCAAGCGCTGATGCGTGATTTCGGACTGGGACGGGGCGGTGCCGTCACCGTCACCGTCACCAGCAGCGGCAGCGGTAGCACTGGCGGCGGCAAACTTACCAGCAGGGGCGAAAGCGGCCGTGCCGGGATTGAGAAAGGGGCGAGTGCCAGTAGTGTGATAATGATTATTGCAAACGGCGGCGGCAGAGGGGTTCGGCTGCTGCTGTTGCGAGAAAAACGGTGCGGCTGCCAAATCGTTCGTCTCTGCGGCTACAGCAGGTCCGGTAGGTGCGTTGTGCTCAGTGGGTGTCTCCGGATGCGGAGGAATTTTGATGGTGGTTTCGAAGAAACTGTTGTTTTCGTGAACATGGCGGTTACCGCCGCGCAGCAGATACTCCGCTGCCCTGAAGGCCTGGCTCTCCGACTCAATCAGCATCGGCTGCTTGCCTGGATGGCTCGTGGAAGTATCATTGTCGTTGGTATTATTGTTGGTGTTACTGCTACTGACCAAGCCACCGGTGAGAAGCAACTCTTCGTACGACGGCGCGGAATGCACGGATGTGGGCGACTCCGCCGACGCGCCGCTGCCGCGGAGTGCGAGAGACTCGATGCTCTGCTGCGACGCCCCGTGAGACATTTTGCGGCGGCGCTCCGTGATTTGCTCGACGAGAGAAGCATCAATAGAATGCGTGTGCAGCGCCCGCCGGCTTTGCTTCTTTTTGGCTCCCACAAACAGAGGCTGGGCGGTGCTGGCGGCTGCCGGTTTAGCGCGCGCGCCTTTGCCGCTCTTGGTGCGTACTCCAAGCTCCGGGACCGTGCCGCTGACGGGGGTGTTGCCCGATGTCACCGAGGGCGAGAGGGAATCGGTGCGTGGCGTACCGGAGTGACTCGCCCGCGTCGCAACGGCGGACGCGCTTTCGTGTGTCCTGCTCCCGTCCTCGCCCTCCTCGTCGGCGTGGTGCTCGGTGGTGGTGGGGTGAGCGAGTGCGCGGCGCTGGGCGGTGATGGAGCCGTAGTGGTGCTGCATCTCGTACGTCATGCTTGTCTGCGGCGCCTGCACCACCTCGAGCCCGACATCGCTGGGGCTCGGCGGGTCAACAAAATCGGCGCGGCTCTTGCTCATGTTCGTGCTCGAGAGTGTAGCAATCAATTATGTTTATTACTATTATTACTTTGATGTGACGTGTTTTGTTCTGATTTTTTATTATTTAAAGAGTTTCCTCCACTTCCAGGCGGCTAGCCTGTTGCGAGGGCGCAAAAATGTAATGTGCAAGTGGTATCCCTTCCGTCGATAGTGAACTGTATACGTCTATATTTTCAGGGAGAGAAGAAGGAAGGGGGGGGCGAAACAAATAATAAAGATATACAAATGACCGAAAGTGTATAAAGAGTAAGTGTCGAATTTTGCTTCCGAGGCAGTCCCGTACGAAGCGGTCAAAGGAGGGATAATAATAAAAAAGTGAAGTGAGAAGGGTAAGAAAGCGAGTGGAGTGGATATATATATACGAGACAAATGTGAAAACAGAACAAAACGATAATCAGACCCGAAAAAAAAAAAGAGAAAAAAGAGTAGGGAAAACAGGTGATAAACTATTATCACTAAATTCCTTTTATATTTTATAACAAAATTGGAGAGAAGGGGGTGGTTGAGAGGGAGAGGAGAGGTACTCACGAATGGCTCGCCCAGAACAAAAGCATGAGAAGCATCAGTGCGCCAGTAATCCAACTCGTGCGGTTGTCGCACGCTCAATCACTCCACAAATTGTTGAGCTTAATAAAAACACAGCTGTAAAACTGAAAGTATGGGGCAAAATAATATATATATATATAATAGAGCGTCAGTTAAGCCACTAGATATTTTTTGAAGGTTGAGTTTACACAATTGTAGAAAACGAAAATCATGTGCCTATGCAAATCTTTCAGTTAAAAATAATAAAAAAAACATACGGTGTAGGTAGCGTGGCAGCAGAGCATGGAGGGAGGTTTCAAAAACATGAGTAGCAAAAAGGTGGAAGAAAGAGCAATCGGTCACTGTACTTGGGGAGGCGGGGGTGGGGGTGATGGGCTCTCCAAGATTTAGGAAAATAAATATATATACTCTAAATGAAAACAAAGGAAAAACCAAAACACAAAGACGAGAGAAAAAGGAGTGCGGTGCAGTAAACTCCCGGTTGAATATCAAAAAAAGACATCTAGAGCCCACACCAGTATGAGGAGTGCAGCGCGACCAGCATAGACGGTCATGAGAAGAGTGTAGACGTTTCCTGTGTGCGTCGCCACCTCCACAAACACCTCTGATGCGGACCTCTGATCAAAACAGCTGAGCTCCAAGAATGTAAGAGCGACGGTGCCTAGGAGGCAGTACAGACGCGGCCGCAGCAGCACGCGGAGATAGCTGGCGCTGCTGGAGCGAAAAATCTTTCGACTGAGCCACAACTGCAGCGACGTAAAGGAGTTGGCGATGAAGTTGTTGGCGGCAAGCGAGCCAGTCAGAACACCGTCCGGGTCGGCGTAGCCGTAGGGGCCACGCGCCGAAGATGCGACGGCAGGGGCGGCTGCCACCGTGCTCTTCTGGGCACCCACATGTGAGTGTGATGCGCGATGAGTGGGAGGAAAGGGCAAATGCGACGACGATGAGTTGGAGGTGACTGTTGCACCAGGAAACAGGGACTGCGAGCGGCGACTGTTGGAGGCGCCGGGATGAAAGACGGTGGTGGAGCGACGAGGTAACGGCCCCATGCCGCCCACCGTCGAAGAGTTCACACTGCCCACCGACGGCATTTCCATGCCTCCGTACGCCGCGCCGGCCATCGACATGGTGCGGGCGTTGCCTGCGTAGTCTGCCGAAAGCAAATTTTCGCTCGTGGAGGCTCCCCGGAGGTTTGCGGTTGCGAGCGTTGAGCGATGTTGCTCGTCGCGACGGGCCGTCTGCTGCGCCGCCTGTGACTCCATGTGCTGCGCCGCGATCTGCCGGAACGCGAGATAGTTCATCTGCCTTGCGGTGGAGACTGCAAGGGTGTAGTCGTTTGTGTGTAGACGCGCGACAGGGGCGTTTGGCGCGGCAGACTGCTGCGCAGCTGCGGAGCGGCGAGGCCATCCGGCAAAGGTCACGTGCAGACGTTGCGCGATGCTCTTTCGGGTCTTGTGCAGCGCCGACGGCGCAGCGGCCACACCCGTTACAGAGGGCGGGGCGCCAGCTTCAGCGGCTGCAACGGACGACTGTCCTGCACTAGTTGCGGCATTTTCTGTAAAGCCGACGTGTTTCGTTGCGGAGAACGCAGTGGCATGCTCTTCTCCAGGCGAGGAGTGTCCCGTGGGTTGGCCACCTTCAAGCGTGCGGCGCTTCCGTACCATATTCTTCTCTTTCTGTGTCTCCAGTCTTGTCTTGGCTTGAAACGTTTGACGTCGCTTGCGCATCACGGCGAAGGCGCCCTGCGTCTCGGGGTGCGCCAGTGCGGAGGTGGGCGGCAGTGCTCCTCCCGCGGCGTCGCTGCTGCGCGAGCGCGCGCGCTTCGCTCCTAGTCCGCTTTCGGCAGCGCGAGCCGCCATCATTTTGGCTGCCTTGCGGCCGGCCGCAATCTTTTTGCGGCGCGCAGCCTGCCAGCGAGCGAAGCCCCAGCCGATGGAGGCAAGTGAGGTAATGATAGGAAACAAGCAAACAAACAAATGGAAGCCGACATGGAACGGGAAAACAATGCTGACAAAGAGGGCCAAATTAGAGAACTGTGTTGCGTTTTCAGCACTGGACACAAGCGTCACCGCGATGAGCGCGAGAACCGCGGAGCCGCAGGCGAAGGCGCTGAGGAAGACGTTGATTCGCTCACTGTACAGGAGGGTGTTACGAGCGTAGCGCGCGTAGTGGGGCGCGTTGGTGTGCAGGTTCGCCCCTCCTTCCTCCTCCACCCCGTCCAGCACGTCCCCGTCGTGCTTCTTGCGGTGGTAGCTCGGGTAAAAGAACGCCCACTTCTTGGCACGGCGCTGTTGCTGCTCCTCCGCCGCCGCGCGCTGCGCCTCCAGGTCCTCGTAGTACTCCATGATCGCCCCGTGGCGGGCGCGGTCGACGAACTCGCCGTTATTCTCCTCGTAGAACAAGTGGGCGCGCAGCGGGGGCACACCGCCATCGCGCAGAACAAGCTCGTCCACCGGGATCTCGACAGGGGCGGCCTGGTCGTCGTGGCTACCGCGGGCGTCGCCGTACGCGCTGCTGCCGCTGCTGCTGTTGGCGTCAAACGAGTGTGTCGAAGCGCTGCCGATGGTACCGGGATGACTGCCGTCGCTCTCGCTGTTACTACTAGTAGCCTCTGTGAGTTGTTGCGCCGGGTCCGCGTCGACTGGAAATGTAAAAGTCGACAGTGCAACCTGTTCTGTGCTTGTGGGCACCGTGTTCGCGCGCGTGGCGGCAGTTGCTTCGTCACCGACGCGTCGTGACGAGTGGCGGTGCCCTTTCCTACCACCTCCCTTGCTCGCGGAGCTGCGGACGTGTCCATCTCGGTGGTGTTTCTTTCTCGAGCCTTTGCGATCAGAGGCACTCCCACCACCAGCATGAGGAGAGGGTGCTGGTGCGGCTGCAACGCGGTGGAAGGGTCCCAGCGCCACCGGGCGCGCCGCCAGGAGGTCGACAGCGACGGTGCCAGCGCCGCCGCTGCGCACAGGGGGACGCCGGCCCTCTCCCTCGCCGAACTCGTCGTCGAGGAGTGTGTCGATCATTTCCTTGGCAGCCGACACGGGCTGGTCAGGGAAGGTGGCGACGTGATCATTCCGCAACGCGGGTGCCAGAACGCGAGACTCCTTGCCACCGAACGGGATGGCGCCGCGAGCACGGAAGTAGCGCTGCAGCCGCCGCTTAGACTCCTCCTCCATTTGGCGCTTCTGTTCCTCTGCACGCCGCTGCTCCGCGTCGCTGTCGTCGTCGTCATCGTCGGAGGCAAACAGCAGCGAGATGCCTGCACGATTGGATGTCGGCTCAAACACGCTCTCCGACTCCACGTCGTCCTCCCGCTCATAAAGAGAGAGAGGGTCCATCTAGAGAGTAAGAGGGGGAGCTACCGGGATCTATATAACTGTATGGGAACGAGGGGGGGGGGAGTTAATAATCTATGAAAGGGTGTATCTATACGGTAGACCGGATTTAAAAGGTCGATGTAATACCCTCACTTCTCTCTCACTCCTTCTCGTCGGCGGATTTTCAATCACAGCGAAAGAGAAAGTGGGAGGGTGAGAAAGATAGTGAAAGTGAGAGAGCTATGAGTACGAGGAGGGAAAAGGGTAAGGCGGAAAGCAGAAGGAAAGAAGAGAAATGTTTTAATCGGATGGGGGGAGGGGAGCATTCTATAGAAACGGCGATAATGCAACGCGAGTGAGCAACAAATTTCGTAGTCAAAGTGTCATGAATCTAGGTACGGAAGTGATAATAAAAACAGAAGGATTCCAGAGAATAGCAGAATGCACAGGTAGATCGCATGTACATAGATTTATTCTAGGTGTGGTGTGGAGGAAAACGTGGAAAAAAAAAACAAAGAAGTGGTACAAAAGTAAAGTGAAAGATGTAGAGCTCTAGTGGGTGACGTTTTGGTGTCGTCGAACACCCGAAACAAAACGGGGATGATGCCGCCAGCCTCTCTAGTTGCTTGAGTAGATAGCTGATGATTGTGTTTATAGTCTAAAACGTAGAAGAAAAGAGAAAGAGAAAAGCAGCCGCAGACGCGATGATGACGTCCACTGACTAGGCTTCAGCACACACACACACGCACACACACACACACTCCTGTCCACTGTCAGTGACACTGCCTACTTTGTGTGTCGCGGAATGACAGTATCATCAAAAGGGGACGCCGTGCGTGGTGGGCTGAAGAAGCTCATGGCCGTGGAAAACCGGTGGGGGCAAGGTAGTGTCTCCGCGGTGTGACTGGAGCTGTCGCACCTGCTCCACCAGTGGAATGGCGCTGACGGTCTCCCGGCTGGTGCTAAACTGTGGAACCAGCGGGAGGGGGCCGCTACCGGCAGGATTAACTGCTAGTCCGTCCGGGGGAGGCGGAGGTGGGACGGCGGAGGCGCTGGAGGTGGAGGAACTGAACCCCTCCGCAAGCCTCGCGTAGACGTCGGCGGCCAAGACCGGGGCGGGGGCCGCGCGGGCAGCCCAGGGGCCGCCGGCAGTCAGCGCGAGGAGCGCTGAGTCGGAGAGAGTCGTCCGTGTGGCCGTGGTCGTTGTCGACGACGCGGGAGGAAGAGGGTAATGGCGCGCCGGCAGGTTGGTGTGGCGCGTAGTGGCCGAGGAGAGAGACGAGGAAGAGGAGGAAGACGGTAGGCGCGAGTCGGGGCGCTCCTCTGGGTACGTGCGACGGTCAGCCCGTCCGTGCTCGTCGTGCCGCGTGCGGCGGTGTGTGGAGGGGATGGCCACCATCCGCTCGCGCGCACGCAGGAAGTGATGGCCGCCGGCGGCGCCGTAGCTGCTCGGGTTCGTCGACGACAGCCACGACGACGACTCGCTGGAAGTCTCGGTAGTCGACGACTGGGGAGGAGCGGCTGCTGTGCCGTCGGGGGCAGGTGTGGGGTCCGCGGCGGCTGCCGTTGCGGCAGCGGATCGCAGGGAGCCCAGTATGTCCTGCTGCTGACGCCGTAGGCGCTGCTGGCCGTCGTACTC
The DNA here is from genome assembly GCA_030347455.1 of Kentomonas sorsogonicus. Lineage (NCBI taxonomy): Eukaryota > Euglenozoa > Kinetoplastea > Trypanosomatida > Trypanosomatidae > Kentomonas > Kentomonas sorsogonicus. The sequence goes on along the minus strand of JAQOSZ010000292.1, from coordinate 93,506 downwards.
CTGCACCCACTCTAAAATGAAACGTGTTACGGGGTCGCGAATTGGGGACGCCGCGCCATCCGCGCCGCCGCCAACAGGAAGAGGCGGGGGAGGAGGAGTTTGTCCCGTCGTTTCACTTTCCCGTAGCTGTTGCCGTTTTTGTTCCTCTTCCGTCACAGCAGCCGTTTGCTGTGCCCATTTCTGTCGGTTTGCCTCCGCCGCCGCCAGAGCCCACTCGCTCATCATCCACAGCTGGTGGCGGTGGATGGTCTCCTGCCCGTGAATAGTATCGCGGGTTGCGGCCTCCGCGTCTGTCAGCATAGAGAGCTCCCGGCGGAATAGCAACTCCTCGCGCAGCGCCTGCTGCCGCGCGCCCTCTCGAATTTCTGACAGCAGCCCATCCAGCTCGCGCCGTTGTTGTGTTTCCCTTTCCGCCTCCGCTTCCTCGTTGATTTTATTTTCGGAACCCGTATTAGGAGCTGGGGCCGGCGTGCCTGAGACAGGGGGTGCCCAGACGGCAGCCGCGACGTGCGAAAGCAGCGGCTGCATGTCCAGCACAATGCGCACCTCCTGTCCAAAGCCCGTTGCCGTCGTTGTTGATGTCACTATAGCAGTGGCAGTGGGGCCGCTGGGAAGAGCGGCAGTCGTAGTCGCTGTAGTAGGAGGAAGAGCCGCCGAGGCTTCCGTTGCAGGCAGTGACATCAGAGCAGCAGTCGCATTTGACGCAAGCGGAGCGTCAGCAGCCTGCATGTCGTCCGCCACGGCTGCGGTGCCGGCCGCTGCGCAAGTACCTTCCGTCACCCCTTCTTGGGCCGTGCCTGTTTGCGTTGCGGTTGGCGCAGGTGGCACAGCAGGTTCCACCACGGCGTAGGCGCGCAGCTGCGTCTCCTGCGATGGGGAGGGCAGCCTGGCTGCGCCGTCAGTCGCCCGGACCTCCAGGTCCGCATCGCGCCAGATGCTGTCACTCGTCGGTGGCACCCGCACCCGTTCGCGTGGCTCGCCGACGGCGCCACCGCCACGTCGACGACCATCCTTGCCGACATTGGCTAGCGCCTCCAGCAGCTCGGTGTTGTCGCCCACAACGTTTGCCAGTCGAGATGGTATGTGTGGGCTTTGGTCCACCTGGGCAGCGCTAGTCTCAGCCATGTATTCAGAAGGGGAGCTTGGGTCGTCCGGCAGACCCCGCATCATCTCTTGCAGTACAGCAGCTTCCAGGTAGCCCTCCAGCACGTGCCGCAGACGCGTTGTTTCCGCACTTTCATTGATGTTGTTGACATCACCTTCGGGCCCCTGTGACTCCTCACCCTGCAGTCCGGCAGCAACAGCAGCCCTACCATCGCCAGCGTCCGCGAGCCGCGACTCCAGCACGGCCGACAGCATCTCGCGCTCAAGGTCCGACAGCAGTTCAGAGAAAAGCCGCTCCTCCCGCCTGCGTCCCAGCACCGAATGCACCGTTTCGCTGGTGATGGCGCTGGCGAGCTGGTGGTAAGACGCAGGCAGGGGATTGCGCAGGCGCACCACTGCCCGTTGCTGTTGATCGGAGCCGTCCAGCAACAAGGCACGGCGCAGCGCAGCGAGGTGTGCGCGTGCCTCCAGCAGTTCGGCGGGCTCCGGGGCAATCTCGTCGTCGTCCTCGCCACTGTCTTCCGCTCCCTCACTTTTTATCCCCGTGTGGGCACGGCGGGGGCGGCGATGCCGAGGGTATGGCACCACTTCTCGCTGCGTGGTGGGACGCATGTGGACGCGCTCCTGCACGGCGTCCGCCACGTCCTCCTTCGCAAGAGGGTCTACCACCTGGTAGAAGCCGTCTCGATCCGCTTGGGAGCCAGTCGCGCCAGAAGAAACAGCCTCGCCGCGCTCCAGTGCGCGCACACGCAGCTCCGCCTGTCGGTACGCTTTCCAGAGAGTGTCGCGCTGGGCACCACTACTGTCTGCGCCGAGCGCGTAGTAGTCAGCCGCCACCTCCTCCTCAGCGCCGTCAGGGCCAGCGGGGTGGTGGACTGGCAACGGAGCGCGCTCGCGGTCAAACGCCTGTGCGGCCCGCAGTTCCGCCACACTGTATGAAGTAGCAGGGGCCCAGCGAGTGTCCGAGGGCGGACCCAGCATCACCAGTGGGCGGCCGACAGCGGAGCGGCCAGCCACCGTTAGCGCCTGATACGCCTCCTTGTCTGTGACGGGAATGGCGCCACCTTCGCCGGCGAACTGCTGAATAAGATGGTACTGCTGCCGGTACAGCTCCTGACGCGTGACATCATCATGCTCCTGTGTGCGGCGGAGTGCCTCTGAGGTATCCAGAGTAGCCGCAGGCGGCCCATCCAGCGGGATAATCTCCTGCACGCGAAAACGCGACGGTGTCGTGCCTGACCCCGGAACATGACTGTCGCGTGTTGACGAAATGTTCTGTCCGACGGCAGCAGCGGATTTAGCAGTGGTGGTGGTGGTGGTGTTGGCCTTGGAAGGGGCTTCGTAAGTGTGGCGGCGTAGTTTTTGAAACGAGAGAGAATCCTTGGACTGTTCGTGGCGCTGTTTGGCGCTTGAGCTGCCGCGCCGCGGTGGTGCACCCTTCGCAGGACTCTGTGTAGCTGACCTCGCCGCGCCAGCACCAGTCGTGGGTCGCGGCTTCGCTCCAGGCTTGGCGAATACTTTAGGGGATTCCGTGGCGTGATGCCGCGGATCAGGAGGCACTTCATCATGAGGGGGTATTGTTGGAGGGAACGGCGAAGCCGCCGTGGGTAGATGGAGAGCCTCAGAATTACTGCCATCGCTGGCATTCCCCTCCGCGGCGATCTCTGACACATGAACAGATTCATTATCACTGTCGGCGTCAATGCCGTCCTCCTTTTGTACGGAAGTGTCAGCAACAACACCGTCGTCGACCCCTCCGTCCGATACCTTGTGCCGTGCGTCGTCTTTGGCAAGGCGAGACACCGCCGCTGGCTTGCGGGGCACAGCGCCACTCCTATTCTTCCGCGCCGTCGGAGAAGCCGCTACACCACCACCACCACCATTGGTTGTGGAGCCCCGTTCGGCGATGCGAGCGCGTCGGTTCCTGGCGCGCTCCGCCACGGCCCGCGGCGCGGACTCCGCGCGCGACGGTGCTGCCTCTTTCTTCAGTGTCGCGGCAGCGGACTGGAGAGCGCCGACGGCCTCGTCCACCACACGTCGATCGCGGGACTCGTGCCGCCGCTCCTGCGCCTCCAGACGGCGGTCCTGCAGTGCCGCCTGCTGCTGTGTCAGCTGGTGCATCAGCTCCGCGTTCGTGCGCTGCTGCTGCCGCCCGGCGCGCTGCAGGTCAGCAATCGCTCCGCGTTGGAGGCGCTCCATGTCGGCCGCCTGCTGCCGCAGCATCTCGGCAAAGGCCCGGCTCTCCATCCGCCTCCTCGCGCGCTCGTCCTCGAGTTGGCCGCGGTACTCGTCGCGCACGCGGTACAGCTCCATCTCGTAGAACTTGGCCTCCCGCTCCGCCGAGGTCTCGAACGGCGGAGGCGCAGAGTGAGCGTTTGGCGAGGCCGCGGTAATGTTCACCACCGGCGGCACGGAGCGCTGATGCGGCAAGGGTGGCGGGGGTGAACGTGTCTGGTCCGCGGCCACGAGCTGCTGCGCAATCTCGTACGGCTCAATGACGTTCTGCAGCCCCAGCCGGCGCTGCTCGGGCGACAAGGCGGTGCGCAGGTCGAGGGCGCCGGCGGTGCGGGGGGCCTGCAGCCGGCGACGCGTCTCCGCCTGCTGCTCGCGCGTGATGCGGCGGAGGTGGTCCTGCTGTACGTGGGTGAGATGCTCCAGCAGACGCCGCTGCCGCGCGATCTCCTCTCGCAGCTCAAGCGGGATCTCGGTGGTGGGCGGAGGCAGGGACTCGATGATGAGGCGCACCAGCGCGTGCCGCTCAGCCTCCTTCTCCGCCTTACTGGCTCCCTTCTCCTTGGACCTAGCTGGCTTTTCGCCAGCAGGAGGCGCTGTCGGCTTCGCGTCTGCCGGCGGTGGCTGCGTCGCGGCGGGTGGTGAAGACGCGCGTTGTGGAGCGGCGCCGGGGGAGGGCGAAGAAACGCTGTCTGCATGGACGGCATCAGCGGACGTGTTCTGCAGCCGATAGCGCAAGAGGTAGCGCACCTCGTCCGGATCGAATCCCTCCGCCGCGGCACGCACGGCGGGGGAGCGATGCTGAAACACGTGCTCATCGAGACCGCTCCAGTGGGCGTGGTCGCGTCTGTGAAGCGTTTTTGTTATCTCCGGGGAGAAGGACAGGAGAGCCTCCAGCAAATCGTCGTCGTCTTGGGCTAGGGCGTCGCCCCCCTCCTTGGCATCATCGGTCCTCTCATCATCACCGAGCAACCCAGCCGAAGGACTCACACTGCCACGAAGCAGATCGTCCACGTAGCGCTTGGGATGAAACCCGCGCAGCACATCGGTGTCGTCTGCCGGGACGTCCCCCGCGTGCGCCGCTGGTTCCGTGCGCTCTACGGCACTCAGCACATCTACAATGGTAGTCCCCGGCCGCGCCAGCGACACCTGCGGCGCCATGTCTGCGCCGTCCCCTGCACGGAGACTGTCCGTTGCGGACAGCGTCGGCGTCGAAGGCGTCGGCGAATCGCTCGCGCCGCCGCGACTCTTGGAGGTGTGGGTCGTCGGGCTGGCCTCATGGTCCAGCTTCCCGCGCCGCCCGGAAGCATCGGCGCCGTCGCCGTCCCGAGCCCTGATCTCGCGCAAGGCACGCAGCACCGCGGTGCTCTCGGCCACCTCCGGGTAGAGCTGGTCGAGGTCGTCGGCAGCCGCCAGCGTATCGGGCGAAGCGTCAAAGGGATTCTCCAGTCCGGAGAGGGCGGCGGCGGCGGGGTGCCACCATACCTCCTCGACACGCTCGCGCCGGTAAACGGTGCTGGCCGGCGCGTCCATGCACCGGAGGTCCTCCCGCGACTGCCGAAGCGTCTCCTGCACGCAGCGCTCGAGCTCCGTGAAGGCGGGTGCCAGCGGCGACGCCTCGGCAGCGGGTGCTGATGCGATGTCGTCGTCAAAACTCCCTGCGGTGCCGCGCAGGACATCGGGGAACGGCAGCAGTCCATTGTCTAGGACAGGGCCTGCAGAACCAGTGGTGGCGCCGCTAGCTGCTCCGACAGTGTTGTGAGCGCCGCCACCACCACCAGCGCAATCGCATGCTTGTGCTCCGCGACTCCTGACCAAGGGAGAGGTACCGACCTTGCGACGCTGAGAAGATGAGCGCTGTTGTTTCTTGGCCATCTCCGACATCTCACGTCTTCTCTCGTGCTCCTCACAGCGAGCGCAGCGCTTATGTTCTAAAGTGCGCCGCGCTGCAGTGTTCATGTTGTTTTTGCGGTAGTGATGAAAATTTTCTTTTTTTTATTTGCTGTGGAGGGGGGGGGGCTGCTAATTCTTCTGTAACAGCGACGTAAATACAAATGAGCTATAACGTTGAGAGAAGATAAGAAAGTATTTAATGTGAAGTGAAAAGAGGTGAAAATCTAACTGTAACAGCGGTGAAAAGGATAAGAAATAGAAAAAAAATAGTGATGACAAGGAAAAGGGAGAAGAAAGTTGTGTGCGTCACAATGCGATGAGGTCTAAGCGTCCCGTATCGCTCGCTCGCTCACTCTTTCTTCACCTTTTCAAAATAAGAAAGAGAGAATTATTATTTTTTTTCTCGCTTGTTGTACTATGATCAGATAATATTAATGTAGAGATGTAAAAGGGAAGGAGAAGGAGAAGAGGAGTGGGGGGGGGGGGGCTGCGGAAGGCCAAGACGTCGCATTCCAACGAAGAGCATAGTACATGGCATTGGGCACGAGTACTGCTGTCTCATGAATCAAAAGACTTCAAAAGAGAGGGGGAAAAAACAAGAGCAGTGTGCTTTCACCAAGCAATGAGACATGAAGAAAGGGAAACGAAAAGTGGTGCTGTAGCTCACGCCGCGGCCCGTGAAACATTTTTCCCTCTCCATGTACGAAAAAAGAAAAGAACTGAGATAAATATATTAAATAGAAGCACAATGTGAGCCGAGTCAAGAGGAGTGGAAGAAAAAGTAAAGAAAAAAAAAGAGTTGAGAAATATACAGTTGTGATGCAACAATGCCAGCGAAGTCTTAAGATCACAAAGAAAGAAAAAGAAGTATCCTCCGCATTAAGAATTTTTTTTTAAAAGGATGGATCCACACAGAGAGAATAAGGTGTGATGCAACGATGTAGAAGATAAATATACCTTTAGTAATGAAGACAGAGACGTTGAGAATGAGAAGCGATGCTGATTACCGCACGCAGGCATACACGCAACATAAGAGATAAATCAGCAGCAAATGTATTATCAAACTTTCTGTTGAACTCGTCTCCTTCTATCTGCTGCCTTTGGAAATTGAAGTGGTTGCGTCAGAATCGCCGTATTTCTCCTCCGCGTCGGCGTACACTTGCCGCAATGAATCGAAACCTTTGGTCGATATCGGAAAAAAAAAGAAGGAGGGGAGAAACAGCTACATATAGGAATGATATTGAGAAGCACGGAGAACATAGTAGCAGTTAAATAAAATGAGAATTAGTAATAATAACAAAAACACAACAAACGCAGAGAGGGTGCGTGCTGTTCGGTGGAACAGACTCTTCGAGGTAGAACAAAAAAAAAAAAAGGCGCATGTCGAGTGGCACTAAGGAACAACAAAAAAAAAAGTATTAATTCCTAACTAGTGTGCGAACGAGATGGCCAAGGTGGAACGCGCGCCAGTTGCGGCAACTACAAGTGGGGTGAGACGAGAGTAGAGTATGTGGTGGAAAGAAGCACAGCACAGTCGAGCCTCTACTGTTTCTTTTTCTTCTTCTCATCCGCTATCTTGTTCAGCAGTGCGAGCTGCTTCTCCTTGGGTACAGTGAAAATGAACACATCGAGCTCCCGCGCAATACCAATCACAACGCTGTACACCAGATGCAAGAAGGTGATGAGCGACAGCGCAAAGAACTCGTAGACGAGAAGAGTTTCATCAATGTAGACAAGGCTGGTGTGCTCCTCCGTGTCGGGTGCGGGTACGGCGAGGCCATCCGCCGCTGCGCGCTGCAGTTTCTTGTCCCGCGCGTGGCGTTTCTGGACCGTGCGGACGTATGAGAGAATGAGATGCACGCCGAAGAGTACAAAAGGAATGAAGGTTCGCCGGAACGCCTGGAAGTCGGTCGAGCAGAGGTGCGCCACCATAATGTGGATGGAGATCTTCACAAAGAGCAAGCCCACTGTCCAGCAGAATATGCGCGGGTTCGCGCGGAAGATGTCGTCCTCCGACACGGCAAACCACACGTTGCAGAGAACCATGATGGCGATGAGCGGTGCGATGCGGGTGAGGGCGTGGACAAAGGGGAAACGACGCTGCAGCCAGCTGCCGCCGTAGTGCGCGACGCGCTGTTCCAGTGGCATGCGGCGGAGGGCGAGGTACACCTGCAGGACGTTACCCAGCATCGTCGCGACGCCCATGGCGACGACGGCCAGCACCATGATCGTGTTGTACTTGATGCGCAGGGTGTCCTCGTTGGCGCCGTAGAGGCGGAGCACGCTGTTTTGCAGCACGCTGTTGCCCTGCCACCTCTTGCCCAACACGTTCATCTCAATGCGGCCGTCGCGGGTGACGTTGCTAAGTCCGAGCGGCGTCGGCAGCGGCGGGTCGGCGCGGTAGGCGGAGGTGCAGTTGACGCCGAAGAAGAGCGGCAGCGGCGCGAGGCTGTCGTCAGGGTGGCGCGTCAGCACCGGGCACAGCGCGTCGAGCACCGTGCGCTCGATGGCGACGGCAGCGGCAGGGGCGGGCTGCCGCAGCGGCGACGGGATGAAGCGCGTCGGAATCTCGATGGCGTTGTTGCTCCACCACTGCGGCCCCACGCTGGCCGTCCAGAAAAAGGCCGCAACGTTCATGAGAATGCCCTCGTTGGGGCCGTTGATCACCGGGAGCACCAGAATGCCGCGGTAGTACTCCTCCCACGTGTTGAAGACGAACAGACTGCAGGTGTTGATCACGAGCGCCCACGTCTTCCAGCACGGGCCGCAGGAGAGGGCGCTCGCGGCCGTCAGCGCGCCAACGACGCAGTTGATCGCGTCGCAGCCGTGGTCCATCAGGAGGCCCAGCGGACCGGAAGTGCCGGTGCGGCGTGCCTGGTGGCCGTCGAGGTTGTCCAGGTACTGGTACGCCAGCAGCACGAGTCCGGCCAGGACAAAAACGTAGCCAGGCGGCGGCGGCAAAAACTCCTTGGCGTAGGGCAGCGCCGTGCGCTTGAGCTCGCTGCGGAAGATGTAGTCGGTGTCCTTGACGGTCAGTTTCGGCATGTAGTACGCCACCAGCACGTGTGTTGCGATGGTGAGGGCGAGAGCCGTCACGGTGATGGTGTTGGCGGCGAGCCACACCGGCACGTACTTGACGGTGTTGGCGCAAAGGGGACGCCACATGTATTTGTAAACGTAGCTGTAGTCCGCGCCGCGGTACTCATACTTGAGCAGCCTTTCTTTGGCATTCTCCGGAAGGTACCAAGACGGCATGTTGGACTACTTTTTCGCTATCGTTGTCGCCGTGTTGTTTTTCGTGCAACGCTCCTTGCTTCTTCGCTCAAAAAAAAAAAGTGAAGTAAAGTAAAGTAAAGTAGAGTAAAGGTGCCGCCCCGACGAAAGAAAGCTTTTAAGAAGAGAATAATAAATTAATTTGAGTTAATGATCAATATGTAAAGGTAAGGCCACTTCCTTACCCATTCTTAGTAGATGATCACCTCCTTCTGTGATCTTTCGAGACGAATGAATGATAATCGGCGGACGAATGCGAATGCGAAAGAGAAGAACACGGTAGTGTTAACAAAATATATATATGTGTGTGTTGGTTAGAATCAACAAATTAGTGGTTAAGCAAGAAAAGAATTAGTTTTATTGAAATTTATTTGTTATTATTATTTGTTGTTGCTGCTGTTGTTGTTCGGCGCTAGATAGAATAAAGAAGGAAGGGAGAGGAGAGAAGAGAAGAGAGAAAGTGTCTCGTTTGTGGTGCAAGTGACGTTTTTGCTATGTGATTCGAAATGCGACACTACGCAAATGGTATACGATAACGGCTACGGAACGTGGGGAAAAAAAAGGAGTACGTTGGGAGATGCAGATATGTATACGTGGAGAGACTTAAGAGAAAAAAAAAAGAATACAGGTTTAACTAACCTAACGTGACGATAAGATGGTTGGGAGAGGTACATAACAGAAGGGATGAGACGAGCATAGTGGAGATTGAAAAATCTAGAGGGAAGGTCATTGCGACAAATGACAACATCGTTTCGGCGAAACGAATAAGGACTCACCAACACATTGACAACGGTGATCTGAAAACGTCGTCGCCATTGATGCATCATCGCACAGATAAAAAAAAAATTCTTTTCGGACACGATGAGAGTGAGAAGCGACACAGACTTCACATGGCATTGAGAGTGCAAAGACAAGGGCAGAGTGTCTAAAAACAAACAAAAAAAACTAGCAAGGCGAAAACCGGTACGCCAGGAAGTGGAGTAAGAGAGAAAGCGACAATAGAATGAGAAAAACAACTTTCTCTCCGCATAATCAATGGTTAGGCTGCGTCTCTTGCCGCCGCAGCTGCCGACGCCGCCTGTACACACGGACAACACTGCCGATCACAAACCCCACAACATAGCCTCCGACGTGCGCCGCGTAACCGATCTGGGTCGCTTCGCCAGCATCGGAAACGTTCTCCCCCGCGGTATTGGAAACACTAGTGACCACCGCTCCTGCGACGGCAAGGATTTGTGCAGGCATCATGCCCAAGGAAGTGAGGAGTCGTCCGTGTGCGGCGAGGTTATAGCCGCTAAGGCCGAAAACGGCCGCACTTGCGCCGCACGCCACAAAGTGCTGCTCGCTACCGATCGCACGCCTGACCCAGCCACCGCTCTCCGAGCTGTCGTGACGCTGCATGGCCCGCCAGAGGTGTTGTAGCCCAAACTGCACGCCAATGCCGCCCAGCACTGACGACACCTCCATCACGGCGACCGCCTGCAGCGCCTGCCCAGCGGAGCGGCGCCAGTTTCTGTCGTGCAGATGCGCCTGTATAGCGCGACGACTGCACGCACACGCGGCCATCACAGTCCCCATTACGCCGCCTACATTCTCAGGTGCCTCTTCCAGCATCTCATCCTCATCCTCATCGCTGCAACTGCCGAACTCCGCCAGCGTACACGACAGGCACAGCGCGTTGGCGACGGCATGCTGATTGGACAAATGCACCAGGAGGTGCGTCACCAGAAGCGAGTAGCGCCAGTGAAGAGGAGAGACGCGGCGGGTTGACGAGAAGGGAGACGTTGTGGCGGAGAACGCCCCGTCTTCTGTGAGCACCGCGCGAGCACGTTCGAGCGCAAAGCGCATGGCCTCGCGAAGTAGTGCCCAAACGGTGGGCTCGGCGCTGGGAATGAACATTTGCCTCTTCAGGTTCGGGATGCTGAAGCCGTACTCACAGGCACGCCGCACGCAGTAATCATCTGTTGGAGCCTCCCACCACAGGCCGCGCGTGCCTCCGCGTGGCGACCCCGGAGGAACAAGAACCAGCGTGCTGAGGTGCGCGCCAATGCAGATAACAACCGGCGTCATCCTTAGACACAAGCAGGACAGTTCTAGGACATTGTTCGGTGTATCCAGAAACTCCATATCCGCCACGCACACACACACACACACACACACTCTGGAAAAAGGCAGCTGTGAGGGTATGTTAAGGCTGTTGTTGTGTTTGTTGTTGTTGTTGTTGTTGTTGTTTGGGGAGGAAGGTCGGCACCGACGGCGGTTCATATATTATCATTTTGAAATTACCCACTTTCAGTTGGTAAAAAAAAATTGTCAGTCGTTAAACGGCACGCCAAGTCAAGTCACAGGCATTAGACCCTCAAGAGGAAACAAAAATGTTTCGCGGGGGGGGGGGGAGTGAAAGAAAAGAGAGAGAGAGAGAGAGAGAGAGAGAGAGAGAGAGAGAGCTAATGATGGACTCCAGTGTCCGTCTGTGTGGCACAGAACAAGAAGTCATATCAGTACATGTGCGTCTTCTTCTCACTTTTTATTTTTTCTCTCTTTTGGTTTTCTTCCGATGGTAGCTGTGCAAAGCAGTCCATGATGTGAGAAACGCTAAACGCTGAGCTGAAGGGAACGCAGAGCACAAGCGTACAAGTAAAAAAAAAAAAAAAATCATGAATGTGCCTGTGTGAGTGGGGAAACCTTCCAGAGGTCATGTACCCTCTAGCGATCCAGGAAGTAGCGCTCCCAAAACGTGCGGTCCTTGTCCTCGATAGCGAGGTCGAACTCCTCGACATGATTCGTGTTACCCTTGGCCTTCTTGAAGCGGTCGAGACACACAGGGGTGTTGTAGTAGACGTTCATGCTCAGACCAAGCTCGTCCACGGCGCCGCCGTCGCCGAGGGTGCCCGGCCGCAGCGTGACGGTCTCCATGTCCGGCAGGTCGGGGTCCACGCGGTGGTCCTCGTCGCCGCACGAGACGTAGTAGCGCATCCAGCGTCGCTTGAAGACCTCCTCCTCGCGCACCGTGAAGTTGCCGTACTTGCGCACCAGTGGGTCGATCAGCGTGCTGTACGTCTCGCGCGTCTTGCCCAGCTCTGCCAGCTTCAGGTGGTGGAAGAAGAAGCGCAGATCGGTGTGCGGGTCGAAGCGGTTTTGGCCAAAGGCGTCGCGCTCCAGCAGCAGCATCTCCTTGATGAAGTCGTCCATGCCTTCCGGCGCCTCCTCCAGGCGCTCGCCCGTCTCGACATTGCGCTTCAAGTCGTCGAAGGCGAGAGTGACCGGTGACAGCACAGGGTCCTTGCGCGCGTCAGAGCTGATGATCGTTTGCACCGCCACGGACGCACCAACAAGGGGCGCCGAGCTGACAGAAAGAAACTGTGCGTAGTAGCAACATGCCGCGCGCATCTCCAGCATCAGCAGCCGCGCGTGCGCGTGGGAGCGCGTGTGTCGCCGCAGCTGCAGCTCGTACGGGTCGCGGATGCCGGCGCCGGTGTCGTCAAAGTCCATGTCGAGAAGCACCTTGCGACACTCCACCTCTGCGTTTTCAAAGAGCTTCCGGACGTCGCGCTGTGGCGCCTCCGCGTCCAGCATCGTCTGCACGGCCTCCGCCATGACGACGCGTGGGTGCGCCGGCAGCGGCACCCGCTCGAGCGCGCCGAGAATGCGGTAGATGAGCTGCTCGCGGTTCAGCAGGGCGTGCCGCAGCAGCACCACCTGCGCGCCGGCTCCCTCCACACGGAATGGTATAAGATTGCGCAGGAGCGACCGCTCTGCTGCCGTCGCTGCTGCAGCCGCATTAGCTGCTCCCGCCATCTTGCTGGTGCTGTTGATGTCGTTGTTGTTGTTATGAGTACTTGCAGCTCTTTCTCGTTGTGTTCACATGAAAGATACTGAGTGTATCGCTCTGTAAAAACGACCACGCCTTCGTTCGTCTTCTACTCTTCTACCCAGTAGCAATAACAAGAATCGATAAATGACTTTTGAAGAGGGGAAAGAGGATATTCCAGTGCAAGCTTACTCCTTGAGAGACCCTCTCCAAAATGAAGGCGGTCTCTCTCGCGCTATCAGTCTACAAACGGTTTCCTTACCGCGGGAGCGACTTGGTCCAAGAAAGAAAAAAAAAGAAGAGAAAAGAGAAGAGGCGAGTAGAAGGCAAAGGGAAAGTGAAAACAAGACGCGTGGATCAGCTAACCTCATTCAGTTATGCATATATCATATTTTCCATTTTCTTTTAGTGAAAGTAATACTCAGAAAGATTAATTTTTTTTTTTGCAGCCAACCGTTGTCGATAGACATAAAAACCTAGCACTTAACAGGTAGTCAACACGTCAATGAACACATAAACCACTAGGTACATGAAGAAAATCGCATTTGATTCTACAAGGAGACGTTCCGCTTTGGCAATATATAAGAAATTGCGGAGGTTCAGCAAATTGGCCAATGCCTTTCTAAATGTGTGTATTGCTACGGACGTGGGGAAATTGCTTTAATGCTCGTAAGCAGTGAACGGGAAAAAAAAAAAGAAGTTAGTGTCCAGAAAATTATGTCGCAACATTAGAATTAATCGAAGATATCAGTGATCATTAGGTTAGTGTAAAATGGGAGGCGTAGAGGGTGAGGGGCAATAAACCGAACTGACTGGTACAAAAGAAATCCACAAGCACAGAGAAGAGGGAAGTACTCGACTCCCTCTCTCTCTTTCTCTCTTTCTCTCTTTCTCTCTCTCTCTTCCTCACTAGTTGCTGCGCTTGACGTTTCTCTTGTTGGCCTTCTTGCCGCGACCTTTGATCTTGCGCGGGGCGTGCTTGACATAGCCGGGCACGCGGGCGGAGGGGTCGATCGACTTATAGTTGCGGTTGAAACGGCTCTGATTGAACTCCTTCAGCGCACGCTTCTTGCGGGCGCGCGCCGGGAGCTCCACCTTGCCGCCCTTCCGACCCGCCAGCGCCGCGCGGTCGCGCTTCTTGTTGCCGCCCTCGTCGTCGGAGTCGTCGTCGGAGCCGTCGTCGTTGTCGAAGCGGATGCGCACCGGCTCCGTCACACCGTCGCGGCGCCGCGTCACGAGCGGCCCGGCGACGGTGAAGGCCTCGGGGTGCTGGCGCAGGAACTCCGCGAGGGTGACGCCGAGCTTGCCGTCGTACTTGGCGTTGAAGCGGAACCAGCGGCCGATGAGGTTGCCGACGTCGCCGATGTGCATGGGCTTGCGCTCGCGCGGCATCGCCATTAGCACCTCCTCCAGCGCCAGCGCGTGCAGGCGGGCGACCGTGCGGTCGTGCTCGCCACTGAGCGGCACCGCAAGCCACGGCAGCGGCACCCAGTGCGACTTGGACTTTGCCCGCACGCGCAGCGTCCGCAGCTGCTCGACGCGGCTCAGCTTGCGACCGGCGACGAGGCGGCTCGAAAGCGCCTTGGCCTTACGACGGCTGACGGGCGCGGCGTCGCCCTGGTCGAGTCCGCAGCGCGCGAGGAAGTCCGGCAGCGGGTCGGCGTCCTGCGCCAGCGTCAGCCGCCACAGCGTGCGGCGCTCGACCTCCTCCACCGACAGAGAGTAGACGGCGACCATGTCATAGAGGAAGTGCATGAGCACCACGAGGAACAGCGGGGACGCGAACTCCGGCTTCGCCTGGTAGCGCGTGCGAATGCGCTCCGCCGCCGCGCGCTGGGCCTCCACCGCCGCCACAGCCTTGTCCAGCGCTGCGGGGCCCGCCACGACGAAGGGGATGCCCCACGCGTAGGCCAGGGTGTCGAGCGTGCCAGCGCTGCCGTGCTCGTAGACGTAGCAGAGCGTCGCCTGAAGCTGTATGTTGGGAGTGCTCGAGTAGAAGTTGAAGTAGCGCTGCGCCTCATCCGCCGTGGGAGGGGGGACGACGCCGTCGCGCTGCAACGCAAGCGGCACCTCGGCAGGCGCGGGGGTCGCCACCGTCTGCGGCGCCTGCTGCTTCTCCTTCTTTTGGCGCTTCTTCGGGGCTGGCGCAGACAAGGCGTCCACCGACGCCGCCACACTGCTGGTGCTGACCACCGGATCCACCTCGGCGAGCCGCGGCAGAAGCGACGCGGCGCCGGCGGCGGCGCGCACCGCAAGGTCGGCGAGCGTGGCGCCCTTGGAAACCTGGAAGCGCCCCGAGTGGTCCACAAGGTACCGCAGCATCTGCGCGATGCGGTGGTGGGCGTGCGCCAGGCTGGCGGCGGCGCGATCGCACACGAGCGTGTTCAGCAGAGTCTCCTCAAACACACCGGGAGAGGTGCTGTACACATTGACCAGCGCGCGCGCGGCGCCGCTGATGTTGCCGTTGGCCAGCTCCGTGCTGGCGGCGTTGCTCATGCGCTCGCTGATCTGGCGCGCGCCACTCGTGTTCTTCTCCCCCGGCACGCGCCGCGCAGGCGCCCGCAACAGCATACCGCGAGTGTTCTCCAGAATCGAGGCAGACACCTTGTGCGTCGGTTCCTCGTCCTCGCCATGCGCCTGCAGACGGGCGGCAGTGTCGGCAGAGACGAAGAAGAAGGCGCGGGTGCCGACGGCCTGCAGGTCCAGCGGGTCCTCAACGCCCGGCAGCGTCACGAGCAGAGCCCTTGAGGCGTCGGCGAGCCACAGCGACGCGCACCCGCTGTCGCGTTTCACCAAGGCACCCGACACCTGCACCGCCGCCTCCGTCACAACGACCACGCGGCGCTGGCTCGCGAAGTGTCTGCTGGGCTCGCGCAGGTCGTCCGCATCGGCGGAGCTCACCACCAGCCGCAGCGTGGAGGGCACGCCGGCGCAGCGGGCTGCCCAGGCAAACGCGTGCGCGGCAAAAGCGCTGCCGACAACCACCAGCACGTCCGTCTCCGAAGCAGCGCGAAGGGCATCTGCGACGACGTGGGCGGCGGCAGCGGCGGCGGGCCAGAAACTGGTCTCAACTCCGTCTTCTGGAACCAAAACCACAGCCCGCGGAGAGCGGAGCGACAGCGCAGGGGAGATTGGGGCCGTCTTGCCGGCGAGAGGTGGTACGCGATCCCAGTGAGGGATGCCGGCGGGAGCGGCGGAAGTAGTGGGTGCGGAGGTCTCCTCCACAGGTACTGTCGTCGACGCACGCTGACGCTTGCCGCTGGACCGACTGGGGGTCGTTGCGACCTCAGGCTCCGCCGTGCGCTTTGCGCGGACGGTTTTCGGATGCTTCTCGTCACGATGCGCCAGCCAGTGCTGCGCGAAGCACTCCTGTGAGCAGAAGAATCCGTTGGTGGTGCTCTTCTCCGCCTCGCACAGAGGGCACTGGAACGCCGTTTCCAGCGCCTTTTCGCACCCCTGGCACTGCTGAGGAGACATCGCTACCAGTCTTGGTTATTTTTTTTTTCCTTTTTGAGGGACTGCGTACTACTATTTAGACGCGGGGTTGCAAACACGCTTCTCTTGTAAGGGTGGAAGCGTGGGAGTGTATTTCTTTGACGGGACTGAAAGGAGACGGTCGAGTTCCGAAGAGAGCAAACGGGTAAGCTTTTGAAGGTAAAGGGCGGAGGGGGGGCAAAATTCCATTGTATTTTTCGTTACAAGAGCGAACGCGATGTGCAAAAGAAAAGCAAACAACAAGAGGAACACAAAAGGCAGAGCGGGTTTTACAGATCCTGACGCGCCATATTTGGAATACGTAGCAGAACTAATACATCCGAGTTGTTGAACTCTTCTATACAATTTTGTTTTTGATGACGAAAACATGCATTGGCAGCAGTAAAAGCAGTAGGGGATGTACAGGTAGGGTAAAAATGATAATAATAATAACCAGAACGAACAAAGAAAACACGAGTGGGAACTCTCTCTCTCTCTCTTTCTGTCTTTGTGTGCGTTTGTGTGTGTGTCGGAGCTCCTCTATGCACAGAAAGGAAAAACATGACAGAGAGAGAAATAAGTTCGAATAAGAAAAGTCAAGGGTAATAGTACAATGCAATGAAGCAGAAAGGGACAACATCGACAAAAAGAGGGGGACGCTCAGTAAGTGGAGGGGTATCCGAAGAAATGAGTAAGCACATTTGTTGCCAAAGCAGCAGGGAAAAAAAAAAACAACGAGCGAAAACCACCCGAACGAACAGTGCTAGAGTAGTGAGTTGTCTGCCGACACCCGCTCGATAGTCTGCTGCCGTTTTTTGCGCCAGAATTCGTCCACAAAGACGCGGGGGTTGTAGTAGTCCTCACCGTAGGAAACGTCCAGTTCATCACCCGACTCGTTGAAGCTATTGTTACTTTGGTTGTACTGTTGGTATGGTGAAGAGGTCCTGGTGGTGCCTGCGCGCGCAATGTTGCTGCTGCCGCCGCGACGCCGTGGCGCCGCCTGAGAAGAGTAACTGCAGTTGTGAGAGACGGAGGCGGCGGCGGCGACAGCCGAGGCACTCAGCTGGCGGGGCGTTCGAAAGCCTGCGGGCGCGTGGTGCAAAGGCAGATCCATTCCATCCGCAGTCTCGTCCGAGAGTTCGCCAGGGCACTGCCTGCCGCATTCAATATGCGTGGTGTGCCCCCGGGGCGGGGACGGGTGAGCGGGTGCGCGCCGAGGCCGCTGAGCTTTTGGGCGCGGTGTGGCCTTGCTCAGCTCACTGTACGTTGGCCCCGCCATCATCGGCGAGGGCTTCCGCGCCGACTGTGTCGCCGCAGGAGCGCCTCTCGTAGACGAGCGGGTGATGACAGAGCCCCCCGGCAGGTCGCGCCAGCTGCGCGAGCACGCTGTCCCGCGCGGTGGCGCCACAGCCGACGACACACTCGACGCGTTGGCCGTTAGCATCGACACTAGTTGCCGCTCCATCGAGTGCCGCAGCGAGCACGCCGTTGGCTGCAGGTGGTGCGGTGGCGACGCCGCCTCGCGCGATGGGCTGCTCTTGCGCGAAGGGAAGCGGTCAGTGGGAGGTGGCTCATTAAAGCGCACCCTGCTGGGGGACCGCAGCTCTGGCTCACCGCAGCACTCAGGAGCACCAGAGCGAGACGCCGGGGGAGAAGAACGTTCGCTACGGCGCAGTTCATCGGACCCACTGGTGTCGGCGGCAGCACGCCTCGGTGGCGATTGTCTCGAAGTGCTTACCGTGTCGGGCGGAAGTTCGAACTTACGAGGGCTAACGCGGCGGGAGTACGGGCGACGTGGGTCGGCCCCATAGATGAGGTCGTCTCCGCTGGCACCGCCCCGTCTCGCAGGGCTAGAAACATGTCGTGGGGTGCTGGCGCCGGCGTGCTGGAGGTGCCGCTCGTGGATACCCGCGTACGTGTGCTGATTCTTGTCCCTCTTCTCCTCCTCGGAATGCTCGGGGTGCTGGGCCCACCACAGCGTCTTTGCTACAGGCAGTGAGCACGGCACCGAGTGTCTCGTGAGGAAAGGACTGCGCACCCGCGACCCAGCCAGGGTGTGGTGCCGCTGTTGTTGGAGCCGTGGGCTGCGATCCGGCCTCGCAGCGGAGGGATTTCGAACCTGCAGACTGAAGAGAGTCGTGGCCGGGTTCACGGAATAGCGGCTGTAGTTACTGCTCGGTGGGCGTATAGGGGACTCCAGCGGATCGCTGACGCTCGTTGCCGTCGCCGGCGCTCCAGCACCTGGGGCCGTGCCGTGAACGGTGCGTGGGGTGCGTGCCGCGGCAGAGGGAGTGCCCCCAGCGGACGTCAGAGGAAGAGGGCTGTTGCTGGCAATGAGGTGCCGCTTCCGCAGAGAGTCGAGAAGCACCCGTGGGTCGATGGCGGCGCCAGGTGTGGCTAGAAGAGTAGGGGAGCGCTCAACGGCGCTGACGCTCGTGTCGTTGGTCGCCTCGGAGTGCTGAGCAATGCCGCTATGCTGCAGCATACCGGCGGTATCGCTGTTCTGTGTTGTAGAGGCGTCACCGGCCCCTTCAGCGGAGCTCGCCGTCAGCATGGTGCCGCTGTGGATTTGCGGCGACGGCGACGACGTGGTTGTGTGCGTCCGCAGAGCCGCTGCGCCACTGTCGCGATCCTTGTTACCTGCCAGCGTGGAGTTGCTTGTGGGATCCCACTCGAACCACTCATGAGATGTCCCACCATCGTCATCCTCATCCTCGCATCCCTCTTCCGTCTCGTCCACTGTCACGTCCTCTCCGTCTTCGTCTTGTTCCTCCTCCTCCGACTGCTCCTCACTCTCCTCGTTCCGTGTCTCTTCCTGGAGAGCATCGCCGAACCCGGTTCCAGACGAGCGGTACGGGGGCGGGCGCGCGGGTTCCTCCAGCACCGCATCGTCATCACCGCTGCTGTAGATAAAAAGATCGTCATTAGGATACACGTATGAATCATCAATTCTCTCCTCTGCGGGGATGCTGGCGTTAGGCCTGTGAAGAGAAGACTCAGCAATCACACTGGGTCGATCAGCGCCGACAGTAGAAGCGACAGCAGCAGCGAGTAACGAGTCGAGAACGGCACGTGGGGAATGAAGAGTGGAGGACATGCGGAGCTGCTCCACTATTTCGGCCCGATCCGCTGCTTCCTCGTCGATCACCGTCTCGCGGGAGGCGCGCTCCTCATCGGTGAGGTTGTCCACCTGCCGTGCCGCACGCAACTTTTGGCGTCGCGCACGTGATTCGCTTCGCCGAACCAGCTATGCCCACACCCACGCGAAATCGCGTCAGCTGTGCGTCCCACACGTCGCTCTCAGCATCGGAAATCTCTTTGCGCTGGGATTTCTCCTCAGACAGCAAGGCGTCGCGACACTGAGAGAACAGGCGCCTGACTTGGACCTCCTCGTAGGTGGGAATGCCACGTCCTGACTGCGGCATGTCGGAGGCAGAGGCGGTTGCGCCGGCATCTCTGTCGGCCAAGGCCTGCCGCACGCGGCGGTTCTGCTGTCTCTCTTCCGCGACAAGGCTGCTGCGCGCCGCCCGCTCCTGTGCCTCAATGTGACTACGGCGGCCGGCGGCAGCGGCGATGTCTGCAGCGCGCTGCGTAAACGCGGGACCAAACGTTGAGTCCTCTGCGGCGTCGTCATCGTGTGGCGCCGCGTCGTCGCAGGAGGACGAATCGAAGCTCTTGCCGCCGCTTTCGCTTGACATGGCTGGGCTGAGCAGTGGGCGTGGTGAGGCAGGCTGCACCACTGCGCGCGCAGCAGAATGCGGAGTGGCCGCCTCTGCGGCAGTGACAGCAGCACTATCAACACCAGCGGAGGAGGTGCGTGGCGTGAGTGGCGGCTTTCCTGACAAGGACTTGGAAAGGAGAGCTGTGAGAGGCATCTGCATGCGTGTGTCTGTGTCGGCCATCTGTATCACCTGAAACTCTTGCTGCTCCTCTTCGAGGAGCCGCATGCGGCGGTCCAGCTCGATGGCGGCGAGCTCTTTCCGCTTCGCCCGTTGTCTCGGCTCTTCCTCCAGATCATTTTTCAGCGGAGGGGCCGGTGCCGCCGCCTGTGGTTCGCCATCGTCACCCGGCAAGAGATCAGCGCCGTCCCCAGCAAGAGACTGGCTCGTGTACGTCCCGTCTGCCGTCCCATCGGGGTCGGGTGGCTGTGGCGCGCTGTCGCGGGCGGCAACACTAACTGCATCCCTCGCAGGGGAAGCTGTGGTAGACGACACGAGCAGTGTGGCGTTGTCGGGACGCTGTCCTGACAGTTGCTGGGCCTGCTGTCTCCTCAGCATGCTAGCAAGCGCCTCCGACGAAACGCTCGTGCCTACCCCGGCGCTCTGCAGGGACGACGACGAGGAAGCCAAGGAAGAGCGGGAGATGCGCGAGGAGTTCGAGTCGGCGGTGTCCGCCTCGTGGCGAAAGTCTTCGGGTTGGTCGTTGTTATTGGCGCCCGTGAGGACACCTGATGTGGGTGTGTTCGGCTGCACAACTGCGGACTCACTGTGGCTTTCGTGGTCCTCACAGGCACCCGTCACTGATGCTTCGCCCTCTATCGGGTACTCCGCATTCACTTCAACTTGCGGTAACGGGGCTGCTAGTGCCGTTGGTAGCAGGTCATCCTCAGTGGCAGCAAGCAAATTTTCCATCGCCGTCATCGTCAACCTGGTCTTCAGAGGACGCATCTACGGCGACGTCCGCCGAAGCGTAGCCGGAGGCCACACCGAAGCTGGCCGCCGTGGTCTGCGCCGGGTACGTTGCGAGCTGGAAAAGCACCTGGTCCGGGTCGTCGATGCATTCGGACAAGAGTGGCTGTTCTGGCATTGTCGGAGACGACCAGTCGGTTGTTGGTGATGCACTTCCGCGGTGCGGGGTGTGGTGCCGCGCCCGAAGCGCCTCTGGCTCTGCCGCAAAAGAGACGCTCTTTACCTTGTGCAATGGCGACGAGTCAGAGCACGGCGGTGATGAGGCGCCGCCGATCCCAGTGATGACCACCGGTAAGAACTCCGACTCCGACTCGCTCTCCTCTCCTTCTGTCCTCAGCCGCGAGGCATCCAGCGAGCGTTGCATCGGCTCTGGCGCAGCCTCCGTGTGGGCCGCCCCAGCAGGGTGCGTCAGCACCGGATCCTCATCCTCTGCATCGTCGGAGTCGCTGTCACGTATCAGAAATTGCTTCGCAAAGCGGTTAGTGGGTAAAGGCTGCGGGGGAACCTCTGCATTAGGAGACGCTACTCGGCGCTCGGAACTCGCCGGCAGCAACCCAGCCGTCACCGCTGTGGGAGTATAATGGGCGTTTCCGCTGCTACTGGTGCTGTTGCTGCTTTCGTCCAGCCGCGTTGCGCGGGCGGCACTGGCACCCTCAGGGCAGGGGTGCTCCGTGTCACCACTGGGGATGTGGGCAGCCGCTGTTGCTCCTGCAGTGCTGTCGCGTCGTGAAGAATCCAGCAACACCTCCGCGTCCGCTTTCGCGACCGGTGGCTTTGGGATGTGTTCATCCTGGTCCTGGGAAGAGTTCTCGGCACCTTGGTCAGCACTTAGTTTTTCGCTGAGTAAAGTGTCAGCCGGCGGTTGCAAATCTGTTATCTGTGTTCTCGGTACACGCTCGTCGTCTGCGGCACCGTCAACGGAGGGAGAACTATGCGACGAAGCACTCTTTATTGTTTGTGGTTGTGGTGGAGAGACAGCAACCTCGCTCGAACGCACCTGATCAGTGGGTGCTGCGGTGTCTACCTTCTGCGAGAGAGGTGGCGGGGTCGGCGGCGCTGAGTCGGGGTGGCCGACGGCAGACGACGAAGAGCCAGCTGACGACGACGACGACGACGAAGTGTGCATGGGACTTCCTGAAAAGTCACCGCCGCCTTCATTGCCGTCTGCATTCCCCACCGTGGGCGTTGAGGTTGCCTCCGTCGGGAGACGCCTTTGAGTGTGTTCTTCTGTCGATGTCTGGTTAGGGCGATGAGGAGTGAGGGCAGTTTCATCTTCACCACTTTTGTTTGCGTTGCGCGTGTTGACGGTTGAGGTATTCGGCTCTTCAGGGCGCGCGGCACTCGAATCAGGTTCTTTTTCTCCCTGGAGAATGTTTTCCTCCTCAGCCGCCTGTGACGGTGACGTTCCAGAGGTGCTCTGTTCCGCTTCGCCGGATGAGGCAGATTGTTGCGCGTGGGTGTGCGGTTGTTCCTTGGTGTGATCATTTGAGGGGCTGTGCGACTCTGGGAAAGCAGAGACGAGGGGTTCGAACGATGCCCGGTCGACGGGGGCAGCAGAAGACAAAGGAGAAGAAGAGTGAGGAGGCACAGGAGAAGCTGAAGAGACAGCACCAACAGATTCGCGTCGATTATCCGGACCTTGCCCGGAAGAGGGAGGAGGAGGAGCTGCCGCTGTGCCGGTGAGGACAGGAGGTGCCGCTTGCCTCACAGCTTCCTCGAGAAGCGCAGCGTGGACGAGACTGTCCGCATCGGCGCTTTCGTCGCTGGTGACGGTGCTGTCGTCGCTGCTTTCAATAGCAAACCGCTGGGCAAAGGACGTTGGCATGTGCGGGGCAGTCTCCCTGCTGATGGATTTCCCCCCAGACGCACTTGTGGGCGGGGTAGACACAGGTGCCTCAGCAGTGGCTGCTGCAGCTGGCGAAGCATGACTCTTGCAGCCATTTGCAGCGTCGTCCATAGCGTGGGGAGTGTTTAGAGCAGAGGGCGTGGGGCAGAGAGGTGACGGCGTGGTCTGGGTCGTCGTGTTGCCGGTCTCGGGCTCCTGTTGGGGGGATGCGGCGGAAGATGAGGCTCGTGGGGCAGCATTCAAGTCCATCACGTCGGACTCACACGCAGACTCGACGTCGCTGGAGTGGCAACGACCGCCGCCGTCCACTATTTCGCAGGTCGCCGCCTCCTTCGTTCGCGGGGCAGACGACGCGCGAGAGCTCGAAGCGGAGACTGGGACAGCCGTGGCATCGTTCTCGCAATGGCGATCCTGATTCGACGACAGAGAGTCCGTTGCGGATACAGAGACGGGCGGAGGTTCAACGGCGTTGAACTGGTTGGTGGGGAGACCCCCTGTTGAGACAGCGGGCGTAGTCCTAGTCGATGGTACAGGTAGAGCTCGGCTCGGTTGCACGTGGCGCGCAGGCGGCGACCCCCGCGGCGTGAGCGATGCACTATGGGAAAACGGGAGGCTCTCCGAAACGTAGGTGGCACGGTCACTCTCCGACGACAGATCCTCCCCGACGCGCTCCGCAGCGACACAGCTGGCAGCATCCACCTGCAAGACCGCGTCCGCGGGTCTCTTCGCCTGCTGCGATTGAGCAGGTGGTTGCAGCGGTTGTACCTTTAAAGCCTCTTCAAAAAGTGAGTTGTGGTGGAAGAGGGTCGCACCGCGTGCTGAGGACGTCGGCGCGGCCACCGCGCTCTGCAGACCGCGCACCACATCCCGAGTGTCACCGTCGGTGCCGCGGTCTCCAATATCCTCCGCATCATGACGGCTAGAAGGTGACGGGGGCAGAAGCGGTGGAGAGGAGTAGGGAAGTCGACGGTCAACGTCCGCAGAGCCGTCGCGGGCGCTGTCGCTACGTCCCAACATCACTGGGGGATCCTGCGTGCCGTCCGTCTGTGCATTGTCTCGCTCCTGTGACGGTCGCGGAGCGGAGCTGCCCTTGCGCACGCGCACAAACACCGGCTGCGGATGACTGAAGGGGCGGACGTCGGTGCGATACAACGTGACCGGGGGCTCCTCCTCCGTATCCTCATCGTCGTCCTCGGCGCGACTGTGAGGGTCCGCGACTCTACTGTCGGTGGTGGGAGGAGCGATTGGCAGTGAGGACCGCCGCAGCACGCCCGAGGAACGGCGTAAGCCGCCGCCAGTGGCGCTGTCAGACGCGGTTGGCGAAGCACTTCCGTTGTTGCTGCTGCTGTTAGCCACGCCTCCGTGGTGAGTATTGCTGTGGGGGCTCTTAGCGCTTGTGACAACACTACCCCTCCTCGGCCCCGCGTCGCCTGACTGTCGCAGCGACAGCCTGCGGGCGCTCTGATGCGCCTCTCCGCCTGGTCGAAGATCGCTCATCAGCAAAACTAATGTAAAAGAGAGAGAGAGAGAGAATATAGATACAATACAGTACAGTTCAACCTGGTGGTGTGAAACAGAGAAAGGGTAGCGCGTTGGTATGAGACGTTTTAAAGTTTTTTTGCTTTACTAGTTTCAAGTTTCACCTGTCCTTCTACAATGGTGATAAGGTGATGTTCCCCCTTTCCTATCGCGTTTTGTGGTTTTTGGTGTAGTTGATTGCGTCAACAGTGGGGATGGGAGAGTGACATAAAGAAAGTTGATACAAGAGAAGTTTTTGTTTTCATGTAATATGTGGGCAGCTACGCTTAGCAGAGGGGGAGGTGAAGTAAGAGAGAGAGAGTCACGAAAAGAGAGCAACGGTATTTTTTATTTTTTTTTTTTGTGAAGCGCTGTAGTAGGTATGTGCTGATGTTGTTGTGTTATTTTTGTTTGTTTGTTTGTTTTTATGTAATCGAAGAGCGCAGAAATTTGTAGATATGTGAACAAGGATTAAAAGCAGAGGAAAATGGGAGGATGTGGGCCAGATCCCAGGAGTGTACGAGGGGAACGGGAAAAGAGGAAGACCACAAGGGAGAGAGAGAGAGAAAACGAAACAAAACAGCGAAAAAAAAAAGACAATACTTATTGGTCGTCGCTTTCCGAGTCCCAAACAAGAACATCGCCGGCTTCAGTGAGAAAGAACGCCTCTACCGGATCAAACGATGGTGGCGGGTCGCGGCGGCCGCGCAGATGGCTGATATCCTCGTTCTGCGCCACCCACTCTGTCAAAGATATTGGTGGCAGCTTGGGGCGTAACGCTGGATCACCACTGCTATTCCAGCAAAGGCCCATAGCCAGCGCGAGCGCATCGGGCGCCCCAAGTCCAAATTTGGGATTCGGAGTGACCATACCAGTGCTCGTATCCAATGACAGGCAATAAGCAGGCTGGTCGACAGCAGCTGTCTCTTCATGTGTCGAGGAAGAAGAAGAAGAAGAAGAAGTACCCGTCGCGGCAACAGAGGAGGCGGTGCCAGTGCTGGTGTACGCCGTAAGGAGGTCGCACAAGGTGAAGTGAGCGGGGTGTCGAACGAGGGCCACAGTGAGTGGCGGACTGTCGCGCCACCACGGACCAAGGAGTTCCTCCAAGTCACTCAGCGAGGTGGCGTACTTGCCCTGCCCACGCAGCAGAGGAAACACGCACGTTTCAACCCACACCCGAAGCGCCGCCGCGTCTCGTATCATCTCTGCTGTGGACCCGTCCTGAGGGTGCGCCGGCACCTCACTCTCCTCCTCCCCCACCCCTGCGCACCCAGGAGGAATACGGGGACACATAGGCAGTAAAGTGCCGCGCACGACGATGCGTCCAACGGCCTCGTAGACGGATGGCAGGGCGCCGCAGTGACGAAAGTAGACTCCCCAGGAAAGGGTCTCGGCGACGAAGAAGAGTGGCAGCGGGACAGACGACGGAAACAGCCGCAGCAGCAGTCTGCCGTACAGGAGCCACGGGCCCACGTGGCCCTTGAACTTCCCCACACGCCGCACGACGTCGCCCTCGCGCTCCGCGTTCGACACGTCGAAGGAGCGAGTGACGTCGAAGAAAAGACCATTGTAGAAATCCACAAATGTGGCGAGGGGTCCCAGCTGCCGTTCGTAGCGCCCCCACCGCGCCCGCCGCTCCAGTGCCTCGAGTGATACACCGCCCAGCTGGTGGTCCCCGATGGAGGGCAGTAGGTCTCGGAAGATGGCGCGGATGGACAGCTGAATGAAACTGTGAAGCTTGTTGTGCTTACTCTGCAGCAATAGGAGCGATTTGCACTCCTCTAGGCGCGCGGCATACCCATTCGTGTCCTCCGGGGGTTCGACTGCGGTGCTCGCGTGGGTGGTCTCCTCAACAGCCTCGGCGCTGGGAGCTGCTATCGGCAGTGACGCGGCGCATGCCGGCGAAGCGCGCAGTACCGATATCTGCTCAGACGAGTTGACAGTTGTCAAGGAAAACCGCAGCTGTTCCTCCTCATCGGCGGCGCCGTAGCGCACAGCGGTGCTGCTGCTCAATTTGCACCGGATAAAGTCGCGTACGCGGTCGGTCTCGCCAGCGGAGAGGGTGTCGAGAGGGAGATAGAACATCAACACCTTTAGCGGTAGCGGCGGAATCGAATCCGCTGTCGCTCTCTCAGTGGTCACGTGAGACGGTTGAGGCGTGCAGCAATGATAGAGGAACGGCTCCGCAAATGTGGTCCACAACCGCTCGAGATCTGAGTCCTGAACCTTTTGTATTTGTTTCCAGTACTCGAGGAGTTGCACCGCGACGCACTCACGAGCAGTCGGCTCCACCACCGATGCATTCAGCGCGCCCGCCGTGACACCGCCGCGCTGCAGCACGCGCGTCGCCGACACGACATTGAACCGCACGCACATGGAAAGAACTAGGAGGAGATCGGGAAGAGCATTGGAGTTCCCGAATGGGGTGCACAGTGTGCCTAGTGTGAGCCTAAAGTGATTTTGAATAACTGCCGCCCAGATCTGGTCAACTCTAAAGACGTTTTCAGGCGTCGGTGAGAGGGGATTTGTCATCGACTCCTCTGAGGTAGTCATCACTGTTGCAGCCTGTCTTGGCGGCACTTTTACCTGGGAAAGTGCATGCCTATGTGCTCGTGCAGCCTTGGCCAAGTGCTTGCGCACCGTTTTCGCCGCCTGGCCAGCCACGTGAGCCACGCGGTCGGGATGCAGCGGCAGGGAGCTCGTCCCGGCAGCGGGAACCTCTGTCAGACAATTCATACGCATCTGTTCCAGGCGTTTCACCGATTGCACGCGCTCCCGCTCGCTCTGGGTTCCAGGAGCGCTCAGGTGCAACCACGTGGCGCGCTTCGATGCATTGCGCCGTGCGGGAACAGCGCTTGGCGGCTTTGCGTTCGCTAGCGTTTTTCCCGTCGCCGAGAAAGCAAAGTAGTTCAAGCAAGAAGACGCACGTTGCATGAGTACACTGCAGTTCACTACTTTCTTTTTTCTCCTTTCTCTCTTTTTTTCCCGTTGATATTGAATGTTTCTGGCTTTTGTTATTGTTGTTGTAGTAGTATTTCATAGATAGATGTTGACGTTTGGCAAAGGCAGAATATGATGGTGATGAGGACAACGGAGGAGCACACGAATGCCGACATCGATGAACCGAGAAAGGGTTAAGAAGAGATCAGTGTCCCTCTTCTCGCCTTCGCAGACACCACAGCAGCCAAGCGCCTGCGGGCTCACCTTTAACTAAAAGGTAGAATACTACTCTTCACTTCTCTTTCTTTTATTTTCTCTTTTTTTTTCAGCTTGTCTGTTTTGCTCACGAATCAGAGTATGCAGATTATTTTTGTGAAGATGTAAAGAGTAAGAGAAGGGAGGGGAAAAATGAAAGTGAAAGTGAAAGTGAAGCTGGACGGTGGTTGACGGTCTACCTTATTCCGAGACAATCTGTTTATATTATCAGAGCTTCATAAAGCTCGGGATGAACGGACGGGCCGCACGACAGTAGGGCATGGCGCGTTCGCTGTAACAGGAGATGCCGCCGTGTGATGCTAGCTCTGTTCTCATCTAGGATGACTAGCAGTTGGCGGACAGCAGGGTGCTGCGCGGCACCCATGTCGGACAGATAAGAAGCAATGTTGGCGACAAGCAGCAGGTCGCTTGTCCACGGTCCGTCGGCGGTGACGGCGGCCCCTCCACCGCTACCCCTGGCTTCGTCGAGCTGCGACAGCGCCGCCGCAACGACGTCCGCGCACATCGGGGCCAGCCCGAGATGGTCCTTGGGCCGCGAGGCACACTCGGCGGCAGTGCGCAACAGTGTCTCGACCTGCTTGGGCGACAGCTCCGCCGCGCGCGCCTCCGCCCAGCGGCTCTCGACGTAGTGTAGCAAGTCGTCTACCAGACGCGACGCGTGAACAAGGCCGACGGCGCCGCGCGTCGCGGAGAGCCACAGAAGCATCTCCGTCACCTGAGCAGCCGAGAAGCTCGGCGCGCCGACGCCATCGGCGTCGAGGTGCGCGGTCAAAGAGGCCTCGATGCACTCCATGCAAAAGTTGGCTGTCTCCGTGTCGACCTGCACCGCAGCCAGCGTGAAGGAGGCGCAGAGCGAGCACAGCGTTTCGCTTCGTAGCAGCCGGAGGCTTTGCTTTGCCCGCTCCCTTGGCGCTGGTAGCGACGGGGGACGGGGTGGAGTCGTGTTTGTTGCTTCCGAGCACGGTAGAGAGGGCGGTGCGAACCGCACTGAAGACGGCTGGGGTGCGCATACCGCACCGCACCAGAACAGACAGCAGCGCGGCCGCGTCAGTTTCGCCGGCCCCTGGTAGCAGGTGCTCGATGACGTGGGCGCTCAGCGTGCGCAGCGCGGCGTGGTCTTCCGAGCCGCGCGCGGCCACCAGCTCCAGCGCCGCCAGGGCGACGGGTGTGTCGACCGTGGCGGCTACCCGTGCGAGGGCTTCCAGCACGGTCGCGCAACACCGGTCAGTGGGGAAGCACTCCCGCAGTGAATCCAGAACTACAAGCGAGACGGAGTTGGCGGTGGCGAGGATGACAGGATCGTGCTCGGCCAGGCGGCGGGTGTGCATTACGAAAACAGGGCGGGCGGCGGTGAGGCACGCCGTGCGGACAGATGGCTGCTGGCCGGCAGCCGCGCCACAGCGCAGCAAACGAACCGACTGCGAAAGGGTGCACCGCTGGCGAGACTCCGAGACGCGAGCCAGCAGCAGTCCGAAGAGACGCTCGTGGAAGACGCCCGCTCGACAGTACGCCTCGACGCACTGGATCGCCTCCTCGGTGTTGAGCTGTGGGCACACGTGGGCTACTCGTGAGATGAGCACGCGCGACACCTGCGCACGCAGCTGGTGGTCCTCAGCGGCGCTGAAGCCGCGCAGCAGCGGCGGCAGCGCGTGCGCAAAGGCAGGGTCGTCCAGGGAGGCCTTTGGGAGCACCGCAAGGACGTGGGCGGCGACCAGACGCGGCACCGCGCGGATAGCGGTCTCAACCCGCGGGTCCACACCCTCAGTCGAGAGCTCCTCCTGCTCGCTCGAGCCTGCGTCTCGTTGATAACCCAGGAAACGGCCAGCGACGTCGACCAGGGCACCACACTGGTCGAGAGAGAGCCACTCGATGGCGCCAGCGTGCACGAGACTCGCGAGCACCACCGCGTGCGGGGAGCGCATGTCGCCGTGGCCGTAGCGCACCAGAACGGCGACCATCGCGATCAGCCCAGGCACCAACCCCCCGCCCTCGCTCAGTTCCGTCGCTGTTTCGGAGCCTTCAGCGGCGGTGACGGCGGCCGCGAGACGGTCCAGCATCGGCCGCACCTGCTGCGCCGCAGGTTGGCGCTCGGCGTCCGCTAGCAGGTTTAGCAAACGCACAAGGCCTGTCAATCGCAGTTGTGGGGAGAGGGCCTGCAGGAGTGTCGAGTACAGCTCTTCGCGTTGGGTGGTATCATTATCGGTCTCGTGGGCTCCGCCGCGCATGTTCGCCGTCGCCACCAGCAGAGACTCAGCCGCCTCGGCGGCGATGCCGTCTGGTTTCCGCTGGACCGTCAGTATTCGCTGGAACAGCGCCGTAAAAAACGACAGAGGGATACGATGGTTCGAGCCGGGAGCGCAGACCGCCGTCGCCAGCTGCACAAGAGTGTCGGTGGAAAAGACGTGTGTGTTGGACGTGAGTACCAGCGCAGAGACCTCCGCCAGTACCTGGCGCACCCGCGTCGTCTCGAGCGGTTCCGACGCTACGGGGAAATCGCGCGCAAGGGAGTCTAACGTGGTGGCAACGCCGCGCACAAACTCACACGATTCCTTCTCGGTGTCAGCAGCAGACGCAGCAGCAGAGCGCCGGGACGGTGCTCCAGACCTGCTCTTGACCGATTGGCTTCCCTGACTCTGGAAAAGGCGGCATGCCTCGACAAGGTAGGCCGTGACGATCTGGTTGACTACCGTCGCGCTCGTTCCATTAAAGGTGCCTTGGGGATGGCGTGTGGTGTTGGGTAGCTGCGACGCGCGGACGTCATTCACAAAATCCATCGCCAGCTGGATTAGCGCAAGCGTGGCGCGGTGCGCGGACGAGAGCTGCGACGGTAGCGTTTGGGCGAGCACAACGCTGAGATGTGCGTGAAGCATCACCAGTGGGGTGGAAATGTTGCGAGAGATGCCGCACACCACGGCGGAGGCGGAGGCGCTGCTCACCACGGGCAGAATAGAGGCACCATCCCCATCGCTAGCACCGCTAGCGCTGTAGTCGTGGCGAGTGAGTTTCGCAGCCTCTGCAACAGTCTGAAGCGCCGCCGCGGAGACCTGGGCGCCGGCCGCATATTCGTCGCCTTGTGCAGTTGGCATTTGATGAGCGGCAGAGGACGAGCCATCGCTTGAGTGAGATGAAGACAATAGAAAGCTATCGCAGAAGCGGGGAACAAACAAAGAGGCCACAGCCTCCAGTGCGTGCTCCTGCGCCAACGACGTAACAGACAGCGAGCCGGCAGAATCTATGGTTGCTCCCCGATCGCCGTAGCGGCCAGCCATACGAAGGTGCCACTGCACCCGACGCAGCACGTACGTCAGTGTCTCCCGCGCATACTCGCGTCGGACGTGGCGCGGTAACTGCAAAGACGAGACGAGGGAGAGGCATGCCTTGAACAGCTTCTCCGCCGTAGCCGCGTCTCCCCTAACCAGGTGCTCCTTTGTTGCGTGCAGAGCCAAAGAGAGTAGCTCCTGACCCGTGTAATTGGCGCTTGCCTTGGATGTTGCGCCAGAAGCCGCGCTCGCCGCGTCTTTCGTAGTACTTCTCTTGGTTTTCGGAGCTGTTCTTCTGCTCACAGCGCTTGTGAAGGAGACCTCGTCAAGGTATGACGACAGTGGCTTGGGCAACGCTGCAGAAGCACCACTCTGTGTTGCTCTTGTTGCTGCGTCGGCGAGCCCCACGACATCGTCATCATTAGCAAGGTCTGCGGAAAGCTGTGAGGCACGACGCAGATGGCGTGTGATGAGATCCGCCACTCCAAGCGACAGAAGGCTCCGCACTCTAGGTGGCAGCTCCTCCGAGACGCTGCCCGTACTGAATAGAGCAGCGGCGTTGACAGCGTCGACCACGTCATGTAGACGGGCGGTGGGGCCGCAGAGACAGCTGCTCAGCACCGTCGCGGGGGCGTAGCCGGCACACATCATGACGTAGCACATCTTGGAGATGGGCGAGTGCAGCGGTGGTCGCGGCCGCAGTTGCGGCGTCGCCGGGCCCGCACCGGTTTGCTCGCATCTAGCGAAGCACGCTGTCTCTTGACGATCCACCACCGTGTCCAGCGCAGCCAATTCTGTGGGGGTGCCGTGCAGTGCAAAATCCAGCGACGCCTTGAAAATCGCCTCGGACACTGCCCGGAACACAATCGTCTCCTCCGCGGCGCCGCTGTTGCCGCCGATTCCCCATCGCACGCGATCTAATTTTTGAGGGAAGCAGCGGTCCAGGAGTGCCTCAACAAGAGCAAGCGCTACGGTGGAGGAGGAGGAGGAGGTCTTGCCACTCTTGGTGGAGCTCTGAAGTAGTGGTAATTTGTGCACGGCACGCTCCCACCCGATCCACACGCCTGGCGGCAAAAGGAGTGACGCCTCGCGCAGAATGGCTGCCGTGTCCAGAATATCCCGAACCAGCGCCACCGCCTCGGCGCGTGACGCACCGGCGACGCAGCCTTCCGTGACTTCTTGGAGAAGAGTAGTATGAGACTGCACCATTGCGTCAAGCGGCGCGGCGACGCTGTTGGCACGTCCAGAGTTTGCGATGGAGCGTACCGCGCACAGCTGCGAGAGCCTCCGCGCGATCGCTGGAAGCGTTTCGCCAGGCCGCGTGGCAGACGGCACAGGAGCTAGCCTCATCAGGGTGTCGACAACGGCAAAAATTGAATTATCCTTTTCTGTCTCTAAATGAGCAGTTAGTGCCGTATCCGGCAGCGTAGCATCCCGTGTCCCTCTGCTTCCACGAGAGTTTTTCGACTGATTACTTTTCTTTCGCAGCTTGGGTCTCGCCGTCGCAGAGTTGAAGAGCGAGACAGCCGCACCCAGCTCAGTAACCAACTGCGACAGCCCCGCCTCACTTTCCAACGAGGCCGACCGCGAAGCCGTGGAGAACACCAAATCGCAGTAGACGGCGGTGTGCGCGGTGAGGCCGCCGGAACTGGCGTCTGCGGTACCGTCAAAATCGCTGCCACCCAGCAGACGGTAAGCGCGCGCGAGGGACAGTGCGAGCCGCGCTGCGTGAGAAGGGTCGATGTCGAGTGCCTCAGCGACGTCGGTCAGTACCACCCCTGTCGGCCCTGCTGAGTGGTGCTTGTCCCCGTTGGAAGAGGTGTGGGACCGCGTACCGGCCTGTGTGTCGGTAACACTCGCAAAAAAATTCTGCAGTGCGGGGCGTTCCGCACAAACGTTTCTAATAGCATTGCAAAGGGCTGAGCCTCCACGCGGCGCGGGCAACGACACGTCTCCATCGGAATCCAAGAAAGTGAAGAGAGCGGCAAGTCTCACCATATCGTCGTTACTCTCCTTGGAGTCGGCGGGGGTACGGTCACTCTGTGCACGTACCTCTGTGAGGAGCGAACTCCACTGCTGCAGCAGATCCCCCAAGGAAACAGGCACCGGTGGTGGAGACGTCGGCGGCGCTGTTCTCGACGACGATCCTGTGACGGCACCCGCCTTCATCGACGGTTTCGTGATCAGATCGATGGCAAACACACTCGCCGCGTCCTCCGAGACACCGGAGCCGGTTGTGGACGAAGCAACACCAGTTTCTGTTGTTGACGGAACGTGGTCCGCGTCTACATGCTCTTCCATGGATGCCTTGCTCAGTTTTTTTCGGCTTTTCTTCCCTCTGCCCGGTCTAGCCTTTGACTGTGTGGAAGCGCACCGCAGCGCCGGAGCACAGAGGAGAAGTCCAATGGCGGCTGGAACGCGCGGCCCCGTCCAGTGCTTCGGTGCTGAAGTAGCCAACGCAAAGTTTGTCACTCTCCTGAAATACATTTTGATGATGAAGTGGTGAGTTCGTGATCAATGTTGAACCTTTCGTCCCCAGCACTTAATCAGTATTAGGAGTGGAATGCAATGAAATGGACAGGTCTTTAGAAAAGAAGGGGGATGTGAATTAGATAATCCTATGATGCGGCAGGAAAGGCGAAGAATACTTTGTGAGTTTCTGCGACGCAGTGAAAATAAGGAAAGGGAGGTAGTTGCGGGAACGATGTCACAGAAAGGGGGAAAAGAGATGAGACTACTATGGTGGGCATACTGTGCTCGTTTCCCGTACAGCACCTGCACACAGGCAGCAAGGTAAGCAATGATTGACGCACAGCTGCTAAATATGTTCGCGCTCTTTCAGTGTAATCGTGAGTGTAGCTTAAACTGAGGACGAGGATTGACATGCATAGTATATGTATATAAGGGAAAAGAAGCGTAGTGTATTTACTACGGTGCGATCAGGATGTATCAGTGTGAGAATTGGCCAAAAGCGTAGCGCAGCTACAAGAGAAGAAAAAAAAAGAAGCAAACAGAGGTATTTTTCCTGAAATGCTGTTCCAGTGAGGAGGAGAGTACTACGAAAGCAGAAAAGATACAGTTAGATGTAGACCTTACCGTGACGCAGCACCGTTCGCACGTCGGGCACTACGAGCAGCGACTCGAGAAAAGGGATGAGGGCAAGTAAGACGTCGTCATCGTCCACGGCGCCATCGGGATAGCGATCCCGGTGTGGAATGAAGGGGGAAATGATGAGGGCATTTTCGCGGTTGAGCAACGTGCACTCCTCCGAGTTGTCGATCATGATGAGCATCTCTGGTGGCACCCGTAGCGAGCGGAGGTCCTTGATGACCACCTCGGCGCTCGCATCAAATGGTGGTTTGTCCACTTCATCCTGTTCCCCGTCGCTGAACGCGCGGCCGCCGTTGGCGTCGTCGTCGCAGCCACCCGGTGCCCTCGACGGCGTGCCGCGTGCAGTGCTGGAGGCGTCCGACATGGCGCCCTCCTCCGGCTCCGTCGCGCTCGTCCATCCCTTGTCGTGCGTCGCCGCCTCGCTCAGGCGCTGGCGCTCCTTCTGCAGCACTTGCGCAAGCATCCCGCGCGAGATGCGCTTGCAGTTGTGGCGGTAGAAGCGGTCCGCAAGCAGGTTGTCGGGGTCGATGTGCTTGAGAATGGTGTCCGCGTAGGGCTTCGTCGCGGAGGTGAAGAGAACGAGGTTGAAGAGCTTCGACATGGTGCGCAGAAACAGCTGGGCGTGCGGGCGCACCCACACATGATACAGCTCCCCGCCGCCGGAGGTGGTGGAGGGAATGACCTCGGTGAAGGTCGGGCCGGTGATCATCATGCTAGTGCTCGTAGCCGCGTGGCAGAGCGTCTCGTCGAGGTCGATGACCAACACCTTTTGGCGCGTCGCCTGGTAGGAAAGCACGTGGTCCTCGCTGATGCTGGCGACAATCGGTGGGGGTGTGCGCGCCGACGGCGGCTTGCTATCGCGCTGCTGCGAGCTCACTTTGCGGTACACCAGCTTCGCATGCTGATGCGTTGCGGAGGGCGGAAGAGGCCGGCTGTCCGTCTCCGTGGTGCTCGCCACCGCGCTGCTGTTGTTCGAGCTGTAGTCCATGTCTGCAGCCCTGCTTCGGCCAGCGATGCGGTGCCGGCGTCGCAGACCGTAATGGCTGGGCCACTGCGGGGGGTGTCTCTGCGCGCCCCACGGCAGGGTCGGCTCCATTATTCGGCCCACCACGACGCGCAGCAGCGACTGCAAACTGGTGTGATACTGTCCTCTGAAGGTCTCCTTGACCAGTTGAGCGCCGGGGACCTCCTCCATCCATCGCTCTTGTTCTCCCTTTTTACCTAGCAAGAGCCGTCGTTGCACCATCACCGCCTCTGTCAGCTGCGGTGCCGCCGGCGCAGGCTGGTCATGGGCGCGGCGGTTGACCCGTACCGGGTACGAACGGTGGCTGCGCCCCATCAGAAAGTGGACACACACGTAGAGAGAAAACGGGGAGTAGCGCAGCGCCTCGATCCCATCCATGAACAGGTCCGCGAGCGCGTACACCACGTACGGCAGAAGTACTGCCTCCCACAGCGTTTGAAACCACTTGGGAAAGCCCCCCAGCATAATTGTGAAGGTTTGGGCACCAGCCAAACGCGTATGTACGCTGCAGCAGTACCTATTTGAAAAGAGGGGGGGGGGGGGCTGTGTGGTTAATGGTGCTGCTTCAGTTCTATAGAACGCTACGAAGAAGAAGAGAAAGTATTAATCAATTATGTATATACTGCTGTTGTTATTGTTGTTTTTTGTTTTTTTTTTTTTAATCCCTCCTGTTGCTGTATGTGTTGGTGTAGGCAAATGTGGAAGACAGATGGTTATATTTCGCAAAAAGAAGGAGGTGTCGAGAGCAGATAACAGCTGAGCCGTAGCGACGCCCGCAGCTATCAATAATAGAATTGGTGTGTGAGCCCGAGTAAAGACAGCATAAAGTGGAATATATGCAACAGTCGACTTGTAGATGAAAGAGCGACATAAATAGCAAGTGCTCGTAATAGCGGTTCGATGCGTTCACTGGAGTTGGCAGCACAAAAATATGAAATCCTCTATAAGTTCAGTAGATTATATGTGTTTTATTGTTTCATTTTGTAGCAACTCTGTTTGCTTTTTCACATTTTATGTATGCGTGACATGATTAATCGAAAGATAGTTATTATAAGTTTAACCAGAGCATTTAAACAAAGACAAAAGTAGTAGTAGATGAAGAAGGGAAGCGAGAGCAAAGGGGGAAGCACATTGGATGAGAAGAAGGCTGTGCGTTAGTCGGCATCGGCGGCGTAACCGCCTCCTGCGCCACCAGCTGCCTCCTCGAATGGATTCTCAGCCTGCTGTTTCTTCGCCAGTTCGTGGCGCTCGCGCTTCTTCTCGATCTTCTCGAGCCGGGCGCGCTTTTTGCGCTCTACGTTCTGGTCCTGCTCCGCCTTGCGCTTGGCGCGCTCAGTCTTCCGGGAGTGCACCCGCGCGGCGTTCTCCTGTACCTCGCGCACCGACTTCTTCTCGATGCTGTGGTAAATGACCTCGCCTGCGGCGAAACCGTTCTCGACCTTGATGAGCTGCAGCGTCATGCGCGGCCCGATCTCCTGCAGCTTTACGCGGCACTGCCCCTGGTGCTGGCGGAACGGCGTTGCGAGGGGCACCTCCTCGCCCTCGCCGTCGGTGTCGCTCCAGCCGTCCTCGCGCTCCAGCACCTCGTCGATAGACTCCAGCGAGCCCAACTTGGTGGGGCGCCGGTTCTCCAGCAGCTTCTTCACCGTCTTCATGACGCCGGTCGTCTTGGTGTTGATGTAGTAGTGGCGCACCTCCACCAGGTGGGTGATGTGGTCGTAGTGGAAGAGGCACACGCGCTGGATGTCCGCGTTCTTCACCACCTGGATGTTCAGCGAGGGGAACATGGCCTTGAAGGTGGCCTCCAGCAGCGGCACCTCCGGGCGGCGCTGCGCGTCGGGGTGGGTAAAGTTGTTGAGCACCACAACGGGCGCCACGTCCCACACCTCGTGGTCGAGCGCAGGCGGGCGGCGCTGCTTGGCGACGATCTCGCTGCGCAGCGTGAAGCTCGCGACGCGGAAGCTCAGCGTCGGACCGTTGAAGAAGCGCATGATGCGCAGCGACGTGCCCTGCGACGGGGCCGTGAAGAGCTGCAGATGCGTCGCGCTGAAGGTCGACGCGATGGCGAGGAAGTCCTTGAGCGACTTGTTCTTGCCATGTAGCTTCTTGCTGCTCCACGGCAAGAAGACGTTGCGCCATTCGTGCATTAGCGCGCGCACCGGGGCGCCGACCTCGCCGCGATATATGATGATGGACTTGGGGGTTTTCTTGTCGGCCTCGGTGGTGTCCTCCGTCCCCGGCATCCTGCTCTTGCCGCCCTTGCCCATTTTTCTCTTAGATGAAACGTGAGGAAGTGAATGTATGTATATACCTGAGGAGCACAAGAGAGCGAGAGAGAGAGAGAGAGAGAGAGAGAGAGGAGGAGGAGGAGTCGGATGGAGATGACAGTGTAGTGATATATACATAGACAGAAAGTCAAAAGCATTTCATGAAGACTGCATGGTAAAACGAAGTAAGTAAACTGCGACTGCGCCGCAAAGTTCAGCAACAATAAAAAAAAACGAATTAATAAGAGTGTGGTGTTATCTCATCACGACAGTCAGGCAGTCGCCCAAATCGAACACGAAACGATATATATATATATCTTTTTTTTTTCAATGGTTGCTGTCTTCTTGGATGTTTGTGTGTTTGATTGCTTCTTGGGTTTTTTACGAATACTTTTTTCAAGAAAAATTGTATCGACTCGGAAAATGATCAGTTACGCCATGTTTGCTCTGCAGATTCAGTTGGCAACGTGACTAGGTAACGTGGAACAGCCCCACACTTTCGTGGTTGCGATAAATGTATTATATTCTTGCTAGTATTCCCCATATCTACGAATTTGAATATTTGAGGCGAATAATAATAAATAAATAAAAGCATCACCGCCACGCAGGGGGGTAATCGCTAATATGTTTTTCTTTTATAAAGAGGAAAAGCAAAAACGGTGTAATAAAAAGGAAAAAGAAACCAAAAAACAAGACAATGAAAAAGAAATAATAATCATATTACAAGAGACACAAAAATAACGATAAGGTAGAGCAACACAGTTTTATGTACGTTTTGTCAGAGATTGAAAAATATAAATATATGGAAATTGAGAGAAAGAGGAAGAGAGACAGACAGGCAAAAAAAAAAAAGTACGGAAGAGAGACAGTGAAGACACCCTTAAGTAGATGCACTATGCTTTTTTGGGGACTAAAAGGCTCACTCACTTGGGAAGCCAGTAGTTGTGTGAAGAAACCTTGCCGCTGCGAAGGTGTTCGTACTGCTCGCCGCATTCATGGATGATGCGCAGCGCGTCTTCGGCGCCGCGAATTTCCCCGTTGAAAGCAAACTCGTTCTGCTTCTTTCCGTCCGTCGTCTTGTAGTTCCGGAACCAATCAACGATGGTGTCGCGGACGCCCTGCGGAACCTTTGAGATGTGGCCGTAGCCATCGTCGCTGAGCGGTTCCGTGATGATCTTCCAGTCCGTCTCGCCCTCGTCGATGAGACCCAGCACGCCCAGCACGCGCACCGGCATGTAATCTCCGCTGGCCGCCTTGGGCCCGATCTGCACCACATCGATG
The DNA here is from genome assembly GCA_030347455.1 of Kentomonas sorsogonicus. Lineage (NCBI taxonomy): Eukaryota > Euglenozoa > Kinetoplastea > Trypanosomatida > Trypanosomatidae > Kentomonas > Kentomonas sorsogonicus. The sequence continues at coordinate 55,508 of JAQOSZ010000292.1, read as the reverse complement.
GGGTCGCCGTCGCCGCTGCACTTGGTGTCGGCGTCGACAACTTCGGGGTTCTCCCAGGTCTGCGGGATGAAGCCATAATTAAAGGGCAGGTCTCCGTAGGTGAAGAAGCGCAGCGGCTGGTTGGGCTTCTTCTTGAAGATGTCCTGGGCGATGGGGTTCGCGGCTTCCTCCTTGAGGAGCTCCATCTTGGCGCGCGTAGACACGGGGATCTCGGTCACGTACGTGAACACGTCGGGGGACGCCGCGCCTGCCGGCTTCCTCGGCAGGTGGTGCCACGCGGACACCGGCTTCTTGTCCGCGTCCTCAAAGAATATGCGAAACTCCTTGGTGTCAGCAGCACCTTTGGGGCACTTGGTCAGCGCAGGCAGCGTGAGGGCCTGCGCCGCCAATAGCAGCCTTGTGCAGCGTTGCATCCGTACTTGCGGGTATGTGTGTGTGTGTGTGGGTGTGGGTGTGTATTTTCGATGACAGATGGCAAGCTGCGGAAAGCCGTAGAGAAGGAAAAGAGTAAATGAGTTGCCTTACGAGAATACGAGTGCTGACTTAATATGACGATAAAAATAGAGAACAAGAGGAAAAGGATCGCTGGGCCCCAAGTACAGTGATCAGAGGGCACAGTGAAACGGAGAAAGAGGAGGAGGGGATAGAGACACACATGAGAATGGGGGTCAAAAAAAAAAAATTCAACATACCAAAAAAAAAAAGAGAGAAAGCATAACAAGAAAAACAAAAGAAATAAACGCAAGTACAAGAAGGATCAAGGGTGGGGGGGGGGGAAGGAGGTTCACAGAAGAGGGGAAGCGGTAGAAGAGTGAGAGCAACTGCAATGAGAAAGGGAGGGAGGGAGGGAGACTGCGATAGTGTTCATATCCGGACTCTTTAGCCAATGCAAGAGCGGAGCACTGTCACAACGCCAGAGACGATGGGTCGAACGATGTACATCGCATACGACACCGCCCAGCCGATTGTGTGGCGAGCATACGGGATATAACTAAGCGAGTACCACAGAATACATATCAACTGTAGAACGGCGGCAGCCAGAGACATGACACTTGACTTGAGCCAAAGCGCTGCGACGAGTGTCAAGAAGAGGGAAAGCACGTAAACGCAGGTGACCTCAAAGCGGCTCGCCTGGAACATGGAGCGCAGCTGGTAGCGGACACCAACGAGGAGGCACGTTGCGCAGATGCAAAAGATGTTACCGGCAGTTAGAAAAAAGGCAAACTTCTTGGGAAACAGCGCGACAGTCGGAGCAAGTGAAAAGGCGATGAACAGGAAAAGTAACCCCATGCCCAGAACCATGAAGAACCCAAGGAGCCGCTGCTGGTACGTCAGCTGTGTCACCTCGCCCCAGCTATCCAGCATGCCCTGGTCCTCCGGCAGCTCCATCAGCTCCTCCCCCTGTGGTGCCTCGTCCGTGAGTGCGTTGCGGGCCCGCCGCCGCACGTCCTCCCAGGCGCCCCACAGACCGTTCGGCACGTTGGTGTGCCGGCCCAGGCCACTGCCGCTGTCACCCATCGGCGGCGTTAGCTACTTCTAGTCTTGATGTTTTCTCAAAGGCAAAGTGAAGGGAAGGGAGAAATGAGAGAACGAGACAAATTAGAGACAAGAAATCCAATCAGGGACTCTCGGTTGGAGAGAAGATCCAAGGCACAAGTGATCCAGACACCACAGCACTAACCCTCTCGCTCTCTCTCTCACTCACGGCGTGAGCCATCCACCAGCATAAGAAGAGAAAGAGAGAGAGACAATTAGATTCGATGTCACAGATACGGTAATCTGTCAATCATGTACAGCATTCTTGATATCCCGCATAGTTCGACGACTATTTTATTATGTTTTTTGTTTTTTTTACTCGGAAGAGGCGGGGAAGACTTTCCTAATAAGTGAATCAAATCACCAGTGCAGTTGGACTTTTACAGTCGAACAGTGATTATAGAACACTGCCAACGTTCTTTTTTTTTTTTTTCAAAACGTAAAAAAAAAAAAAAAAGAGTTATTAATGAGTGGGAGAGAGTAGATATTTGATTTGTACAACAAGGGCCGGAGAGAAATACTGAATACAGTATCGCTGGCATCATTAAGAGATATTCCAAGCCAACGGCAACGAGGGAAAGAGGGGGGGGGGCAACGGTAGTTATGGAGTGAAGAGAGAGCAATGAGGGCACAACGGGGTAGACAAAGCAGAAGGAACTGCTTTAAAAAAAAAAAGAAACATAGAACAACAACAACAGTGTCTACCAAAGGAGGGGGAAAAAAAGACAGCACTCAAAGCAACGTGACGTCTTCCCTAAAACGGGGTGCTCGGAGCAATTAAAGTGAGGAGCCAGAAAAAGACAAAACATGAAATCTGGGCGGAGCACTACTGTTGTGCAGAAGAAAAATAGCGATAAAGGCGAGCAGCGAATGAGAAAGCGTGAATGACGAATTAGGGGAAGCGCGAAGCAGTCCAACGAGAAGAGGCCGCTACCGGCTCTTCTCGAACTCCACGATGCCGCCAACAATAGTAAAGAGCACCTGCGGCTCCTCCCCCTTCTTCCACCATCTCGTCTCGCACCCCTCGATAAGCGGCACCTGCCGGCTCTCGTCGAGCCAGTCGTCCGACCACACCGTCACGTCGGCGAACTTGCCCACCTCCAGTGTGCCCACCACGTCCTCAAGGAAGGCGCCGTAAGCGGCGTCTGCGGTGTAGAAGCGGAGCGCCGTGTCCATCGGCACGCACTCCGCGGCATTCCACACGTCGTGGTAGCGCTTCACCGCGCACGCAGCCGAGGCCGCCTGCTCGCCCCCGGCGCTCTGCTCCGCCGCGAGCGCCGCCATGACGTCCGGCACGCGCGTGACGGCGCCGCGGAGATTGTCGCGCACGTGCGCCGGGGCGACCGGCCAGTCGGAACCGATGTTGACGCGCACCCCGCCGCGCTGGAGGGTGCCCCACAGGTACGCCTTGTCCTTGCGTCGCGCCCCCAGCAGCCCGTCGATGTAGTCGCCGTCGAAGAGCAGGTGACACGGCTGCATCGAGGCGATGATGCCGTTCGCCCTCATGCGCGCCACCTCCTTGCTGATGTTGGCGACGTGCTGAAAGTGCTCCACGCGGGAGCGCGGCTCGCGGCAGAAGGCCGCCACCGCGGCGTCCGTCGCATGGTCGGCGCTCGCGCGCAGCTTCTCCCCCGACTCGCACAGCGTCTTGTCAACCACCGCGACGGCCCAGTCGCCGATGGCGTGTGTCACCACCTGCATGCGCGCGGCGTGCACCTTGGCGACCGCCTCCCGCATCTGCTGCCGCGGCATGGTCAGCAGGCCGCACCGGCACTGCGGTCCAGCGCCGAGGATCGTGTCGATGACGGTCTGCTCAAGCTCGCTGTCGATGTCACCGGCAGTCAGGACGTCAACGCCGTACGGGCGCGTCATGGCGGCGGTGCGGGAGCTGAGCGAGCCGTCGCTGAAGAGCTTCACCGCGCCGAGCACGCAGTAGCCGCCGCCCTCCGCCAGCGGGCTGCACGTAAAGCGGAACGGTGCCGTGAAGTCGTCGCTGCGGCCGACCTGACTGCGGACAGGCTCGTAGAAGTCCGACACGATCGCGTCCATCGCCTCGATCGGGACGCCGTAGCGGCACCGGACACGCATGCGACCCTCCCGCTCGGCCTGCGCGAGGAAGGCGACCTCGTTGACGTTGTCTGAGAAGCGGGTCGACATCATCGAAAAGACCGTCGTGATGCCGTTCTTGAGCAAGTACTCCTCAGCGGCGTTGAGCGCCAGCGCCTGGTTCTCCGCGGTGTCCTTCGCTGGTGCGTACTTTTTGGTGTGGAAGACCGCGCCGTCGCGCAGGACGCCGGTGGGGACGCCCTTGTCGTCGACGTCGATGACGCCGCCGTCGATTTGGGTGACGACGGTACCGCTGCCGTCCTCCTGGGGGAGTAGCTCGCAGAGCCGCATGGCGCACGTGTTAAGCACGCACGAGTGGATGTCCTTGCTGTAGATCACCATCGGGATGCTCTCCGACCCAGGAATGCTGTCCAGCCACTGACGGTCGGGGTCCCCTTGCAGCATAGTGTGGCTCCATCCGCCGCCGTAGAGCCACGTGCCTGCCACGTACTTGGTCTCCACAAACTCCCGCACAGCCGCCACAAACGACTCGCGGCCGTTGGCAAACTCCACGTCAGGCGAGAGGAGGTGGCGCCCGCCGTCCATCATGTGCACGTGCGAGTCGATGAAGCCGGGGTAAATGCTGTGGCGTCCCTGACAGTCGATCACGCGGGCAGCGGCGCGGCGCGGGCGGCCAGCCAAGACGGCGACCGGTTCGTGTGCCGCGGGGGCGCTGGCTGCGATCTCCGCCTGCACGTCATCGAACTGGGCGAGCAAGTCGGCGGTCGCGCCGACGGCGGCAATGAGGCCGTCCTTGATGAGAACCGCATCGACGCCCTCTGGGTACGACGCGTCAACGTCTGTCTGCGCCGCGGGGGCTCCGCGCCACACACGCTTCGCGTTGATCAGAAGAATCGCGGATGTCGTCATGCGTACGTTAAGGTCGACGACAGCTTTTGGTTGATGAGAGGTTGTGTGCGATGCGTAACTGGGTTTTAACTTGACTTCCTCCTTTATATTTTTTTTCTTTCTTTAAAGAGCAGAAGAGAGGATAAAGTACTGCAATATGCGACTGTGTGTGTGTGTGTGTGTGTGTGTGTGTGTGTGTGTGTGGTGTAACTGGTAGATTCTTGCCATGACGTATGAAGGCAAACATGAGAAGGCTCTTTGAGAAATAATCATTATTAGTTTGTATTTCGTGTGTTCCGTGCTTCGAAGTTATTGACTTCGTCTTAAAAGGGAGATTTTAGACATTGTTATAAATTCTATCCATTGGATAATGCAACGATGCAACTAGGGTGAGGAAGGACAAAAGATAAGAAAAAGGTTGAAAAAAAAAAAAGAGCGTTTCAAAGACTGAAGTCTTTCTAACAGGTGTAGTGTAGAGATTGAATTGATTACTCTTTTCGTGCATAAAAAAAAATTTAAAGAGCAAACTCTCAAAGCGTTTTAGCCGAATATTTCCAAGGCTGTGGGCCAGTACGAATTCCGTCGAATGACGGCGCCTCACGCATCTTATATTTGGAGATGGAAAGAATCAAAGTGGGGCGCCCAGCACGATCTTTCTCCTCATTCTTGCGAAGATACCGCATATAGTGAATTCTCCCCCCATATGCGCGGAGGTAGCAACAGTTCTTGACCAGGAGAGCAAAAGGAACCCCGTCACAGTCCTCCTTGATGCTGAAGCCGGGTGTGTGCTTGCGGATAATGGACAGCAGTTCGTGTGATTTGAGCGGCACCTCATCGTAGAAGACGAAGCTGGTGCCGTCTGCGCCGTCATCACCCGACGCCGCGGCAGCACTGCCACTGAAACCGGCTTTCCGACCAGATGTGGAGCTGTACGCCGGCGACGACGAGGTGACCACACCATTGTTCAACGCAAATTCCGGTGGCAACGGAGGGCCGTACTGCAGCAGCGCCGCCTTCACCAATGCGTCGAAGCGCGTCTGCACAATACTGTCGCCAGTCATGGCTTCGACGTCATCGTACCGTGGGGCGTGGCGGCGGGACGCGCGGGGGGCCACCGGTGCCTCTGCGTCGCTGTGAGCCGCGCCGTTCGCCTTCAGTTGGCGCACAGCATTGCGGTACGTCTCGCGCTGGCCTCGGTTCCTGGACGTCTGCGCGGCTACCACCATCAGGCGTCGTGCGTGTCGCGTCAGATGGTTGGCGCCAGCGCGTTTGTGAAACATAAGCCAATCGAGGGCACAACAACAAAAAAAAAAAAAAAAGAAAACTGTGTATGTGAGAGTTGTACAGTGAGAGGAAAAAGCAAGACACGCGGTGGATGTCAGGAAGCGCAGAGCAGCCTGTCGAAAGCAAAGAACAGTCAGATCAGAGGGGTGATAGAGAGTTCGCCACAACAAAACAACGCAAGTTATCAGATTATTTTAGTTATTGGGGAGGGCAATTTCTTTCTCTTTTCCTATTCTAAGCGGTACTCAGAGTGCTTACTGCGTCCCCATCATCACGTCAGATGGTAGTCAGCACCCAAAGACGCTGCACACGCGAGAATGGACACACGCACGCAGACACATGCACAGCCATATCAATGAAAAGAAGACGATCAGTGCAAAAAATCTTGTGAGAATTTCAGTTTGGCTTTAACGGCATTTGTTTAGTACTTTTTTTTATCCGAAAGTCGGAAGCCAACCTTACTGAATAAGTAAAGCGGGAGGAGGGGAAAAAAAATAAGAAAACACAGAATACTGAGAGAGACAAAAGAAAAAGAAACCAACCAAAGAGAAGAACATAATGATGAAGATCATTTTTGCAAAAAAAAAAAATGAAAAAACAAAAGAATGAATGTGTGTCAAAGAAAGGAATAACAAAAGAAGAGTGAAAAGTGGATATAAGAAGGGTGACTATGATGGAATGAAAGCGTAATAACTGCCGGTAAGGAGTCAATACGTTGGGATGAACTGCACTAAAAAAAATGGAATTGTATAAAAGTGTGTATGTGTGTCTCTCTCTCTGTCTCTGCGGTTGTAAATGCTACTTTACTTGATTTTAAAAATAGATGTTTTTTATTCTTTTTTTTTTCCATTAATCAACATTTCTACTACTAAGCATTTTTTCTTTCTTTTTTTTTACTTGAATGATATGGAAAGAGCTGGGCGGTGGTTCCTCTGTCACTTTTCAGCCACTTCCAGTGGAGCAGAAGGCGCACTTACCGTTGTAGAAGCTGCGGCAGCGTGAGTTCCAAAAACGTCGAAGAGATTAGATCCACTACACCGCTGCTTTGCGCAGACAAGGCAAAATCAGTAGAAACAAAAAAAAAAACAAATATCAATATTATTACAAAATAATAAGAGGGGAAAGTGGAATGACGAGTGCGCGAGCAAATTGGAGAAAAGGATAGTTGTATGTAATGCAACAGTTTATTTACTGAGGAAGTCCTCATGTGTTGCTATGTGTATAAGTCTCAGCTAGACGCTTCGTTGCAGCTCACCATCCACTCCTTATCTCCGCGTGTAGCGCACCTGTACTCATCAATGTTTTCCTTCCACGTGTACAGCGCAACGCAAACAAAGCACAAGTAATCATGAGATAAGGAGAAGTGAGGGTACGAAGTTGTTGGACATCGTCAAAAAAAAAAGTGTGCTGTGATGTATCAAGAGGAAAGCGAGTGCGGAGATGAAGGAATATAGGTGGAGGTTTTAGGAGCAGTGAGGTCAGCCAGAATTCTTTTTTTTTTTAAAGAAAAGCAAAGTACAGGTGAGAATGTGATTGGGGGGAGGGGGAAGAGGGAAGCAGGTCAACGTGAAGAAGGTACCTGGTAAAAGACAAGTAAAATGGCAAAAAAGGGGAGGGGGGATTGAATGCCCTTCCTAACGCGGAAGGGGCATACACACAGACAAGAATAAGAACCGGGGGAGGGCAGTATTGAAGCAGGAACTCCTGGTACTTTTTCGTAAAAGCGGTATCAGCGCCGTGTGATAAGCGATGGCTGACTACGCATTAGGTTTGAAGGTGCAGATGGTGGCGTCCTCGAGAGCGCCGGAGACACCGGCGACGCAGACGGAGGGCAGGTAGATGCGGCGAGCGCGGAAGTGCAGCTCCTCGCCGTTCTTAAAACGGACGTAGTAGTGGATGCCTTCTTTAGGAGTGTACTCCTCATTGAGCACGTAGGTGCCAAGGTGGAACGGGCGGGTCTTGATCGGGACGAAGGTGGAGCTCTCGCTCGCCGTGACCTCTCCCGACTTGGGCTTGTCGTTGCGGTGGATGATGTCGCTGTCGGTGTCGCTGCTGTCGTCGTTGTTGTCGTGCTCCTCATCCGACGAGCCGGAGGCCTTGGCCTTGGTGTCTTCGTGCTGGGGAGAGGTCGCGTCGGCCCCACCGCTCTCAAAGTTATCCTCCCCTTCCTTCGCAGACCCATCGCCCGCCTCCTCGGCGGCCTTGCGTGCAGCGGCCTCCTCCTCCTCGCGGATCCGCTTCTCCTCCTTCAGCCGCTCCCTCTCTTCCTTCTGGAGACGCGCTTTCTCCGCCTTTTTCCACTTCTTCTCCAGTGTCTTCTCGTCCACAAAGTTTTCGATGCGGTCCGGGACCACCAGCTGCGCCACCACGCTGCTGTCTTTGGTGGGATTCGCCTGCGCGTCGTTGCAGGAGCGCTTCACAGACTCAAACCGAACAGGAACGAAGCGCTCGCCGACGTTGAGCAGTTCGGCGTTCTGCAGCGGCATCTGGCGGTTCTTCGTCTCCGGCTCGCCCGCCTCGTGCTTCGCCATGTACTGCTTCTCGTGCTGCTGCAGCGCGACAATGGTGTCGAAGCCGACCACGTTGCGGATGTGCTTGTCGCCGAGGTAAACGTGGCTGCTGCCGAAGTTGAAGCTCGAGATTTTGCACGGCTGGCCGTCGAAGCGCACGCCGTCTTCCTGCACGAGTGCCTGCTTCTTGGTCGTGTCCAGCATCAGCCGGGGGTATTCGTCCAGATCCACCTTGTCCGTCCCCAGCCGCACGTGCACGCCGCGGTAGAAGGACGGGGGATAGTAGAGCTTCTTCAGCTGGAACTTATCGAGCATCACGAGGAACGGGAACGGCGTGCTCTCCGCCTTGAGCGGAAACGGCGTCGTCTGCTCCACCTTGGGCGCAGGCGCAAAGACGCTCTTGATCTTTTCAAACGGCGAGAGGAACGAGAAGGTCTTCTTCTCCGGCTGCGCCGGCTCGGCGGCGGCGTTGCCGGAGCTCACCGTTGGGCCACCTGCGCCGGCACCGCTCTCGTTCGTGAGGTCCGCGCCATACTTGGACTGGTTCTTCTCCTGCTTCTTCCGCTCCTCCTTGGCGCGCTTCTCCTCTTCCTTCTCCTGCTTCTTGCGCTCCTTCTCCAGCAGCTTCGCTTCCTTCTCGCGCAGTGCCCGCTCCTCCTTGGACTCCTGCTGCTGCCGCTCCTTCTCGAACTGCTGCAGCACGTCCTCCGGCAGCGACGCGGTCACCTTGAAGCTCAGCATCGACCCCATATACGGGATGTTCTTGGTGCTCAGCCGCTCCGAGAACGTCATTGTGCGCTCGGTCGTGTTGGCAATCGCGGAGAGGTCGATCTCCTTGGGAAAGGCAAGGTAGCGCTCCTTGCAGTCGATCTCGCGAAGTAGCTTGTAGAACATCACCTCTTCGGGGTCGCGCTCGGGGGCTTTGGAGATCTGGCCCTCGGTGAGAGTGGCGCCGGCGCCCTCAGCGTCGTCCGCGGCGTGGCCCGACTGGGCGGACGCCTCCGATTCGTTGTCGGACCCCAGGCCGTCGTCGCTGAACTTGTCGGAGTGGTTATCCATGTCCAGCATCTCCTGCAAGTTCGACTCCTGCACCGACTTGGCCTGATTGCCTTCCGATCCGGGCCGAATGCGCTGCAGAACCTTGGCAAACACCGTGAGCGGGCGAGGCTCCTTGTCGAAGACGATCTTGCCGTCGAAGACGCTCAGTGGCTTCATCTCGACTTCGTACACGACGTCGTTGAGACTGCCGTACTTGAGCTCGACAAACTCAACGTCCTTGGTGACTTCGTCCTCACCGGTCCCGGTGGTGACCTGCCGCACGGCTGTCTTGGCCTTTTCGGCGTTGACGACAGTGAAGCTCTTGGTGGTGCGGGTGAGGGCGCTCTTGCCGCCGCGGCCAACAAACACGGACGCCCGGATGCAGGCATCGTCAGTGACGGTCTTGGGGATGTCGAGGGTGATGTCGGAGATGGTGCACTTCACCATCATCGACTTGGGAAGCTTAGACATGGCGCAGACTGATGCTAGAAGAGAGCAAAGAACTTAAATTAAAGACGAAGTGTATCGCCGAAGAGGAGAAGGAAAAGGTACAGGGAAAAAAAACAAGGTTTGATATCTTGAAGACTCAATAATAACCTACGAATTTGGGACAAATATACATATATAGTTGTGTGTGTGTGTGTATTAGTAGAATTTGGTGGAGAAGCGAGGTGACGATGAGCTGGTGCAGAAAGAAAGAGCACATTGATATGACTGCGCATGACAGGAAAAGTATCACGGGAAACAGGGGGGGGGGGGGAAGGCGGCTTACAAGCAGGCTGGCCTAAGCACTTTTCTGGAGATATCCGTTTGGTAGTTCTTGTAAAGTGCTCAGCTAGAGACCACACATTATACAGTTAGTGTGTCTTCTTTTTTTTTTTCTATTGCATACTTGTTGTAGCCGATAATACAGTGATGAAAATTGGAGAAGGAGGAGGGGGGGGGGAAGCATTGCCAACGAGCTAGAGTGTACTACATTATTGTCACGATGGGAAAAAAAAAAACAGAAATAAGAATTGCTTTTAAGTGTTCGTAAGAGAGAAGGGGGGGGAAGCAAGGCAGAAAGGAGGAGAAGAATAGCGTTACACGGCGACAGAGCGAGAGAGAGAGAGAGAGAGAGAGAGAGAGAGAGAGAGAGAGAGAGAGAGCAATCAGCAACGGAAAGGGAACAAAAACAATGTGCTTGCGGCAAACTTGCGGACGCAAACACCAGAAGCAAAGAAAAAAAAAAGAGGAGCTCACTGTCGCTAGATTTTAAAAAGTGGGCTTCGAATCATCAAACGGGGTGATCTCGAACGTGACGACTGGTTCACTTGACGCAGCGTTATCATTGTCTGGACCAAAAGCAAAAGCGTTGGTATTACGTGCGGCTGTTTGCGCAGTCGCTGGCTGCTGCTCTCCGACGCTCGTGAAGAACATGTTTCTGTAGGTGTCCGACGGCGCTGCAGCGCTCACGCCGGGGGCTGAAGTGTGCTCTTGGTTGGGGTTGCCAAACATGTTCTCGTAATAGTCATCGCGCGACGGAGTGACGGTGAAGTCATGAGCGGCAGGTGAGCTGGCGGCGCTCGCGCCTCTGGCGGGGCGGTTAATCAGGGTGGGTGGCATACCGCCACTCCCAAAGTCGTACTCGGGCATCTGTTCCGCATCTGTTGCAACGGCACTGCCATAATTCTGAGTGGGTACAGGGTCCTGTTTCGGCTGCGACGGAGGCTGGGCGGCGGCGCGCGGATTGACAGAGAACATCTCGTGAGGGTCGTACTGGTCAGCGAGGCGGTTCTGCGGCAGTACCGTGGGGGGTGCGTCACTCCGGCGGTTCGATTGCGTCGCGAACATGTTCGGGCGAGTGAAGAGGGAGTCCTGTGGTGCTAGCGCGGCGCCAGTGCCGTCTGCCTCGTCCGCACTGGGGGCGAACGGATTGTCAGGGTCGATGCTCGGCTCTGTCGAGGAGGTCGTCGACGCCGAAAGATCGACGCTGTTCTCGTCTTCCGCAGCATGTGCCGGCTGTGGGGGGTGGAGGTTTGCGGGCCCCTGCGTTCCGGGCTGCCCACCGCGCCGCGGGTTCACCCAAGAAGCCACAGGTTCGAGTGCAGCAGTCATCGGCAGTTCCTCGATGTAGTCGCTGTCGTGCGGTTGCAGCAGAGGTGCGCGGTTAAATTCAGGATCGACGAACGAGAAACGCCGGATGCGGAGGTAAATGAGTTCACCCAGCGAAAACGACACTTGGCGCACGTGGGGACGAAAAAAGTCCATGTTCAGGATGCTGGAAAGGTCAATGGGAAGGCGCGTGCACTCGTAACCGACGTGGCCATTCTCCGTCTCGCGCTGGAGAAAGACGGCGAGCTGGCACTTGTACGACGGCTTGCAGAGCCCCTCCTTGGATGTGTTGAAGCGCGAAAACAGCACCACCCGATTGCCGATGCGTTCCTTGGAGCCCACCTTGCACGAGGTGCTCACAACGCACGAAGAGGTCGGAAGACGCTCGTAGTCCTCTTGGGTAAGCTGCGTCTCGTCCTGCGTGCGGTGCTGCGAGGCGAAGTCGATGACGGTGGTTGGGCGGTCGGCGCCAACCGTCTGCAGCGTGCTCAGATTCATCGGCACAATCACGGAGCGCACGGCGGGAGCAGGCTCGCCGCCGGAGCGGAACTTCGACATGTCACTTGCGAGGCCGAAGCCGTAGCCTGTGATAGTCAGCGGCTGCATGGCGCCGTCCCCGGGTGTCGACACCGTCGCCGCTGCGCGCGTCAAGTCGAGCGACACCTGGTCGACCACGAGGCAGAAGTTGTGAAAATTTCGCCTAATCGGCTCGGGGCGGGGATCGGCGTACTGCACGCGCGCGGTGAAGCTGACGATGACGGGGACACCGGTGCCCCGGCTTGGGAGGCGCGAGCTGTCGCGCTTCAGCACGAGGTGGAAGCGCTTCTTGCCCCCGGGGGCATTGTAGGCCTCCGCCAGATCGACCGAGGACACCACGGGAGAGTAGGCTCCCCTGCCCTTGTACACGTCGAGCGCCGCCGCTTCGTTGTCGTCCCGCTGCGACAGGTACTCTTCCAGAGCCTTGCGTTGCGCCGCGCCCTTGGCCTCCTTCTCCTTCTCCGCGTCCCCACTGGACCTCTTGCGAAAAATGTTGCGCGTCCAGGCAGACAGTTTCGATGCGCCCTTACGGTACGCTGCGGACACCGCCTCCATGTTGGAGCTTGTCGGCTTCTCGTCGCCGCCCACGCCGCCCGTGGTGGAGAAGAGGCGATCAGCGTTCTGGGCCTCCACCTCCAAGCGCATGTGGTGAACCTTCTTGGGGCGCACAAAACGTCGGCCGGCGGGCTTGATGTCGTCGTCGGCGGTGTCGGCCCGCGGCGGCGACGCCGACTCCCGCTCGGGGTCCGTCGTAAACTGCACGTCAAACGACATGTCGTTGAACTTGGAGAGATATAGACCCACGAGGTCGTCGAAGGCACTACCGGGGGCAGCGCTAGGTAAGGATTGAGGGGCTCCGTTGCTGGGGACTGCAGGCTCTTCGCGGGCGACGGGGTCGCGGTGAATTTGTCGGCGGCTGATGCTGTAGTGCTGCGCCTGCTGCAAGTCCTCGTTGCGCACGGTAGGGTCCACGTCCTGCTCCTCGCGCGCCTCCCTCCGTCGCGCCTCCCCGTCGTGCAGCTTCTTGAGCGCGATCGGCGTCGGCAGCCAGCGTGTTTTGGTCACCTGACCACTAAAGGAACAGACGACACGCATCTCCTCCCAGACGCTTTGGACGGCGTTCGCATCTTTGCGCTCCACCGTCAGACAGAAGTCCTCGACATTGACACGGCAAGTGAAGCGCTCGCTGCTCGTGGTGACGCTCCCCGAGGCAGCGCTTGCACCTGCGTTGGTGGGGGAAGGCGAGGCGCTCCCCTGACTGGCATCCATGCGCGACATCTCTGTACGGTGTATGGGAATCAACACAGGTTATGAAATTAGAGCGCTGTGACAACTTTGTACGGTTTCTTTACTGCTCTGTTTACAACAGAATTATATTTCTATATTATTTTTTTTCTCGCGGTGAAACTATCGCTGAGCGCAACGACACAATGGAGAGACTTGAGAATAGGCCTCTTAAATATTTGAAAAACAAACAAAGAAAAAGAAGCAAAAGGCAAAAAGCAAATAGGAAAGAGGAAAGAAGAAGAAATGAGAGAAAATAAAAGAAAAAACACTGAAGTGCGAGACCGAAGGGAGAATTTAAGAAGTAGAATGACGACGGGTGAAGCAAATGACAACTTTGAAAAAAAAAAAAGAATGAATGAATGAATGAATGAATGAATGAATGAGGTGATGTTTTGTATGAGAGCAAGACGTGATTACCCTGTGCGTAGAGTGAAGAAGTAAGGGAAAACGAAGAAAAAGAAGGGTGTCAACAGGAGTGTAAAGATGACTGGAGTTGCGTGGTTGAAGATAGCTCAAGGAGCCGACAACCTCGGGAAGCGGGAAAAAAAAAGCGTGCCACAATGAAAAAAAAAGGAGGAGACGCCTCTGCCTTTTACATATGATTCACGCAATATATACGGTCATCCTCAAGGTCCATAGTCTTTCGAATTCTTAAGGAAGAGGCGGCACTATCATCTTCACCGCGGAGACGCTTCCTGTGACAGTCGGGAGATTCAGCAACCAACAGCAGGGCCGACACATGAAAGTACCGGTTTCTCATGCATGACCGAATCGCAGTTTTTGGGCGAAACGAGTTTCATTTGGTGACAGTGAAGGAAGCAAGAAACAAGAATACGTACATGAATATAAGCAGTAAGGAAAAAGAAGAGCATTGTTGGATTAAAGGAATGTTCTCAGACGCAGAAAGAAGGAAGCTGTGTCGTCTGCGCGAGTAGGAGAGAGAAAGAGGACAAGAGCGAGAAAGGGAGGAGGAAGGGGGGAGGGGCAAAACTGGAACATAAGCAGTAAGACAAAAAGAAGAAGGAAGGAAGGAAAAAAAAAAACGAGAGACTGCAGTTGCGTCTACGATTCTCTCTGATTTTTTAGTGCCTTTTCCAGGCGGTGGATGTAGCGGCGAAGTTGTACAGCGTGCTCCACTACCGTACCATGCACCACCGCTGCCGCGCTCTCCAGGTATCGCGAGTGATTCGAGTCGTGACTGAGTAACTCATCAAATAGCGACTCGTTCAGGTCGACTTCATTGAGCTCGATGTACGACAAAATGAGAGCAGTGTTGGTGGCTGCATCTTCCCCCGTAGCATTCCCGACGCCCATGCGCATGTTTAAGCCCTTGGTGGCCTCGCTCCTGCCCTTGATGTGGCGGCCCCGAATGAGTACCGTCATTTGCTTCTCTAGGTCAAACGCTTCTTCCCGCTCCACCTGGACCTGCGCACGCATCTGCAGGCGTTTCCGTAACGTCGCGATCAGCTGCGAGTTGTACATATCTGAAGAAAAGGGCATATGGCGCGCCGCAATGGCCGTCGCCTCCGCCTCGGCATCATCTTCCTCAGCGACAGTGTCTCCGTAGAGGCGTCGCGTGACGCGGTGCCTCAAGTAGCGAAAGGGGTTCCAGCTAGTGACGCCGAGCAGCGCGGAAAAGGAGTCAGCCCACGCAAGGCGCGCGGCAACGGCGATGAAAACCAAGAAGGTAATGCAGATACTGACAATGAGCATGGCGCCCATGGCGGCACGCACGCGTGACGGGGGGTCGGCGGCGAACATGTAGGGAAACAGTTGAATGTACACGCAAATGATAAGCATCAAAAGAGAGAAGCACTCCAGCTTGTGCATCGTCTTGTTTGCGTGTGGATGGCAAATAAATGTCAGGACAAGCATCGCTATAAGAATCCATGAGACGATCACAACAGAAAAGTACGTCGTCAACGGCACCACAACGTAAATAATAATGGCGACGAAGCGGCGCACCAGCACTAGGCATTGCCACCAGTAGAAGCGCTGACGATATCCAGTGGCAGCACGAACGATACTGGAGAAGTTTCGCTTGGGAAACCAGACGCGTGAGAATACGAGGAATAGCAGTAGCGGATAGCCCGCGCCGAGGCAGCAGCACAAAGTCAAAGCAGCCAACCGGTAGGAATGATGTGTAGGACTAGAGCACAAGAGGTTTAGGTCCGCCCTCACCACACTGCGAGTCCCCGCGTGAGACAAGGTATTGCCGATGAGGGTGTATCCGTTGTCAATGTCCGTGCAGGAGAGCATCGACAGTCCGTAGTAAATGATCGGAGCGTAAAAGAAGTGAGTCAGGACGCCGAATACGATCAAAAAGTGGAAATCCGCTTTGACCCAGCTGAGGCCGGCGCGCTGACGGACGCGGACGGTGTCGTAGGTTCTTTCGCTCTTGTGGGTCAGCTTATCGGAAAAAAGATCGACGTTGCCGCGGATCGGCTCAAAGGGCTCACGGTCGCCAAATAAAGATGTGAACGTGGGGGTCACCTCGGGAAAACGAAACAAAGCCTTCACCTCCTCCGTGTCATTGGCACTGTACCGCAGCGACGAGTCGGCGCCTTCGCGGAACGAGGACTTGGCGGTGTCCCCTCTGCCACTGTTGCCGCCAGTGCCTACGGTGTTGGCGGCAAAGGACGGTAGCGGGCCGGCTTGGTGTAAGCCGTTATTGCTGACAGAGCCATCAGGCGGAACACTTAACGTGTACGTGCCGCCGCGCTGCTGCGGTGACGGAGCGGGATAGGCGACGGGGAGTGCGTTGATACTGCTGTCGTTGTTGCCGGACAGGTGTGTGGGCATTTCATGACTCGAAAACGAGACCGACGGCGAGGCGGAGGCCGCGTAGTTCGAGTTCGCTCGCTCATCGCGCGACACGTACGCCTCGTAGCGCTCCACAAAGAACGTCAGCTCCTCCTGCTCCTCCAGCAGCGAGCGCAGTGCCGCCTCGCGCACTCGTGAGGAGGGGAGCTGTGAGATGGACGCAAGGGCAGTCGCGTTCTTGTCAAGCAGCGCATAGGCCTGGCGCAGCTTGGTCTTCTGAGGTTCCAGCTCCTCCACCGACGCGGAGGTGGCCTCGCCAAACATCGGCTCCTCGTTGAGACCTAGCTCAGCCATCCGCGCATCGTAGGCCTCCTCGCTGTCGTACGGGGCGATGCTGGCGAGCAACAGACGGCGTTCTACGGCCTCCTTGCAGTGACGTTGGTACAGACGGTTGCCGTACCAAATGAGCGGCATCAGAAGCACCGAGAGGACACACGGATAGGCGACGTTGACGACAAAGTACACGTGAATGTTTGTAGGAAACAGGCAGGACACGGGTGGAAGCCGCAGAAGGTCGGCGATGCCGATGAAGCGCACGAAAACCATCACCTTTTCTGCAAATCGCGGCATCTCGCCAAGGGGCAGAACAACAATGGACAAGAGCTGAAAGTGGTCGAGGAAAATTTTGAGCACTTGCACGAGGGGTCGCAGCGACGTGGCGGACTGGAGCACCGCCAACGCGATGAAAGCCACAAAGACGAGAAGAAACACAACCAGAAGGACGACGATGACGACGTTCGCGGCGGTGCTGTAACAGCGCACGCATAGGCGTGACAATCTGCCGTAGCCCTTCTCGCACGTGGTGCACATCGGGCCCGTGTAGCCTTCCGCGCACCCGCCAGCTATGCAGTTGTACTGCAGAGGGCACGGGTACACGACGTAGGAGACCGCGGTAGGCTTCCAGTATCCATTCTTGACAGAAATGGTGTAGCTGCCATCGCAGATCGCACCTGTCATGCAAGGGCGGCAGATAGCCGTGTCATGCATGGCGTACTCGTCCGGGTAGCAGTTCTGCAGCGTAATCTCGCCAGACGTGATGTTGGAGAAATTGCCCGATGAGAAGACCACCGTCTGCGCGCTGCCGAAGATTCCTTCGGGAAAAACGTCATCGAAGGAGTAGAAACCTTCGGCTGACACAGGAGCTGACGCGACAGAGACCGATGCATTGCGGCTGTCAAAAGTAGCCCACACGACCGCGCTTCGCATGGCCGCCGTTACAGTCGACACAGTGTTTCCGGACACGTCGCGAAAGAACACCACCGGCTGGCTGCCCCATGTCGAGTTGAGCGTGCTGCCGACGAGGGAGGGTTGCACCCCGAGCTCCATCCTGTACGGCGCACCCTCGCTGACTGTGTAGGTGAAGGTGTCCGGAAGAAGGCCGTTACTCGAGAAGGTGAGGAGACCGATGCCAACGAGGGGCGTCTGCATCGAGACGGAAAAGCTGGTCTCGCCATTTTTCGTGCGGTTGCTGTACGAGGCGATGATGAGATACTCCAGTGGGTCAATGGAGCGCTCCACCTCCGCGCGGGTGGAGTTGAACCACGTCGGGCTGATGGTCACGACGTGGTCGGAGGTGTCTAGCTCGTGCAGCTCGTGCCCCTCCGAGTCCACAACCGCGACCGTAATGGACGGCAGCACCGGCGCCTCCGCGGAAATCACGTGCGCATCGGCGTTGAGCACCTTGAGCGCGTACGGACCTCCAACAAAGGAAAACGGTGTTGGGTCCGAGAAGGTGACACCGTCCAGAGACACCGCAACAGTCCCGCTATCGCCTCGGGAGGGGCGCCCAATGCTCGGCCTGTCGCACCGGACAGCACCGTCGCTGTCAAGCGAGCCGTGAGTGCGCTCGCTGAGGCCTGCTGCGTCGGTGAAGAGACACCACAATGTTGTGAGGTTGACAAAACCCTGTCCCTCCACGATGATCGGCGCGGTGCCCGCAAGCGAGCCGTAGGGGCCCCCGGCGCTCAGCGCTCGCGTGAGGGTAGGGGTCGAGTGGCGGTAAACCAGCACTTCATCGTGTGTGGAGGAGGGCAGCTCCGAGGCGCGGGAGCGCACCTCGATGCTGTCTCCGACACACTCGTCGTCGTCCGAGACGTGTGGCAGTACGCACGAGACCGCGGAGGAGTTCAAAAACGTGGTGGGAAGCGGTTGCCCAGCAAAAACACACTGCGTGTACTTTGAGAAGAAGACGCCACTGACAGTCAGCGTCGCCCCACCGGCAACGTCGACGTGGTCGGGCGTCACCGATTTCGCGGAGTACGATGTGTAGAAATCCAGCGCGACACCGCCCTCTCCGTGCGTGAAGGGTTGCAGCATGAGAAAGAATTCAAGATGAGGCAACACGATGAAGTGCGACGGCACATGGCTGAGGTACTGTCGTTCAGTAGAGGCGAATTCGCCGTCGTACACCACCTGCCGCTGGTACAGATTCAATTCCTCCTGCGGGCTACGGTGCAGAGAAAACCATATGGTGCGATCGTGGGTTTCTTCGATAGCGGTTGTAGATAAGACGTGAAGGCTACGATGCTCCTCATCCCAAACCAGCAGCGCCGATTGTAAGTACGGGGTAAAGGTCTCCGCAAAAGTATTAGCACGATGGCTGTCGCAGTCCAGCTCCGTGGAAGACCGCGTCGCAGGCACTGAGGCACGGCGCGTCTTGGAGTCCGCGCTCCGCCGCTCCGTGATGTTGTTGATGAGGGCGATGGTGATGGAAGAAGCCCCTTTGGCATCGCTGCCGTTCGTCAGCAAAGTGTAGAGAGCACCGTCATTAGTGAAGGTGCAGCGGAGCGAGATGCGCCGGAGTGTCGTCACTGGCTCACCTTGGTTAACATAGAGCCTCACAGGGTCGTCCCTAATTGCGTGAGTTGTATACAGTGTCCACGTATCGCTTTCGGATCCAGTAAAGTACACATCGCCTGTCGGGTCATCGATACAAATCGAGTAGGGAATGAACGTGGGACTCAGTTGCAAGACCCCGCGGTGCTCCAGGAAGGCAAAGGCACCGGGTAGAGGACCACCGCACCCCATACACTATGCAAACGAGCGTGAGCAGGGGAGACGCCCGCCGGCAAGGAAATACTCCATTCTTTGATGACTCGAAAGTTAGAGGACACTTTTTCTGTGCGGTCAGTATCGGAGCTACCCGACGCCCCCTCCCGTGCCGATGCAGAGCTGTCAGACGAAGATGAGGAGGAAGACGCTCGGTTGTCCTGGTGGCTGGCAGCAGAAGCAACAGCCGACGCCTCGCTGGGTCCGGAGGAAGAAGAGGCTGAGTCACTGCTATGGGTAGGTTTGAAGTCATCATAGGAGTCAGCGTTGCTAACGATGAAGATCGTGGCGGTCTCGCCCCGCTCGTGGGTGCCGATCATGAAAAACGTTCCAGTTGACGTTCCGCCCTGTGCGTCCCAAAGAAGGCCGTCGAAGCGTTTGAAGCCGCTAGGCAAGAAGCCGTCAGCATCGAGGGTCCCCCAGTGAAGACTACCACCGAAGCCGGTAACAGTACGCATGGCGCTATCCGTGTAGAAGAATCCGGTGTAGGAGGAGTAGGAGGACAGCCAAGTCGACCAAAAAGGGTTCGCAGAGGAGACATCGCTGCTTCCAGTGGCATCGCTGTCGCTCTCAGAATCATCTCCGTCCGTCAGTACAGCCGAATACGTAGGAGTGAAGACAGTATTAGGTGTAACGCAGTCACCGACGTACTTCTCGTTGCAAATATCGCACTCCGAGCCAACCCAGTGGCCGTTGGTGTCGTCATCGTAGCAGATGCACTCCCCGGTGATACGGTTGCACTTACCGTGTCCAGAGCAAGAGCATTCCTGCAAGCACGACGGCCCAAACCACCCATCCACGCACGCACTGCACAGGCTCTCCACGTCTTGGTAATGGCCCATATCGTTGTTGGGGCAGCCGCAAGAGCCGTCGTTCAAGCAAACCAGGTTCTCGAGGCCAAAGTGCTGGGAGCACGCCGTGGCAGAACAGAAGGTTTCGCAGTTCTCACCATAGTAGCCGTTCGAGCACACGCAAACAGTCGTTGCTTCAGTGCTGTTCCACACACATTTGCCTTTGGTTGAGCACACGTTCGCACCACAAGAGTTCATGCCGGTACACAGCTGTGTCTCGGAGTTGAATAGACATTCGGCACCACAGTCAAGCGGGCCGCTGCCATAGCACCCAGCATCAGAGCACTCGGCGGTGGTGGAAACACCCGGACATGGCTTGTCGCAGTTTGGACCATGATAGAAGGGCGGGCAGATGCTGGGTACTTGCGCCTCCACACGCAGCACTATAAGGCAGAGTGCAAGGAGAAGCGCTACCGTGGCGCACCTGTGCGCGTAGCCTCGCAAATTCATGTGTTGCTGTCGACTCTTATTATTATTATTACTATTTAGATTTAACTTGCTTGTGTTGTAAAAAAAAAAAGTCCTCTCACCTAGTCTCAGATATAAACAGAACAAAAAAAAAACGCAAAATGAAGGAGTGGAGTTCCCACTGAGAAAGTGTGGAGGTGGGGAAAAGGTTGGGCGCGAATGACTTTGAGAAGAAAAAAGAAAAGCTGACACCACTCTACTGATGAAAGAGGGAAAGTGAGAGGGAAAACAAAAAAAAAGTGGGAATACTAAAAATAGAGAGGAGAGAGAAAGAAAAAAAAGCTTCAAAAACAGGTCTCAATTGTTGGAAACCAAAATTTGGGTGTAGATTGTATTATCAACACTTATTTTTATTTTGTACTTTGATGTGTAAATGTGGTCGTTTGACAGTAGAAGACGGTAAATGCGAGGTAATACAACATATAACACTTTTCAATGATCGCAGTACGAAAAGCAAGCACACAAACAAGCGAGAAGTTAGCAACATATGAGAAAACAATAGTGGACGCGCTGAAACAAGTTATCGCGTGAAGTCACGAAAGCAGTCGTCAAAATTCATTTTTCAGTTCTGTGACGCCGGGGTGCCGACAGAAATAGGTTCATAATTCGATACAACAGACACGTGGTACGCAGTGACTCTTCAGGAGTTGGCACGACTCCGTCGTTGCAGCAGTAGATCGAGCGAACACATCTGCACTAGGCATGTTAAAAAAAAAAAAAAAAAACAGGAAATCAGCGGGAGGGCTGAAAGGAATAGAAAGATCTACGGTCGTTGTGCACGCGAAAGTAGAGGAAGAAAAAAAAAAAAAAAAAAAAAACAGAGCCACTTGAGCAAAACAGGGAAAACTTCTCTATTTTTTTTTCTTTCGTGCGTGTCTCTCAAAGCTTCACTTCTTTTCTCATTTCTACCTCTCTCCCCTCTCTCCCTCTCTTCTATCACATCAGCTCACTCTGTGTCTGTTGTGTCCGTCCGACCAAAGTCACGTGAACTTGACATAATGTTAATCCTGTAGCAAGAAACTCGGTGTGGATGTCTCTGGAGTGTATGCTGCTATTTTTTTTTCTTTTCCAATGTGAGTGTTTCTGATGATAGTAACGGTTTACGCAAAAGGAGAAAGGGAAAAAATAGGTGAAAGTTAAATATGAAGATACACACAGCGCGAACGAGCGCTGGTGAAGTCGAGGGAAATTCGTACTGGAAGTTTCTTTGCTTCTGGATTGACGTTGTGGTGTTGTGTGGGCACTCCCATTCGTCAACACCACTACCACAACAACAATCACCACCACTTCCTTTACATTCCACATCGCCAATGTAACTCCCCACCGCTCACACTAGGGAAGCAGCGGCTGCGTCTCGCTTGCAGTTCCTGAAGCACCGCGCCGCCGAAGATACATGTATGCAGACGCCGCAAGCAAACTGAGCGCCAAGAGCACCAGGAAACCTTCAACAGCGTACACCCAACTTGGGGTAGGCGGCGGGGGCACCTCCGGCGAGTAGAAGGTTCCCTTGATGTCAGGGTAGACGTAGTAGGAGAGCATCATGCCCATGTCTTGGTGATGCAGCGTGTGGCAGTGGTACACCACCTCACCAGGGTAGGTCGCCGCCTGCCACTGGATCGTGGTGACGCCGTCCAGAATCGGGACGGTGTCTCGAAATTTGTTGAGGTAGACGTCGTACATCTCGAGAGTGTGATTCTCGTGCTGACCGCCCGGGCGGGGCTCAAAAGAAAGTACCTTGAAGTGGTTCACGTGGAAATGCAGCGGATGCGGCACGGGATCGTCGGGGTCTCCGTACACCCGCGCGGTCACAACGCTGTGCAGGGGCACGGCAAACCCGTCGTAGTTGTCGCCGTCCTTCCCGCGCTCGCCGCTGAAAGACTTGTACACGCAGGTACTGTCGTTGTGCAGGCTGCTGCAGTCGTTGCCCTGCCCGATCACGTACTGCTTTGGTGACGAGGTGGCGACGCCGCGCTGCGAAAAGGAGATCTCGCGGGTCCGGGTACGCGTGGCGCCCTCCAGGGCGAGGTAGTCGGGATTGTACCGAGGCAAAAGAACAGGAAACGTCACGGCCGGGGCAGGGGACTTTCCTTGGACCGCCTCCACGTAGAAGATCACCTCCGAGGCGTTGTTGTTGCGCGTGACAGGGTATACACCAGGCTCCGTGCAGACAACCGCTGCGGTCATGCGCGTGGCGGTGGTGAAGTAGAGCCAGCCCTTCTTGACCTGACGCGTGCGCCGTTGCTGGATGCCGTCGACGGCGACGGTGTGGAAATCGCACTGGGGCGGGAGAGACATGTTGACGTAGCACTGGCCAGCGGCGTACGCCATCAACAGCAGCGACGGGGTGCCGGTGGTGACAGTGACGGTGGGCCGATGCTGCGCATTCACCAGCAGCAAGTCCTCCGGGGCGTCCAGCACCTGACCGTTGCGGTCCACCACGCGAGCGTTGGAGGGCACGTTGGAGGCGGTCATCCCGTCCAGCGACTCCATCGAGGGGCCGTCGCAGTGGGTCGACTTGTTGGCAAGGCGGTACAGATGCATCATCATGATGTGGCGGGGAGTGTCACGCAGCGGGTGCACGCGAGACGTAATGAAAGTGCCTTCCTGGACAACGATGGCGCCAAACAGGCCGCCCATCACCTGTAGGGCAGAGGACCCGTGAACGTGGTTGTGGTACCAGTGCATGCCAGGCTCGTGGTCACGCTCCAAGCCGATCTTGTACAGCATCTTGTCCCCAGGAGAGATCACCCGGAAAGGATTGTCCGCCGAGGGGCTGCTGTGTAGGCCGTGAAAATGAACGTTGGTGTAATTCACCATCGAATCAGGCACCGCCACAGGCGTCTCCTTTCCCAGGCTGTTGGTCACCGTCATCATGATTTTGCCGCCTGGGCGCGCGTAGACGGTGGGGCCTGGAACGAGTGGCTTTCCCTTTTTAGTTTCGAAGACGCGGGCGGTGTACTCAAAGTACGCCTGCTCCCCGCCGTTATTTTCCAGCGGCACCCGCAGAGAGTGCACGGCAACGCGAAGGTCGAGACGTGTCTTGCCATTACGACGAGGGAAAACTTGTCGAGGCTCCTTCAAAGGCGCTGCATCTGCAGTGGCCACAAGAAGCAGCACACACGTCACCACCAGTAGAGCCAGCTGTTTCACGGACCACATTCTCGGGTGTCGTAGAATGACAGGATGGTTGTTGTGGTGTTCTTACTTGGATTTTTTTTGTCCTTGTATATTTGCGTTGGCCAGTATGTATTTGCTCTTCTCTTCACTCGAGCACTCGGATGGCAAACTCCCGAAGAGCGTATTAAACCAGATATAGTCTCTTCGTATCACGTGAAGCGGTAAAATGAAAAAAAAAAAGATATGTGTTCTTAACAATTACAATAGAAAATGAAAAAAAAAGCCGCCGATGATACAACAATATGAAAAAAAAAAACGGTAAATGGAGGAGGAGGGGGGAGCTGTCGCTCTCCACAGTTTCACCTAAGCAACGTGAGATCAGACGAGGTGCGGAATGATGTGCAGCTATGAACGCAGCGATATCACGTTGTAAAGGAGAATGACTATTGCTCTTTTTTTTTCTACTTCTTTTTTTATTTATTTTTTTTTTTTTTTGGAGTGTCAGTGCTATGAAAAAAGAGAAAAGAGGACTAAGAGAGCCTATGTTACTACCTCTATGCCAAAATATATTTGTTTTTGATGTTGTTTTGCGCTTTTGTTGAAGTTGCTTTCTTTTAGGGATCTGTTATTGTGATTATTTTTTTTTTTTTGAAGACGAGAAGAAAACCAACGGAAAGATGTGCAGAAGAATGTGAGTGGGTCAAAAAAAAAAGCCACCAGATTAAAATAAGTGTCATCGCGCTGAAACTGCGCATGGAGCATCGGTGGAGAAAAAAAAAGTCCGAAAGTGGTACATAGCCTCTCGTATAGGCCACAACCATAACAAGAAAAACGTGATGGAGGGTCTTCTAAGATAGGCCGCATGCCTGAAGATGGGCAACTTTGTCCTCCTCACAACTTCCTGCAGTCATTTACTGTGCACCATTCCCACAACAATGAATAGAACGTAGAATGATGACAAGTACTCTACTTCTCTGTATGTTCCTCTTTTGGAGTGGAATTTTGACTTTAAATATGTAATGACAACAGAATGGGTCTCCTAGAATAGAATAGCACGTTGTGATTTCAATGAAGAAAAATATGCGAACAAAGTAGTACTATGAAGTAACAAAGAAATTGACGGAGATAAGAAAAAGAAGAATAGCAACTATAAAAAGAAAAAAAAGAAAGAAACGATGGCCCCAGTTGACACGCATATCATAATTTTCTTCTTTTTTTTTTTTCTTCACTCCTCTAGTAGCATTCCTCTTCTTCCTCTCACTCTCGATTACTCCTTTGTCTTTCTTAGTCTTCTCGTACTTTGATGAGCACTTATTTTTTTTTTCTTCCTTGAGAAAAAATTACTTTCCTTTTTCTTTTCTTCTTTGCTATTCATGCGAGACACTCATCGCTACTAAGAGTGGTGATGAATGACGACGCATGAAAATGACGATAACAACACTGAGAATATTGATAATGATAAATAAAACAATAAAAATAAAAGGGTGGGGCAAAACCAAAAGTCACACAACTACACTTTCACGCAGGGTGCTTGCACCAACATTTTTGTGGGTGAGTGTTTTGTTATGCTCTTTTTTTTTTTCTTTCCACAAAAGAAGCCACGAGTGACGGAGGAGGCTCAGTCTAATGGTGCCGCATCCTAAAAGCCATGCGTAAGGAACACTAAGATGTAGTTTGTTGCGCATTACGGTCGCCGCACTGCCTAAATGATGGCCACGAGCTTCTCAAGCTGCTCGCGAGAGCAGCCGGTCCACTTGGGGTCCGTGACGTCGACGCTGTTGCTGTTGATGAGCTTCTTGTAGCGAACCTCGTTGCGGCGCGCGATGGGGTCGCGCCAGTAGGGGTAGCCGACCCACCAGCCCTTGCGGCGCTCCGTCTCCTCAGAGCAGAAGCTGGCGTGCTTCCACAGGAAGGTGAGACCGAGCACGCCGACGAGGGAGGGCACCACGAACTCCTGCGTGAACAGCTTGAACTGCAGCACGGGGATGCGGTCGCACTTCCAGCGGGTGTAGACCATGATGAGGGAGAAAAAGCTTAGTGGGGGGATGACAGGTAACTGAGGTAGAGACTATCTATCACAGAGAAATATCCTACTTGAATAACAAAATCGATGGCGTCGATGTTTGGCGGTGCACAGAAAAGGGGGGAGGGGGGGAAGAAGAATAAACAACGAGGGTGAACTGAAAAGTGACAAGTGATTTAGACAACCAAGAACAGTTTCAGAACAAAGACCAGGTGCTGCATCGTACAGGCAAATCCACAGTCGCGTAGTGGCAATAGAAGCGATGTCCACGGCTGGAAAGAGGTGGAGGAAGAAGGTAGGAAAGTGTCGGCGCCCCTGAACCCCCTTCCCTACTTCAGATACACTTGTGGTGAATTATTTATTTCACATCATTTGTATCAATGCATCGCATCGGAGGTGAACAGGTTCATTCAGCTAGTTGTATTACATGCACTCTTATGTTTTTAAAGCCTTTCGTATGTGCTTTTCTTTTTTTTTCTTTGTCATTGTTGGTGTGGTTGTTTTTGGTTTAAAGAAGTATTCACACGAAGCCTACTTGAATGACGCACCCAGGTGCTCGCGTGTGTGTTTGTGTGTGAGTTGATACATAAGGTTAGACACACGAGGAAGGAAGAGACTCCGCATTTATATAGATTTCGCTTGGCAGAGAGAGAATCGCCCTCCCAGAACATCGGGGCATCATCTTTCTATATACAACGCTGATGTCGGTATGCTTTTTTCAATAAGAAAGATCTAAAAGAGCAGTGGTATCAGTCTGCCACCTTCCCACACTGATGCAGAAGAGGAAGAAAGAAAGAAAAAGCGCGTACTGCCCTTGAATGTCTCGTAGCTTTACATCGCAAAAAAGAAAAGAAAAAAATCATGAGTTGGAAACAATAGCAATGATATATATATGAAGCACGACAGGAGCGACGAGTGCAACGGAAAGCGGAGGGGGGGGCACATGAATGATACAAGACGGTCAGCGTCATCTTTCGGTTTATACTGTCTTTTGTGTATTCGGTCTCTAATCCGTCCACGCGGCTCCGTCAACAGGTACCTCCTGGCAAACCTGGAGAGCGCTTGTTGGGGCCCACACACCCTTTTTGTAGACACCGTTCTGCGCCATGTAAATGTTCGGGTAATGCATGGACGCGCTCTCGTCGCAAGGGCGATTCTTCTTGTCGAACTTGCCCTCATAGTAGGTGCCGTCAGGGAGAATCCACTGGCCCTGCGTGAAGACGCCGTTCACCCACTCGCCGCGGTACTCGCCACCGCCAACGAAATGGTAGGTGCCGTAGCCATTCTTCAGACCATTCTTCCAGTTTCCTGAGAAGACATCGCCGTTGAGGTAGTAGAAAACACCCTGGCCCTCACGCTTGTTTTCTATGAACTCACCCTTGTACAGGGTGGCGTCCTTGTTCTTCATGATGCCCTGTCCGGTGCGCTTTCCGCGGACGTAGTCGCCGTGGTAGCACGGGAAGAAGCCATACTCGACGATGCCGGAGACGACGTGCTTGCCCAGCTTGAACTTCTCCGCGATAGCCTCGACGATGCGATCATCAACGTTCTCAATCTTGCCCCCACAAAGGGCGATGAGCTCCTTCTCCACGAGCCGGTCCGCCTCGCTCTTGCCCTTGCTGACGAAGACGTACTGGCCGCTGCCGTGCTTCTTTCCCTCGAAGAACTCACCCTCGTAGCGGTCACTATTGGCGTAGATGGCCTTTCCGCTTCCGGAGCGCTGCTGGAACTCATCGCGCGGGCCAGCGTAGATGCCGAGGATGCACACCGAGCGGACAAAGTTGCGGTCAAATGTGGTACCGTCCTGCTCGGCCTGCTCGCAGAAGCCATCCACCCAGCCGTCCACGTCGCCGTCAGCGTCCTCACCGGCCTTGAGGAAGCCTGCTTCGAAGGCATCCCACACGAACTCCTCCGCGCGCTTGAAACCAGTACTTTCATTGATTTCGTTCAGATTGACCTGTTGGGTCGACTTCTGATCGTCAGCCGGCATCGTCCCGAGTGTGGTTGAAAGTGTTGTGATACCAGAAGGCGTCGTATAGACTTCTTGACTAGGTGCTGTTGTTGTTGCTTTTGAGGAGTGGTCCCCAACGTGTTATATCTCCTGTTGTAACGAGGTAGAGGAAAAGGGGCAGGAGGGAAGAGAAGCGAAGAGTCTTAGTGGCAGCAGTAGAGCTGGTAAGCGCAACGGTTAAACAGAAAGCAGGCACTCACGGGCATTGCAGTGATTCAAAGCAGGGAAAAAGAGGACGGTGGTAACACTTACGGGGTGCTACATGAGGCATCGGGGGGGGGGGGGGGGCGCTCACGGAGTCGCGCAAAACTGAGAGAACGCGTTGTAACGCAGCCGCAGTGGTGTACCTACGGAGGTTCGTGGGAGTAGAACGGAAAGAGGCGTTGCATCAGCGTGTTGTAGATAAAGAAATCAGAGATGAGAAGCAATCTCTGGCAAAAGCAGCCTCAAAGGAGGAAGATCCACAGGTGAACGACACAAGATGACAAAAAGACAGCAGAAGCAAGAGTGGTGAACTCACTGAAAGTTTTTTTTTCTTTCAATTGAAATCATTTAATACATGTACGACTCTCTCTCTCTCTCTCTCTCTCTGTCGTTTGTTTCGACAAAGATAAAACACTGGATAAAAAAAAAAAAAAGAAGAGCAACGGGGCGAACGCGAGAATGTGTGTGTACGATGAACGCAGTAGCTTTCAGAACAAATTCACGAGACAGTAGGAAACGAGAACAGAGAAAGGAGCAAGTAGGGTAGAGTAAAAGCGAAAGAGCCATGGTCAGCCTGAAGGAGAGGAAGCTTCTCAAAACAGAAGAAGAAAAAAAACGGGGTCATCGCTGATGAGGTGGGCGAAATGGTTTGTGTCGACGGCTACTCGCATTTCTGGAGAACAAAATCCCAACGAGAAGAAAGACAAAAACACACAGGAAGAACACCAGCACTGACGTGCAAATAATAAATCGTTTGTGTGTGAGCCAGGAGAACATATAGTAGCGGTCAACGTCCAACGTGATTGTGGAGCGATACGCAGGGTGAACGTGCATAACATATGAAGAGGATGTACAGTCATCTGTATGATTTCGGCGGACCGCTCCCGATTCTATAATGTTTTCGTTGTCTTCCGCGTGGTCAAACCGGAGATACTCCGAGATACGATCGAGGTCGCGGTTCACCTGTAGCTGTTTCGCCTGTGAAAAGGTGACAATGGTTCGGTTACTTGGCATAGGTTTCGAAAGTTTTACGGTGGACTGATGTGGAGGGTTGGCCGCGCATAGCTGGTAAGTGTTGTGTATTTGGGGACCGCGTGATATCTCGGGATGCATCGTGGCAGTGACAGTAAGTGCATCAATCGACCTCGCCTTTAGCGCCGCGTCGCACGGTGCACTGTAGACTTTCGATGCGTATAGCGGTACGCAGAGCTCGACAGGATCATCAAGGAGCAGCTTCAGTCCTGGTGGGCACAGGTAATGAGGCCGCAAAGACTCGGCGTCTATCTCGCCCTCCAATGAATTCGGTATACCCGACTTGTGGTCGATAATCTGAGAAAAGCTCTGGAGAGTAGTTTGCAAAAAGGCATTTTTGCACAAGATGCTCCCAGAAAGTAAATCAAGAGTTGGTGCGGTGAAACGCTCCGACAACACTGCGGTGATACGCGCTTGACGTTCATCAGGTAACGCTTCGCTGGGGAAAACACCCAGCTCTTCCATGTACCTCTCAGAGAACGTTGGAGTAAACAAGTGTTTCCAGCTTGCTTCGTACTCGTCAGCGATTCCACTCTGAAGTACCGTATCAATACTCCACCGAGACCCCAGATCTGTCCGCACACACCCTTCGATGAGGTCACGCAAGAGAGGATTCGTCACCATGTCAAGACTGCCGATTTCGCACAGTGCGCTCGACAGGGACGCGGGGTCGAACACCGACGGGCACCGTCGCTCAGGAGGCAACACACCACTCATCTTTGAGAACAAAATGAGCTGGGACACTACAGCTGTGCGTGTGCTCTCCCCTGCAAAAGGAGCCCGGCATGTGCAAAGATAATAGGCGATGAGTCCAAGCGCCCACACGTCGGCAGCCTGAGTGACGTTTAGTTCAGCGTCGTTGTTGTGGCTAGAGACGTTCGCGGTCTGTGGCGAGAGCCAGCGGACACCGTCTGACCACTCCGACTCTGTTGTGTCTCTAGGTGTTACATAAACGGACAAATCCGGAGTCAAAAGTATTTTGCTGGGACAAAGTCCACCGTGTGCAATACCACTGCGGTGCAGATCACGGAGAACGCCAGCAACATGGATGACAATGTGTGTGATCAGGGCGTCACAAAACGGTTTGGGCCGTGAGTCCTCTTCGTGAGTGACAAAACCGGGAAGAAAATCTACCTGCTTCTCCACAATACTACGCAGCGACGCGGCTGGGTGCCAGGGATGGAACGATATGTCTTCGTACGCCATAATGAGTCGTTCATCAGGGCGGCCCAATGCAGACGCAGGTCCGGCAGAAGATGTGTGTGAAGACGGCTCGTGGCCGCGCCGTCCGTTGCCGCCGTGTCCGGTAACAACTCGAACATATTGTGTTTTTCGGGCTGCGTAGAAACATCCAATCAATGCATCTGTTGAAGACAGAGAGTCTGTCGTTGCATAATGGGTTATTGAATCGCTATCCAGGTGGATCTTCGTCCGCATTATAATGATACTCATGGTAGGTTGAAGTAAGAGGGTGTACCATACTCGTCTATTGTGGTGCGTGCTCACTGGGATCAGTTCCACGTATGTGAAGCACTGTCCATGTGCGAAGAAATGCTGTTGCCGCGAGCCTGGTCCCATATCCAGTGTTTCCGGGCAAGAAGAGCTGGTGGTCACAGCACCATCTTCAAACACAGTTACGGAATTAGGTTTGCTGTCAAAACCCATGTTCATCTCGAGATAAACGACAGGGGGGTTTCGGGAAAGAGAAATTTATGTGTGCCCTTAGTAAGTTGGCTAGGGGTTTTAATTATTAGTCCTTGTAAAAGATAGAGGCTCCACCGCTACAACAGAGTCGGTAAATCAACTTGAGTGCAATTACTGTATGTCCAAGGCTTACTGGCTGAAAAGCGAAGCTGTTAGTGCCACTACGCCTATTCACTGACTCACAATATGCGGAGAAAAAAATACCAGAAATGTCGAAAAAGTGAGTGGCAAAACAAAATACAATATGAGAGTAAGTATGCGGAAAGGAAGGGTCAGCGACACAAGAGAAAAAAGTAATATGTATAGAAAAGTGTATGTAAATGTGCGTGCCAAACCTTTACAAAGAGCTCGACACCATACGTAAGCAGGTAGAAGTCCGTAACAGTATACGGTGTTGTATCCACCTTGTAATTAGGTGTAGATAGCACGAGCGGCTGTGAGAGGTTATGTGTACGTTGTAATACCGTCGAACACGGTTTTTTTTTCCTTTTTTAATGACACTGTAAACCGTTTAACGTTATTTGAAAATGCGAATGATTAAATGGGAGAGAAAACCGAAACAGTTGTCGAGTAAAGGAGAAAACTGGAACGGGTTATGGCAGCACTTGACAGTCTGGATTTGAATAATAATAATAACAATGGTAATAATAGTCAAATCTGCTTAGAGAAAACAGAGCAACAAACAAGGAAAAGTGCTTGAAGAAAAAAAAAGGACAGTCTTTACTGTTGTTGCTGTTATTTTTGTTATGTACTGTGGAAAGAAAGAAAAATGTGTTTGAGAGTTAAGAATAGTGAAAATAAAACTGGTTATAAGCTGTAAAGCAGTAAGATGTAAAAAAAAAAAAAAAAAAATGAGGTGATTGACAATAGTGAACGTAATAATAACACTGCGGAATAAGAATGAGTGAGAAACAGAGCAAAATAAGAGTTAAAATAGTAGAAGACGGAAAGGCGGCTAAGCCCAGCACAAAAAGAAAGTAAAGTATCGTAGGACTGTAAGATGAAATGGTTGCAAAGGGGACCTTCTGTATTACTTCTACGGATGAAATAAGTATGATGGGCAGAAGAGGATGAGAGAAACCGAAGTAATACTAAGGAGGCAACACCGCAAACGGCGATGGTAAGAGCACAGTAAACAACAACCACAACACACATTTTAGGTAGCTGCAGGAGACAGTGAGGGAAAGAATAGCGCCCGCGATGACTTGCGGCATCAGTACATCGGCTACTATATAAGCCAGGTCACGACAACAGCAAGTATACTGTTCCGTGTTGCTGGCGTTGCCGTTACTCTTGCTATATACATATACATATATACACTACCAAGATGACCCTCGCTTCAGCCGGCAATTCATGAGGAATGACATGACAGGCTGTTTTGGATTTCGTAATTTGTGAATGTTTCATTAAGATTAAGTAGCGAATAAATACTTAGTGCAATTATGTTGTTGGATAAAGAACTGAATTAGATTATTTGTGCCCCTTCCTATTATCATTCACTCATCACAAAGAACACTCATCCCACATAGACACGGATGTGTTTATAACTCCTGCTCCTTTGTATTTCTCGTGATCTAGCTGTCGATCGTTGTACATTCACATCTTGCTTTCTCTATGGAGATGGGCACTCAGTCGTAGTAAGTTTTTTGTCTCTGTGTGTCGGGATACGGTGTATCTTGGACGATGATGAAAAACCACACCAAGCAACAACGGACCACAAGAGCACGTTTTACCGCGACGTTAATCAGTGTGATCATCATCACTTTCCCCTTCCCCAACTGTTATCAACACCGTTTTGTGTCACATAAAGCAATGCTCGTATCTGTGCTCAGTTGCATATGAGATTTATTGTAGAATTGGGTATTCGCACCTTTTTTGTGTGGAATGCAGAAGAGAAATTAGAACAACAAAAAAAAGTGAAAAAAGAAAAAAAGAAAATGACACACAAGACCACACATAGTGTACCGCGAAAAAAATTCAAATTCTTTTTTTTCTTTCATTCGTTCTTTCTGAAGGTGTCACTTATCGTTATGCCTCGTTATTAATATCATGGGGTGACTGTAGACGAGCTTAGGATACACTACCGCTATCACCGAATTGTCAGAGAGATACGACTCTCTTCTCAGCGACACCCTTGCTGATAGTGCGTGTAGTGACCAGCCTGTATCTGTATATGGAGCGGTACTGACTTCCAATTCATTGAACAGTGTGTGTACGAAAGCACAGTAAAACCAGCGCCATCACGGAGCAACTCACTTCTCACTAGAATGGATTGCATAACAGATACCAGAAAAAAGGTGGACGCAATGCGCGCAGCTTTTCTAGATGGTGCCTACTCTTTTTTTTTTTTTCTTCTTGATACGAATCTCAGCTGAGATGGAAAAATAAAAACACAAAAAACTGCTATGAACAACGACAACGAGGCGCAGCGTTTGGTTGCGGACGCCGCAACAAACTTTGGCGCGAGGAAGTAATGGAGAGAGAACCACTGAGAGTATTTGGCAGGGGCAAATTAGAAAAGAAAATGCAGTTTCATTTTGTATCTACGCGAGTGAAGAGGAGTCTAGCAAAGGGAGCACAAAATATTTGTAGATATATATTAATTTAAGAACAAAGAAAAGATATATATTCCATATATATATGGCAGAGGAGAAGAAGAAGGGTGAGTTTCTTAGTCCTCTCCTTCGCTGCTATCACCGCTATCAGCACCATCATCGCCGGCGTTGGCGTCTTTGTCAGACATGTTGAGAACGGTGGGTCCCTCTGTGATCTTCATCGATCCGCCGCGGGACGTGATCTCCTTCTGCATCGCGGCAAGAGCTTCCTGCAAACGGGCGAGGCCAGCCTCACGGCGGTCAGTGCGAATACGAAGACTGTAGAGAGGGGCACCAATGATCATTACCGCAATGGGAATACTAGGCTCCATATCCTTGCCATAGTTTTGGGCAATAAGGAGAGTATCGCGAATAATATCAACGCCGTCAAACGCACTGCACTTGATCTCGACGTTAGCGGCGAGGTTGAGTACCTGGCGCTTGAACGTGTTGGCGAGGTTGGCCATGAGAGCATCGATGAAAGGCTGCGGAAGATTGAGGTCGCCGAGGATGCCATCCACGTCCTTAGTATCGTGGAGCTCCTGCAGCCACGTCAGCGCATGCTTACCTTCCTTCTTGCGATAGAGGGGGTACGCCAGCATCTCCATTGCCTTCTGCGGAGGGATGTCGCACTCTTCCGCGACGTGGCACACAATGGAGCGAACGGCGCCGCCCTGCGCAAAGCGCTCCTTACAGGCGGTGTAATCGGAGGCAACGACTACCTTCTTGGACAGATCGATGTAGCCCTTCTCGGTGTCGATACGGAGAATCTGTGCCACGTCATGTTTGCCGACCCTGATCAACTTACCCATTGAGCGCACGCGCCGCTTGGTGACCTCCGTGTAGGGAATGATGCCCTCGATGTTGCCGTATTCGAGTAGCTGCACGGTGGCCGACGTGTCGTTGACGCGAACCACCTTGACGTACACCACTTCGTCCTTCTTCGGCAGTTTTGACTCGTACATGAACACCCTCGACCCATCCCAGGAACCGAGGTTGAGGCACGACGAAACAAAGCGGACTCCAGCCTTGTCCAGCGAATCGGTCCACGAGGGGCGGCTGATCTGCATATCGACGACGGTAGCCTGCTCCATCAAGATGAGCAGCTTCTGGAAGTGCTCGCTGTCGATCGGGACATCAAAGGGTTCCGGCACAAAGAGTTTGTGCTTGGTGAGCGCCGCGTTCAGCTTGAAAAACTCCTTGGGAACGTTGTAGTACTTGTCATCGGTAGTCTTGCAGCAGCAGTGCGTTTCGTAATCGACCGTTGTCGGGTCTTCAACGACTCCGTACTGGGTCATTTTCTTGTAGTAGGTGGTGGTATTGCAAGGGGCTGGGGTTGGTGCTTCCTGGTATTCTTTTTTTTCTATCCTTATAATACGTTTTTGTGACGGTGTAAGGAAAAGAAGGAGGGGTGGGTATGAGACACAGCAAAGAGAAGCGTTTTCATGCGCAGGATTTGGTGACGTCAGCATCTAAATCAATTTCGGTATGTTTGTTAGGGGGTGAACAGGTGGCAAACAATCTTTTCCGTTTCTTCCTCGGTTGGCGAAGGCGGTTGAGAGGGCGGGGGGGGGGGGGGGCACACCATACCCACCACGGCCCGGGCGGCGAGGGCGTGTGTGCGTGTGGCGCGAGGCGGTGACGGCGACTGGTCAGCCATCCGCCCCCTGCCCCCCCCCCACCACCACCACTTTGAGAAAAAGCAAATAAGCGCAGCAAGAGTAGAGACGACGGGGCGTGGCAACGCACGAAGGCCGACCGCTACGGGCACCTACGGGGCTGGGGGGCATGTGGTGCGCAGTGTGGGAAGGCGGGGTAACCCCCCTACACCACAAAACACCCCCTTGCCGCCGACACCATGAACCAACAGGGCTGGTTGGGGCGGCGACGCAGCAGCTATGCTCGAGCATGCCGCGACGTTTGGCCGAAAGAAGCCAGCTCGGTTCTGCCGGGGTTCGTGGTGCGGGCGGCGCCGGGGCGCGGTCCTCCCCCTGCGTCACGCCGCCCCTCCACACCCCTCCACTCTTCCCACAACGGGGACGGCCCGCCTGCCGCCACACACGCCACCCGCAGGCAGCCCACCCCCACCCACCACCCATCCCTTCTACCCACGCCATCCCCCACCCGCAGGACCCCCCCACACGTCTCCCCATCCAAACCAACCACCCAACCCCGCTGGGCAAATAGACAAACGGGCGCACAGACAACACTATGGACGATCGAGGAGGCGATACTTCGCAGGAGATGCAGCAGCTGCGATGGCAGGTCGGCGAGCTGGTTTCCGCTGTTCGCGCCCTTTCGCGCGAATGTGCCGACACCGCTGAGTCTTCGCGACAAACGCTTTTGCAGTTACAGAGCGAAATGGCTAAGCGAGAGGAGGCGCATTCTGAGGAGCTGCGTCAACAACGGGAGGAAATATACGCGGCGTGGAGGCTCGACCGGGAGGACAGAATCCGGGAGAGGGAGCGTCTGACAGAAGAGCTCAGCACGGTTCGCGGGGAGATACTCAGCAAGATCGACAAGGTTCTCAACATTAACGTGTCTAACGTCGTTGAATCCCTTCCGTCAGAAGAAGTTAAGGCGCGCCAAGCTATCGAGAATGAGGAAGCGTCCGAGAACCCAACTTCGTCAATTCTGAAACTGCGGTCACTGTTTCCCCTCAATGAACTCAGCAACTCAACCACCAGTGCATCTATCGGGTCACAGTTGCATAGTGTATGGAAGTACCTAGCGTCGTTGGAGAAACCACTTCCGGAGCCGACACGCATGATTCTGCTGTCGTCGCAGCGCCATGTTCAAAAACTGTACCTGTCAGTATCGCCAAAGAAATCAATGTATGCTGATTATTACGCTGTAACGCTGTCGGACCTTGATAGCTTTATGCTAGAGGTAGTGTGTTGCCTTCCAAGTCTTCAGTTTCTTGCCATTGACAACTTACCCTCTCTCGACATGTGCAAGGATCACTGGCTTTTGCGTCTACCGCGATCCATCAAAACGCTAGAGTTTCCTGCTGCAGCCTTTAGTGCTTCAACAGTCCGCCAGCTGTGTGCGTCTCGAAAGCTCACACGAATCTACCTTACCGCCTCCAGTTGTACTAACTGGGGTGAAGACCTGGAAAGGTTCAATAACAAGAAACACAAATTAAATGTTGCCTGCTCTAATGTAATCAGTTGGTGGTGAGTTTTTGCGCTACCCCCACTCCTTCGCGTTACTCTAATTACTTTGTCCTTCTTTCTCATCCGTCGTTTTTTTTTCTTTTGTAATGAGGAAAAACCCAGTCTCGACATACCTTTCGCTTTCACAACTTTTGTATCAGACAATATCCGATTCAGACATTCCCCCTTCCCTTTATAGCGACGTTTTCATGACGACTACGGTTTTGATACACATGTTATTACAGCGACTATCATCCGCTACTGTGTTTGCTTGCTTACACGACACTGCTTGTCCGACTACTCCACTACACGCTTTTCCTGACATTGCCAAACACACCAACGGCTGAACTCAGTAAAGGAAATCTACTTTTTGCTAAGTTATACATTCGCCCTCTTTTTTTTTTTCTGTCTCTCTTGCAGACCTTCTCAAAGGATAGTATCGTGCTTCTATTTGCTTCTCTTTTTTTGTACCCCACCCTACAACTAACGTTCATTCGACAATGCTGCGTGCCACCGCTCTGAACCGCCTCAAGGTTATGGTTGGCGTCAAGCGCGTGCTTGACTACACCGTGAAAGTTCGTGTCAAGGACAACAAGATTGTTGCCGGGACCAAGATGAGCGTGAACCCTTTCGATGAAATTTCTATCGAGGAGGCTATCCAGCTCAAGGAGAAGAAGATCGCCACTGAGGTGATCGCCGTCACCATCGGCAATAAGAAGGCTGACGAAGTACTGCGCTCTGCGATGGCGCTCGGGTGCGACAAGGCCATCCATGTGGTGATCCCCGATGCCGACGTGGACTCCCTCGAGCCCTTGGCCGTTGCCAAGATTTTCCAGAAGCTTCACGAGGAGATCAAGCCGGATATGTGGATTCTCGGCAAGCAGGCTGTCGATGACGACTCCGGCTCGACTGCGCAGCTTCTTGCCGGCCTGGCCAACCTTCCTCAGGGCACTTTTGCCTCTGAGGTTTCTGTTGACGGAAAGAAGGTCAAGGTGGTGCGCGAGGTCGACGCGGGTAAGCAGGTGGTGGAGCTCGACACTCCCTGCGTTCTGGCGGCCGATCTGCGTCTCAACACCCCGCGCTTCCCGAAGCTTCCTAATATCATGAAGGCCCGTAAGAAGCCCGTGGATGTCCGCGAGGCGTCATCGTTCAACATCGACCTCAAGCCTCGTCTTACTGTCAAGACGGTTGAGGAACCACCGGTCCGTAAGGCTGGTGTCAAGGTCAAGACTGTGGACGAGTTCTATGACAAGCTTCACAACGAGGCGAAGGCTATCTAACTCGACCGTTTTATCACCCCCTTTCCCAGTAAAGAAAGACAGAAGAAAAAAAAAAAACGAACTGAAAAACGCTTTGAAAAAAAAAAAAATACTTGAAAGAGCTCATTCATGACTAAACAGTGTCATCAGTGAGGAAACTCAACAATAGTCATACATATTATACAATGCGTGTTATAATGCTTGACAAAGATCAGCTGAACCAAAGAAATAAAGTTTAAAAGAGATGAGGCTGAAAGGAAAGTCAAAAAATTGAAGAAAATAGAAATATTTGTGTCTCATCGCGTTTTTTTCTTCTTCTGTGTCACTTGTTTCATTCGTAGCGTGTCATCTATCACTGCCTGAAACGGATTTGCGTTTCGAAGATCTGCAGGGAGAGAAAAAGACAGAATGAAACGTTAAACTCGTAGCACAAAAAGCAAGGAAGTAATAGCTCTCCCCTCTACGTTAGAGGGCTATGTGATGAGTGAGCACAGGAGAAACGCAGATGATGGTTTAAAAAAAAAAAAGGAAAAAAGCTGCAGAAAAAAGAAAAACAGAGAGGAGTCCGAGATATGCAGCTGACTTAGGGTCTCAATTCCTACCTTTTTCTTTTTATTTCCCCTTTCCCTGACTTCTCTCTCTCTCTCTCTTTTTGTAGGACCATCTAAGCTTTCTGTTTCATGTCCTTTTCCCTCTTTTCTTCTCTAGTCTCACCTCTCTGTACACCACACACCCTTATTGTTGCGATTCTTTCCTGCCGTCCTGTTTACGTTCAATGATGAGTATCTTTGTTTTCCCCCATTTTTTATTTTTATTTTTATTTTTTACTTTTCTCATTTTATTCCCCCATTCTTGTGAGCGCATTTATACACTCTTCCCACATTGAGCTGTTCTGAAAACAACAACAATAACAACAACAACAACAACAAAAAACACCTCTAACTATTCTGAGTTTCAGCTATGCTAGGCATGGACACATAGTTCTTCACTTAGTGTGACTTTAACCCGTCACGACGGTAGTGAGTACTTCCGTTTTTCTCCTCTCTCTCTTTTCCTCGTTCTGTCTCTGTGTTCTAGCGCTTTAGTTTCTGTGTTATGGATG
This sequence comes from Kentomonas sorsogonicus, assembly GCA_030347455.1. Taxonomy (NCBI): domain Eukaryota; phylum Euglenozoa; class Kinetoplastea; order Trypanosomatida; family Trypanosomatidae; genus Kentomonas; species Kentomonas sorsogonicus. Next base: position 16,876 of record JAQOSZ010000292.1, on the reverse strand, counting down.
CTACCTCTTTTGTGCGAACTACTGTAGATGTTTATTCCCTGCTACTGTCAAGCTCTCCGGCTTCATTTACTTCTGAATTACTTCATGCTGCCCTACCGCTCTCGCGCAGCAATGCTTACCAACAGCTATCCCCTTTTCTGTCACGCACTTCTTGCCCCTACCTGTATTTTCAATGAATAGTCTGCCAAAGTGAAGCAAATAAATAAATAACGCTTAACAAAAAGGTGTGGAAAGCTTCTCTGTGCTAAATAGTAATTCGTTTTTAACCAACTATCTTTCATCACAAGAAGATTACATCACATTGTTTGGACCGACATCCAACTGTAAGAAGGAACAAGGAAGCAATTCACTGTGATGTTGCGCCGTCTCTGCTCTGCTATCCCAATGGTGCAAGTCACACGCTCCGCCACGAGCCTTTTCCCTGCTGCACCTCAACAGCGGTACTGCGCTCACCGCCCTCCATTGACCCAGCATGATCCAGAGTCGTACGAGTTTGAGCCGTTTGATGATGACCTGTGGTTCCTCGATGAGCTTCTGGACGAAAGTTTGGAGAGCCTTGCGGACGATGCCTTCTTTGAGTCGTAATGCGAAAACTAACACTTAGCTCAACATGGCGGATGACTTGAAGATTTAAAAAAGAAGAAGAAGAAGAAAAGGAGATAGTCAGTCAGAAGACTGTTATTGTTCAGAGCCTCAGGGCATTTACTACCACCAAGCAGTGTTACGAGTCACGCTTGATGAAGGAGGCGGAGAGAGCCTGTTCGTGAATGCTTTTCGAATTCCGGCGGCCTTACTGCAAATGCAGCATGATTTGGCGGCACAGCTGAAGTAGACGGATTTTAGTGAATTGCCCACGGAATGAGGGCCAACACTTCCCGCTAAACTCCAATGATTATCTTACATTTCTCTGCAATGATATGAAGCTGTGTGGTAAGGTAACCTTTCACTTGATGTCACTGTCAAAGTGTTTCGACTCCACACTTCACAATTAATGTGCAGTGCTTCTGGCCTGGTGTGTCAAGTAATGATAACAATGCAGTCGTTCTCCGTAGCTCCTGCGTGATATACGGTGTGAGACGCCTCTTTTTTTTTTTTTTTTTCCAAGCAAGTAAACTCTTTCAACCGTACGTAAAATCTGACAATTCACACGACCTGACTATTTCATAAAAATCAGGTCGCACCTGTGCATGAAATGGGCCACCTTTAGTGTGCTTTGTTACATGCCGCGAAGCTGTTTTTCGTCTGGTGGTGACTGTGTCTATCCATGAATGAGCCTTTTTTTTTTTTTTTTGCTTTTATCGGAATGGAGAGGCGGGGGGGGGGGGGCGGCAACGCAAACACATCGCACAGACGCAGCTACGGAAGTACCTCAGTACACTCGTTTCCCTGTTCAATGTGGTCTCGGTATGATCCTGCAAAGTATTCTATTGATTTCATTAACTCCTTTTTCCTCTCCCACCCCCTTTCTCCGCTTCCTAGATCTGAGTTGCGCCAATTCATCAAATCGCGTTCTAGCTTCTCCTCCTCGTAGTTTCATCTTTTTTTTTTTTCTCTCTTCTGACGCACCTGCTCAAGGCACAGCAGCGAGACGTTTATCGGGAGAAGCGAAACCAATATATACCTCTGAAATCATTTGTGCGCACCACCACCACTAGCTCGTAGTGCTGTTCATAGGAATCATGTCAAAGAGCGGTGTAGAGGCTGCGATATCGGTCGCGACGTACTGCAGCTTTAGCATTTCTACCATCATGCTTAATAAACTGTTGCTGAACAACTTTGAGCTCCGTTTTCCCAACTGCTTACTTTTCCTGCAGAATGCGGGCGCCGTCGTGCTAGTCGTCACCCTCAAAACCATCAAGTGGGTGGACTACCCCCAAGTCTCCATGTCCGTTGTCAAGACGTGGCTGCCACTCACAGCCTTCTTCGTGCTGATGCTCTTCACCTCTATGAAGAGTTTGGACGTCATGTCAGTTTCGGCACAGACGATCTTGAAGAACTTGTCCATGATCCTCACGGCCTTTGGAGACAAGTACTTGTATGGGAAGCACCTCACCAAAGGCATGTATCTTGCCTTCTTTCTCATGGTGGTGGGCAGCTGTCTCGGCGCCAATGGAGATCCGTACGTGACGGCGTGGGGGCTCTTCTGGACTTTATCTAATGTTGCGGCGACGACCTACTATTCGTTGTACATGAAGCGCGTGACGAACGCTTTGGGAAAGGAACTGGGCAGATACGGACCAGTTTTTTACAACAACGCGCTGTCGCTGCCGTTCATTCTGCTGTTGGGCTGGCCAGAGTTCGCTCCGTTTTTCGCAAAGCTCCCCACCTCGTCCATTGGTGCCTTTGTGTGCCTGCTGTTTTCCGTTGTTATTAGCTCTGGCATGACCTTCGCTGTCTTTTGGTGCATGCAAATGACGTCCCCCACCACGCAAAGCGTTGCTGGAGCTCTCAACAAGATCCCTCTTGCGTTCCTTGGCATGCTTATCTTTAACCAGTACCCTGATGCGCTGGGTTACGTCGGAATAGTTATTGCACTGACAGGAGGCACCCTGTACTCGCTTCTCACGATTCGCTACAACAAGCGACAGCAGCAGGCCATGGAGGCAAGGGAGGACGCAAAAAGCCCTCTAGACTCCGTGAAGTAAGGACGCAGGCTAAGGATACCGTTTTGCTGAGACTTCGGAGGGCATTTCCATACAAGTTTCGAAGCACTGGAGGTGTACACCGCCTGCTTAGTTGTAAATATTACGAATATCGCAAACCATGTTCACCCATTTCTCCCACCTCTGTCTGTGTTCTTGCGTCACACCACTGCCAACATGTGTTTGCATCTGTAAACAGGCGTCCACACTGAGGCCCTGTTATAGGTGGACTAAGCCCATTCGCATTACCCCATGCTACTTTTAATTGTATATATATATATATATATATATAAATATATGTATGCATGCGTGAGGTTTTTGCGCTTCTTAAACTTTATTTTGAGATACCCGAGTAAACCGAGTTTCTCTTTTGCTTTCATTACTTTCGGGATCTGTTTCTGCAACAACAACAATAACAACAACAACCATGACCAGCAACTGATTAAAAGAAAGTTTTAATATTAGTAATAGCACCCAAGTCGTAACTGTTTCTTACTTGAAGGAAAAGTAGAACACCGGCAATAAGAATATCACGCACTGAGGTGGCTGATACTAAAGAAAGTGAAGTAGAGGCATAGCACGAACAGAGTTAGCAACAGTAGCACGTACAACACACAATACACAAGCAGATCAAACCACAAAATACAACGATAATATCATTACTAAACGTTCCTGCGGAGAAAGGGTGGGGGTTAGGGCAATCAGGCCACAGTGATAATAACGTCTACCTTCTCTTTTACCTCGGAAGATGAGCCTGAGTGAAGTATTTGTCCGGTGCGTTGCCCAACTTCCGTTCGACATCGGCGACGCAGTTATTACTCGCGTCTACTTTGAGTATACCGCCGCACTGTGCGTGCAACTCTGTCGTTTGCCCAGCGAAGTTGAACGCAAGAAACTCTTATCTGATCGAGAGGAGCTTTACAATGATCTAAGCAAGGCTGACGACACCGACGCCTTCACCACTAAATTTGACGAACTGCACCAGGGAAAAGCGGACATTTCTCGCTGCGGTGATTACATAAAAATATTGTCTCATCTCAGAGACCATCAATTGTCCGCATTCCAACTGTTGACATTTGTGGGCTACTGCAGCGCCAGGCACAGTGTCGTAGCGTATAGCGCGGCCAGGCTGAAGGCTCTTCGGCGCTGGAAGAAGGCTCAGAGAGCTGCCTGCTGGGATTTGCCAGAGGACTCCGACTCGGCTGAACTAGTAGAAGCGCAGGTTGAGGAGAAGATAAATGCGCAACTGATGCTTTTCCAGCGTCTCTTCATTCAGCAAATGATGCCTGCGTGCAACGTGATCGCCCTCGTCTACTTTATTATCAATCACTGCGACAACCTCTACTCCGTTCCCACGGCCCCTTTTAAGGTGGATGGGACCTGGATGCAGACGAGGGACGACCAGTATAACGCTTTTCTTGCACAGTGGAGAGAAGCCGGCTCTCTGCTGAAGGTCATTAGGCCGCCTCCCCTGGTCCCTACGCCTCCCGCAGAGGACGAGAACTCAGGGGAGGAGGCCTTGCTCACAACGCCATCTTCAGCTCCAGGTACAGAGAGCGATGGTGGCGGCGGAAACAATCTCGGCAGCGTAGGCACCCAAGGCCAGGGTGGCGTTGACGTCAACGGTCCACAATCACTAGCTAGCGCGCCATCGACACTCGGCTCTTCAGTCCTCTTCGCCCCCGTTTCAGCAGCGACAAGTGCTGGCGGTAGTGCTCTGGAGGTACCAGGTGAGGCCGACGATGCTGCCGTCGTGGACTGCGCTGCTGCTTCTGTTGGTAGCTCCGGGGAGGCACCTGATGTCGGCGTGTTCGATGAGAGCCGAAGCCGTCGTCTGCTGAATAACTTCAAGACTTCCCGCTTTCCGCTGCAGACAGATTTCGGACGACTACTGCGGGACACGATTGAAAAGGCAAACAACGCCACCGACAATTCAGTGCCGAACATGGATATCGAGGCACTTTTTCCGTCAGAGACGCCTGAAGGCCGCGTGGGCTTTCGAGAAGGGTTCACCCGACTCGCACCGTGGTGCGCGATGGAGGAAGCGCAAGAGGTTCTACACCTGCTCATGGCAGACCTCACATGCACCGCTGAGGTCACAGACGACGATACCACTGAGACACTCCCCACAGCAGACACTTGCGTGAGTGCTGCCGCAGCCGCACACGATGAATCTTCCAACTGCCTGAGGCGTGCCAGCTTCCGCGAAGGCATTCTCACTCTGCTTGTAAATGACACGACTATGAGGCTGCAGATATCCAACCCTCTTGCTATTCCAGATGCTCCTGTTGAAATGTCGTTCCAGTGCGATACATGCTGTCAGCTAGGTATCTGGGTGGCGTACCAAGCGGTGGTCTACGATGGCGTGCGCAGTTCGTTCATCCACAACGGCGACTGCATAGGGTTCGACGTCTGCCTTGCCTGTGTGGTCTACTTCTACAAAGCAGCACTAGTCCGGCTGATGGATGCCTTGCACCCGTCACCACAGCTACGGCGACCGTTTTTACACGGACGCGACACTCGTCTGGTGATTTGGTCCATGTGCGCACGAGAGGACGGGGTGGAGATGGTTGTCGGGGTCTCACCGCTGGGCAGTCGCCCACTTGCGTGGCAGGCCGATGCCGACGACCCGGACTGGGCGCGGGCCGTGAGTGAGGCGACCTCGTTTTGCGATACAGAGATTTCCCCACATCGGTGTTGCGCCGCGGAGAGTCAGGAACGATATGTAAGATTCGATCGGCGGCTACTGCAGCACCTACCGATTCCCGGCGCCAGCGGCGTCAACGACGGCGACAACGCAGCGGAAGCCTCCACCGTTGTGTTTGAGGGTATAGACAAGAGCCGCCTGCACGACGACTCCACGTGCTGTGTGTGCTTGGAGCCGCTTCGTCTAGGTCCTGGCGAAGAACCACTGTTTGAAACGACATGCCATCACTTGTTCCATCGAAACTGCATCTCTAGTGTCTTTCACGCCAAGTCTATTGCCATCCAACCAACACAGGACGACCCCGATCGAGCGGTACATTCGTCGTGCTGCCCGTTGTGCCGCTCCACCGATTTTATGCCCCCGGAAAACGATGTCCAGTACAACGTGAACAAGAATCTCTTTCGTATTTTCCTGCCCCTTCGTCACGACGCCAACACATCGGTTTCCGGTAAGACGCTTGTTGGGCTCGCAGCGGTCATCTCGGAGGACGGCCGCTATTATAACCCCACGAATGTGATCGCGTGCAACCTACTGGAGATCTTTCCTGGACAACTGCGCGCATATGAGGAGTGCGACCCCTAGTAAACTCCACGTTTTTCTCTTCTCTTCTCTTCTCTTCTCTTTTCTTGTTTATTTCATTCACAGGATGGACAGAAGTGGAGACGAAGGGGGAAAAAAAACCCATTCTAATTTGTCTATTTGTGCGTTTGCGTTTGTGAGTTTTTTTCTTTTTTTTTTTTGTGAATGACCGAGACGATGACTTGCACGCTCTGGCTGGGACGGTGAAGAAAATGCTTGGTGTTCTTCTCCGCAATACGTATTTCATGTGACGAGGGGGGAGATCGAAAGTCAAAGACATGCTGCTCTCCGCAATGATACTCTCGCTCCTTTTCCAGCTTACTCGCCGTACACGCACACACCTCCCTCCTTCTTAACCTCTCTCTCTCTCTCTCTCTCTCTCTCTCTGCAGCAGGATCCAAACCCAGGTGGTGTGTGGGTATTTCTTCTTTATATTTCTCACTTTGCCTGTCTGTTTACCCGTCAGCCTGTCCTTTATTATTATTAATATTATTATTTTTCAAATCGCTCCCTCTACCACTCAATGATTCGTCGCACACCAGTCTGTAGGGTGGGTACCTTTTCCACGTGGGTGGCGAACTCTTGCCTCTACGCTTCCCATCTGCTGGCGTTGCACTCACCGTTTGGCGTCCTACTTTTTTCAGGGACCCTCATGAAGCTGACTCTGTCCTTTCCCTTCTCGCTGTACGGTGACCAGTGTCTGAGTCGCGCGGCCAAGGCTCTTCCTGAGCTGCAGCGCGCGTACTTGAACTACCGCAAGGTGGTCGACCACCCCCGTGCAGTCCACTGGGAGAAGAAAGTGGTGACCCAGAAGCTGATCAACGACCGTCGCGAAATCTTCCGTAGCTACCACACAAGCAACGCCAAGATATCCATTCCTTTCATCGTCAGCGGTTTCTTTGCGCTGTACTGCCTCGGCATTCCGGCCCAACAGCTGGGCGAATTTTTTACAGATGCAGCGGGAATGGACGTCATCAGCCCTCTTGCGGTGGCTGCTGTCGGAACAGACACATCCAAAGCTCTTGATGTCTCTTGCTGGTTTTCGGCAGGTGGGGTCGCGATTGGCTCTCTAGCTTCTCTCTGTGAGGCTACCTCCGGTGCCCGAGCACCTTCAATGGGTGGCCTCGTGAGTGGCCTCGCAGCGAGCAGTTGCGCAGGCGCTGCTGCCGCTGGCAGCGCTGGGATGACCTCGAGTATCCTTCTTGTATCTTTCGACCCGACACTCACCCTCGCCATTGCGCTGTCGCTGTACAATATCAACTCACATCTTCGCCAACGCACTGGATTCAACGACACTATGGACATGTATATTGTGAAGGCGAGGAGTTGGCTCCGGTTGTTATTTGGGTACGTGTTGACGCCAGTATCCGCCGCGTCGTCCACTGTTGTCCTGACGGGAAATCTGGCTGCAGGGACCTGCGCGCCACTCCAGCTGTTCACTGCTGGCGCCGGAGTCGGGGCGAGCGTGCTACCATTCTTCCCAGGCTACCTCGGCCCCGTGTGGCTCGGCATCGCTAGCGTGTCTCTTCTCAAGCACGCGCTGCTACACAACACGGCTCCCGGCCGCGCTCTGGCACGCATCGAGGAGTACCCAGCGATTCATGGGCACTACGGAAACTTGCAGACGGCCGCCGCCAGTGAGGCACGTTTGGCCTTCGTCGGCGACGATCTCGAGGAGCGACGAGACAACTGGGAAAAACAAAAGAAGGTTCTAGAGTACGAGTGTGATGTGCGTCTGCAGAAGTTTTTACGCCGAATTGGCATCTTCAATGACATGGAGGAGCTGGAGTACGAGCGTGAGAAGCTGATTCGAAAGCGCCAGATCGCCAGTGAGCGCCGGCGAGCAGCGCGCGAGGCGAAACTGAAGCAGCAGAACACTCATACTTCCTCGGAGGCCACGGAGCAAGGCCAACAAGAGGCCAGTAGCACTGGTGCGTCCTCCTCCTCTCCCAATAAAAATCCTGACTTCCCCAAGCGCACGGAGGACGACCCTGACGAAACGTTTCGCTCCCTGCTATTTATGGACGCCAACGCATCGCCGGAGGACCTTGCGGAAAAGCTAGAGGTGTACCAAGAGCAGGAGCAGCAAAAAAAGAGGCAACGCCACAGGCCAGAATAACGGTGGGGGTTTGCTTACTTTGCTCATTCTCCCCGTTTCTTCTATATCCCCTTTCATGTCAAGCGTTCTTATTCACATCTAGTTTGGTACTTTTTTTTTTTTTTTAAATCACCACCTTTATTATCACCAACGCAATTCAAGTAACTCAACGTGCCAGCAACATGTACGAATTGGAAGCGTGTCGAAGCGATGAAGGTAGTCGTTGCACTGCACATTTCATCCAGAATTGCATCGGGCCTCTGATAACCCCCCCCCCTCCCTCCCTCCATCCAATCTTTCTCCTCTATCCTTTTCCAACAGCGAAACATACACCATTTCAGCTCGTGCAGCGCCACATTAACAGACACGGGTTCACGGAATGCTGTCGGACAACCGGTGGACCAAATACGTTCTGGTACAGCCCCTCTCTGGGGTACCACGCGCGTATGCAGTCGACTTTCTGCACGACACCGTTCTCAATCTGACTGAGAAAATCGAGTCGTCAACAGGCATTTTATCTGAAGACATGCGACTGATATGTCTTGGTCGGGACTGCTGGCCGACAAACCTCCTTGCCGCGTATGACGCAAGACAAGAAAAGTCACAGCCACTACTGATACACGTCGTCTTCCGTATCTCGCGCGCTCTGCCTGAAGTGCCACAACGTTCAGTAAGCATCGTGCCACTCCCTCTCAACATGCTTCGTGCTATTCTTGACGGTGAGGAGGCTCATGAGGGGGCAATGCGGTGGTACGCATCGACACTCCCCGACTTTGCTTTTGAATTCGATGAATCGGAAACTGCAGAGGCTGTGCGCACGCGGTACTTGAGTTGGTTGGAATCACTAGCCGTGAATGACTCACATTCTTCCGTGACAGAGCTCGTCACTAGCGTGCGAGACAGGCGATTGTCATTGCAACTGGAGTGTGTTGGCATTCCATTCGAGGGAAACAAGACACTGGGATCATTACCTGCTACATTCTTTATCGTCCTACATGTACAGTTGGTTTTTCACGGAGACGAGTAGACAAGTTGGCTCGCTTTTGTTCCTGTAATCCCTTTACTGCACCTATCTAGTCAGGCCTCTCATCTCCGCCTTCTTGTCGGGGATTCCTGTTTTCTACCACTCCCTTCCCCTTTTCTTCTATCCTTGTCTTTTTCGCAGTTGCGGTTTTCCCACTACGTGAACTGCATTGTCTCCCCGCGCACACAAGCTGTACGCCTTGTGCTCATCATACCGACAGTTTTCTTTTTTTCAAAGATTAAAGCTTTCCTTACGTCTTAACTATTTCTGAACTCCTGTTCCCAACGTACCCATTACTTTCACCACATCCAGTTTCTTTTCTTTTCTTTTCTTTCTTCTTCCATTTCACTCCACTTTCCCCACCCCTTTTCAACAGTACAGTACAAGTTAAATTCCTCTTCAAAAAAAAAAAAAAAATCTCACTTCTTTATCACTTAAGCTTAGTTCTGCTGCAAGCCATTCTTCCTGTGATAGTAACCGATGCATACTGCCTTTCTCGTCCCCTCTTGTTTAATTCCGCCACTTCCTTTCTTCTTACTGTTTCCTCCCCCCTTCAATTTGCACCGAGTAGCTCACTTTTATAGATTCTTCAGGTTTCTGCCTTCTCTTTGAATTTTAATCAGTCTCGGCATTTCACTTTTTTTTTTGGTACCTTATATCATTCCTCATCATTCAGTGATTCTTTCATTGTGTCTTGATACACTTTACGCGTTCAGCGTATGGGGTAACTTTATCTTATTGTACTTGCACCGGAGGAACACCAAAATAGCATGACGGAGCGCGAAAGCGACGCGTGCCTGACCTCTAACCAAGACTTGTTGGAAAAATTGAGGAGCGTCACTGAACATTATGAGTCTGCCGTCACAGAGAGAGAAGATTTGCGAGAGCACAACGACGAGTTACAAGCGGCTTGGCGGTCGCGTGAAGAGGAATTCTCACAGTTGCACAAAAAAACTGTGCTGTCCTTTACCCGCACCATTCAATGCCTATCCGACATCGCTGTCTCCAATTTGGTCGACGCAGAGACCGTAGCCAGAAGCCTCATCGTGCAACGGGAGAGGTCTGAACTTGCTCGACTCCCCTTCACTAGTTTCTTTCGCCAAACTTATCTTGGCAGTGACCCTGAAAACAACACCGGATTCTGTGAATCTCTCCACAGGTTGTGGAGGTTCACTTCCACGTGTTCACACATCAACAGCCTTCATGTGCGGGAAACACTGTGTGGATTGACACATGTCACGTCGCTAGCTCTGCACGCTGCAGGACAGCCATGTAAGTATCGAGATGCATTTGACGTGCCATCGAAAGACCTTTTACACTTTCTTCCCAGCGTGGTCTTTAAGCTGCCTGCATTGCAAGAATTAGAACTGTGTGCGTTGCCCTCTCTCCGAGACTACTGCCTACCGTTCGCCAATGAGATACCCCGGAGTGTGTGGGGGCTTAACCTCCCACACTGCCGTTTCGACGCTGCTGACCTTCTTGAACTCCATTCACTGTGCCCCCAGCTCAAAGAAATTTGGGTTTCAGCTGAGTGCTGCGACTGTTGGTCACCTTTTGAAGCCGAGGAATGCGGCTACGAGCGCATGCAACTACTGTCACGTGCCTGCGATGAAGTTGTGATGTGGTGGGAGTCCGAGTAATATAAATGACATGACTTGCTTCCATCTCTATATATAAAGGATGACGTCCCCAGTTTGTCCGTTCTTTACGGAGGTGTACTCCCTTTGTATCAAGTATTTACTGAACTCTCTCGCGTGTCCTTTCCGCCAAATGGAGAGAGTAAACGTTTCAGAGATGACGCGGCGTCAGTCTGTGATCGCCACTTGCGAAGCGAGAGTTTTTTTCTTCTTCGTAGGTCTGCTATCCTCAGCGGTGTTCACTCGTCTTTACTAACGCTGGACATTTTTCCAACCGTCGCAAATGGGTGATTCTATCCCGCTTGTCGCTACGGCGGCAGTTGTGACGTCGCATACGGTGTCCGCCCTCTGCGCTGTGCTCCGTGCCGGCGCAGCTGCAACAAAGCAGCAGCTTCATTCCCCCCTCCCCCCAGTGCCGCCACGGCGCGCTCATATGAATGAATGCCGTTGTTGCTGTGTTCTGGAGGTGCAGCCTACTGTGCCCATTTGCTCGGGTCGTGAGCAGGCCACTGCTTCCCCTCCCTCGTCTATTTCTTTCTCTTTCTCCACTCTTTTATCCTGCTAACACACCAATGTTATTGAGTCATTCTGAAAAACTGCGCAGGGTGCAAAAAAAGAAAATGAGAAAAAAAAAAAAGAAACGCATTAAGGACAAGTGAGCGTCAACAGCGTATTATTTGCAATCGACGAGGACGTCGTGATGTCAGTTGAGATAGAAATAATGGTAGTATTGATATTAACGTGAAGCACCTCTTGCGATATTCTCACCACTCCTTTCTCGCGCTCTTCAGAAAATTGCTCTAGAACCGTTAACTATTTTCAAACAGCTCTCAACCCCCCTCCCCCAGCACCAACAGTAGTATCATTCTTTTCTTTACTCCCTGCTGTTTTCAGTACTTTCCTCATCTTTTCTTCACTTTTATACATATATCTCCATCCGACATACCTTTTAATTTTTAATTTTTCTGCAATCTATATCAGAAACAACACAGAGAATAAATAAAATCCAAAAGAAAAAACTATTTCCACACTGCTTTTTTTTTTCCTTGTGTGTATCATAATCATCCCTGTATTCTTTTTGACGTACTGTTTTTTTTTTCTTCGCCATTTTTTCGCGCTTCATTTTAATTGAAAGCCGATCAAAAACAAATCAGAATCACCACTAACACTGCATTTGCTTTGGCGCAGCTAACCCTACTTTTTTTCTTTTGCGCACACACATTTGTTTTCGTCCAAATATCAAGAATAATAACGCCATGCTTTATTTTCGCCGCCTCCTCGTCTCCCGCGCTGCCACCCGTCTGCCGGCGTGGGCTCCGCTGCGCGCTGGGTTTCGGTGGAAGTCGACCACCACCCCCACCGCCACAGGGTCGCAGGACCTTCCTGCTCTTCCGCGTCTGGACGCGAAGATTTTCGCGTTCTACAAGGAGCGTGTGGACAATATCATTCTGAAGAATTCATCGGGGGAAGAGGAGGTGGCGCTGATAGAATTGAGCAAGAGGGTCTCCACTAACTGCCGTGTCTTCGTCGATAAAGCGTTGCAGACTAAAAGTGAAACACTGCTCGGCTACTGGCGCCTCAGTGTGCGGAGTTGCTCCTCAGTGGACAGAGCAGTACACGATTTTTTTCGCTATGTGAATTTCTCTCTGGAGACGAATTTATCACAAGAAGATCTCAAAGACCTTTCCCTCCTCGAGTGGGGCCGCGCGTTTGTGGAAGTCAGATTTAGAAGCACACTTCTTCTCACCTACGATGAACTCATTCCGGCGCTTCGAAAAGAAATGCTGCTGAACGAAGACGGCAGGGGTTATAATGCTCTGACTGATGATCATTCCCAGCTCGCTGGTCTTCGAAAACACGACTTCATCGCCGATGAGCACCTTTATCAAAAGTTTCAAGAGTTGCTGAAAACAAACTCCCGCACACATGACAATCTTCACTTCATCTGTGGGGACAGCGGTTCTGGCAAAACTCACTTCGCCCTCAACTCTGTTCCCAGCACTTTTGTTCGTGATTTGGAGAACGAACAGTCGAAATCTTGCAGCGGACTCCAGGACGCGACTGAAGCCGTCATTGCACACACGGAAAAGGAAGAAAATCTACCTATTGTCTTTTACATAAACGCAGAAAGCATTACTACACATGACGACTACGATGAACTCTGCGAAAGAGATGAAAAAGTAAAGTCATGCTCTGACAAAAAGGAGAAGAGCAAACGACACAGGAGGCGAAACAGAATAGCGTGTCGAATAATCCTTGACATTATGACCGAAGCTATCTCGCCTTATCGACTCCGGGATGCCGAGAATCCTAAGAGGAGCATACCTCTGCCTATCTGCGTCATCGTTTTGGACGAGGCTGTCGCGATGGTTCCGATGCTGCACTCTCTCACAGCCAGAGGGTTCAAGACGACAATAACGCTTCTCAATAAGCACTTACAACGTGTGTTCTCGCATGTTCGCGTGGTGGCAACGTCTACAGCTTCGACCGAGTATATAAAACTCCTTGGAAGTTCACGATCCAGTATGTGCATCTTTAACATGGAGCCAAGTCGTAAGCTGATGGAGTCACAGATGAAGGACAAAAAGCTGTTGCACTACCTGTTCTCAGAAGATGACTTTTTCTTTTTCGTTACCCACAACAAGCGATGTACTTCTGAAGCTTTGTGTATTATTGAATCAAACGCATCTACTTTTGAATGTTTGAATACGAGCGCCAATTTATTGTTTAAGCTTATGGAACATAGACCACACATGCCGTTGGCGCAGAGGAAAAATAGGAAGGCAAACCTGACTAATCTAAAGGGACTTACGCTGTCGTGTTGGCCGGGCAGGTATGCGGACCGTTTGCGGCCCTTTGAAAACTGTAGCGCACTTGACGCAGTGGATCCTACTGCATTTGCGGACATCATGAAGAACGTGTCCGCATGGCTGAACAAGCATGCAGTCTTGTTTTACAAGAGTCAAAACAGCTTGGAGGATAGGAGCGCAGCCCAGTGCCGAGATATAGTCATGCGTGGCGTCTTTTTGTGTGCGACGGGAAAGCCGGCGAAGCTGCATAAGTTCAAGGAGGATGGCGTGTCGACGACTGGAAAGGACTTGCGGAGCACTCTGCTAAGTAAAGAGGAGATTGAGAAAGCGACAGCAGACGATCCCATCACCACGGGCGTCGTCGCAGTTCTTCACAGTGGGAAGGATGGTGAAAAAACGATTGTAACGTACAGCATCGGCCTGCACCACCTGGCCATGGCTATGCTGAACTACTTTGAGTGCCCCCAAAAACATGATTCTGGTGAGCTTCTTGCGTCTGGTAGCGGTGCAGCCGGTGATAAGCAGCAACAACAGCCTCGGCAGCCTTTGGCGTTTACGGGGAAAGAAACGGAGGGCTTCTTTGGCTCCCTCTTTACGTTTCTGTGCCAGTGCGTGCTCGAGGCGAGAGTGCGCGGAGATGTGCTGTCTCTCCAGGATGCGCTCGCCCAATTCCAGTGGCCCCCAGCAGAGGCTTCTGTCCCAATGACTGCTGAAGAGAGAGAAGTGTGGGATGCGCTGAACACTGCATCCGAGGACATGACCAGTGTGATGTACGACAAGTGTGCGCTGCCGTGCCCATATGTAACTCGCGGGCGGATCACAAAAACTGCGTTTCGGGTTTTCAGTCAGAGGGCTTTCAATCAACTTAATAATAAATTAAAACAGAAGAAAGGCGTCGTCTCCGTTGTGATGAACGGTGAGAACGCTCCGTACGCGGACGTTGTCATTCGCTGCGGTAAACTACTCCTTCTCGTGTCAGTGAAGCGGCAGTACAGCTACGGTCTTGAAAAGATGGCACTTGAAGAGGACACAGCCAAGCTGGGCTTCTCGTTTGATGGTGCAGACGCTCTGGAGGGATATCAAGAACAACTTGACGCTACGAAGAGTTTGGCCAAATCTCTGGACTGCGACTATGCCGTCCCCGTTTTTGCGCTTTTCAAAGAGCCACATGGAAACCTATCCACGTCTCTCCCGACTGTTAACGTGAGCAAGAACGGGGTGTTGATGATGAAACCAATTGTACTGTACATCAAGCCGTATATGGAGTGTCAGGTAAAGACGACCGACATGCCTTTCGATGAATAAAAACTCCACCTCTCTGTCTCTCTCTCTCTCTCTCTCTCTTTCCGCGCTGTGTGTGTGTGTGTGTGTGTGTGTGAGCGAGGGTCAGTATTTTTCAACACAACAGTATACCCTACTTCGGTGTTCTTCAATTTTGTTGATGCTCCACCGAATGTGTGGGATACGGATAATATCAATAGGCAACCACGCTATCAGCACTAGTGAATCTCTGCGACAACTTTCTTTCGTGCTTCCACCCATATCCGGAAACTCATGACCTCAACACTTTTTTGCATCGCGTTAAAACTAGGAAACTCACTTCTTTGCTTCTCCATGCACACTATTTTGGCTTTATTCAGTGGTTCATGACTCATACTCTTATCGTTGCTGACTCTCCGTAGTATACTTATTCTGTGCTGAGCCGAGAGCAGAAATGATGAAGCACTTGACAGTTCGCTTCTTATCTGTGCCTCAGTGATTTGACCGCAACGTGTGCTTTCTTCTCTCTCTATATAGGTATTCGTTCATCAGGAACCTCATTTGCACTCTGATCTCATCCCCTCACCTCTTCACTCAATCACAGGTCTGCTTCTGACATTCTTTATTCATTTTCTTCTTCTATTTGTTTCGTCAAGCCACCTTTCTCCGTATCGTTTTCATTTGGACGCAGAAGGTTCAAAGCAGGAGACTCTCTTTTGTAAACATCTCGTGTATCAGTAGTATAAAACCACACCCACACATCCCCGCAGCAAGTATTGTCGAAGAGTTACAGAGAGTTGAGAAAACACAACTTTTAGATGTGCAGTAAATCTTTCGGGCCGTGCCGCCAGATACTTGATCAGCGCACTGAAGAGACTGGTGAGATCATAAAGAAGTCTCATATACACCACCTGTGAGCCTGTGTCTCTCTCTGTGTGTGTAACCCGGCTCTCTTGTTGCATCTCTGCTGGTAAGATATGTTTTCAACTTTTCTCATGATTTCTCCGCTGCGTTTCTTTACTTGCCAACGCTATCCCTACACGTACAGAAAACACTCTTCCTTTTCCCAACCACCTCCTCACTCTCTCCCCAGTTTTCTGTGCCACTTGACCCGTATAAGAGGTATTACACAGCGAAGAAGTAGCATAGTTCTGTTTTGTAGGTATACATAAATTTATTGATTGGTACTAGAGTAAGTTAGTCAAACACCTTCACTCTTTTCTTTTCTTTTCTTTTTTTCACAGTGCTGTGCGTCGTAACTCAGCAGCTCTTTCCTTCCCATCGTAGAAATACGACAACAGAGCATAACTATTCTAACTGGAGCGGGTATCTTTCTCGTATACGAAAACGATGAATTTGCAATGAGTGATCTCGAGTAAAAAAACATGATAAATAAGTATGCCCATATGTGACCCTCGAGACATTCAAATTCATCACTCTCCACCACTCGATAGGTTAAGCACTTCCATGGTTTCGCCCCTCGGCTTATCGTGACATGTTTAAAAAGCCCACCCACCATCCCTATCACAGCTACGAGCGAAGCGGTGAGCATGAACACGAATGACAAGACTGGAACACATAATGGTGACCGCCATCAAGAACATTTTTCACTTCTGTTTTGCTGCTTTCCTAATTGCGTTCAAATTTTCTTTGTTAGTCGTGACCTCTTTCCTCCTCTCCTTCCTTAAATTGCTTCTTCTCCCTTCCCTTTTTTCGTTTTTTGTTTTCAACATGAACTAAACCAGCGCGGAACCGCACAACACCCTGAATGAATAAATCCTGTCAAGTGTGTCGTTGTCATACATTACTTGTTTATCTATTTATTTTTATATCTCATCGGTCTGCGTTCCAGACAGGTACGATTTCGTGTCTCAATATCCGCCTTTCCCCTCCGGGGACAAAGTGCATAGCCGTAGTAAATAAGCAACAATGAAAATGATTTTAATTGTGATAAATGGTGAACATGTGAGAAGAGAGCGGCCGCTGCGAGCGAAAGCAACGCCGATGAACGGATCACATGGCTCTTTCCCCCTGCTCACTCGATCGTTTTAATTACCATTACAACGTTTAAAAAAACATAATAATCAGACGAAGTGCTGAAATGTCTTCCAATCCGAAG